>JAGPOW010001918.1:17793687-17842647 GCA_030014935.1 Caiman crocodilus | reverse complement strand
GGCGGGCGGGCAGTGCTCCTCTCTTAGGCGCCGCACGGCCGCGGCGTGCGCCTCTCTTGCAGAGTGCGGGGTAGTTGGAAAGTAGCAGTGTAATAACACACAAACCACTGATGATGTCAGCTTGTTATTGACTTTCCAAGTCTGAATGACTGAGCAAAGCAGAGGGGGTGGGGGGGAATCAATCCGTGGCAGCGCGGTGCCCGGCCGTGCAAAAATGAGCGCTCAAGGTTGTGCTGGGGGATGGGCGCTGCCGCCTGCCGCCGGGGCCCGGCCTGTGCGTTCAGCGGCGGGCTGCGCAGCAATGCGGCCCCGCGCGGGCAGAAACGCCTCCCGCGTTTGCTCCCTCAGTGCTGCCTCGTGCAGAACTGCCCGGCGCGGCCCCCACGCGCTGCCCCCCACCCCGGGCCGGGCATGGGGCGCTCAGCTCCAGCTGCAGCGGGGTCACTGCCGCTTGAATCCCCGCCGCGTGCAAGCCAGCGCAGCATGGGGCCTGCTGAGACCCCGGGCTGCCCGCGGCTTGCACGGTGCAGCCCCAGCGCTATTTACCACCATTTGGGGAAGCGCTGATCAAATGGAAGTGTTGCTGCAGCCACAGCCAAATAGCTTCCCCAGCATGACTGGTCTCATTCATTTCGCGGGGCATCCCGCTGCAGAGCGTTGTTAATGTACCAGCCTGCACACCTGCGCACCCTCGTCATGTCATGGCAAGGCCGGCGTGGCTACCAGGCTGGCCATGGCGACTGCTGTGCTCGCACGCGCTGTCCGGCGGAGGGAGGCAGCTTTAGGACTGACCTTGGAGTTTCCTTGGCTTGCGATGAGTGGTGTATTGTGAGGGTGCTCACCACCCTGGGTTCTGGGCTGTGATTCAAGCCACCCACCTCCTATGATTCACGCCTCTGCGCTGTATGCCAGTGAGGAATGTCAAGAGCAGCAGCCAGCTCGCAGGAGCCCAGAGCAACACGTTCGTGGCTGCGTTTTCTACTGTACCCAGTGCTTTGACTTCGGGGGCTTGGAAATCATGACCGGACGCAGTCTTTAGCATCTTCTGCTCTGTAAGGAGATGTACCGTGCAGACTGCAATGGAGCCGGCTGCGTCCCATGCCCGCTTGCAGCTGTGCAGAGGAGGCAGCGCTCACACCCCGAAGCCGCCAGAGCGAACAGCCCTATTATATGAGCTAAAGAGGAGTCTCCATTAGTTAGGAGCAGATGATGGTGTAGGACATATGGTTAAGAAGGTCCTGATTCATTGTTCCAAAGAATGCAGTATGTCAGGCACCCCAATCTTTTGGAAACCGTCCCAGTGCTTAGGAAGGGTAAGAAACTTGCCAAAAGCCTCCCTAAACAGTGCATAGCAAAACACAACAGATACAGGAGTCCTAGATCTCAACCTTACGCAATGCTGCCTATGACTCTCATCTTAGCCAAGGTCCGCAGCAAACTCCCAGCAGCTGCAAACCTTCAGGTGGTTGCAATCCAGATCCAAAACCTCCTACAGGAAAATCTCCGTTATCCGGCATGAGTGGGAAATGCCGGGTGCCGGTAATGTAAAAATGCCAATTATCTAAAAATACAGGAGCCGGAGGCAGACGGGGGAGCTTTCATGTGGCGGCGGGGGGGTGGATGGTGGCAGCATGAAGTGGTTGCACGCAGCGGTGGCGCGGCATGGTGGATGATGGCAGCGCCGCGGTGCCAGTTAATAGACTATGCCAGCTAGTACAATCCTCAAAACAGTACTAGTAATTGGAAGGGACACAGACTTTATAGTACTGGTGTTGATGACATGGGACATTGCACCGGCACCAGCCTGTCATAAGTAGATTCCAAATGTCCTTATGTTCTCCTCAATCTCCAGACTACATTTGAGTTATACGGATTCTTTTTGAACAGCATTGCTAAGATATTATCTTTCCTAGCCAGTCATCCAGTTAAAGCTCTTTTCCTGCCTCAGGTCTTGACTACTGCATTAGCTTTTTCTCAGGCCTTGACAAATACAGTCCGGTCCTGCTCATCTCCATTCAGGACACTGCTTCCAAGAGCATTTTCCTAGCCCAGCTTTGTGACTAGGTCGTTGCCTTCTTGGCATCCCTCCCGCTGAAGCAGCAGCAAGCTTGTTTTCATTTGCAAGGCCATTTGAAACGTATCCCAACATTTACCTATCATCTCCCATGCAAGAGGCTGACCACTTCCTCCGATGCATGCCTGATGCTAGCTTCCATGGCCTCCTTGTGTCAAATTGCCCTACAAGCACCGGTTTCATCTGTACTGAACTCTTCTTTGCCAGGATGCCTTCAAGAACCTGATAACCTGAAGCTGCTGAGCCATGAGCCGGGAACATTGTCCAGCCTGAAGACCGGTATCGCTATTGTTCCCGTTCTGCTTGTATCTATCTGCTTTCCTGTTCCTACTGGAAGCCCTTTGGAGTGAGACCCATTTTTTGTTACTGAGCAGTCATTTAGTACATGCATACCCAAGTACATACCCAAGTACTAAATGACTGCACAGTAACATCCCCGCACGGCTTTCCAGTGACGCTGACTGCACAGTAACTCATTACTACTGCACAGTAGCGTCACATTATGGTCCGTGCCCCACGACACTACTGCCCAATACTAATGAGCTACCGTGCAGTAAGCATCTTGTGAAGACGCGAGCATCGCCGAGCACAAGGGGGGTCTGGTCCTTGTCTGGGGTTCTTAGGTATGGCCATGGTACAAGTAATAAATGATAGACATGTGTACACAGGAAAAGCAGAAACACCAGCTGAGCCAGAAGAAGGTTCCCAAGTCTCCATGCAATAGACAGTAGATAAAACACCTAATCTTCAGCAGTCCCAACATTGCTGTCTCTCCCAGATAGGACAGGTTTAAATGAAGATGTGACAGCAGCCCGCTTAGCCAACACTATAGAAAGTGAAGCGGGGACCTCCAGAGCTGAAAGCATGAAGTGTTACAGCATGAGCTAAGAGCCAACTTCCTATAAGTGGGGGTTGTAATAACTCATATCCTTTGAGCACAGAAGGGGATCTGTAACACCCACAGGCATCCTCAGAAAAAAAAATAGCAAAAACCAGAAATGTGCCAAACTACTTGTAATGAGAGAGAAATGGGCCTTAGTCATGTTATTGGTCATTTCATACCTCTTTATTTCTTCTCGGGCACCTAGATCTGCATGGATGGCAAAGAAACGTGGACAGGGGGATTCTGGCTGAGCCATATTCCTTCTTGCCCCACCCCAGCTCGGTCAGCACCAATTCACCCAGACTCTCCTACCGTCTAGCACCCACTTCGCTCTTTGTTGGTGTGTGCATCATGCTATAAAGGGGCTCAACAGAAACTGCTGAGGCTTCCCTGAATCTGTGACATTTGGGTTTCCTCAAATGTCAAAACTCTTGGGGGAAAACCTCAGCCCATTCAGGTCAGTAGGAGCTTTGTCACGGACTTCAGAGGGCGGTGAGTTGTGTCTTCTTGGTGGGAAAAATCTATGCTGAGCTATAGTGGGCGTATCAAGCGGTAGCACAACCCAGCGAGGAAAACACAGAAAAGACGAACACGTTAATTTTTAAGCTAGAGAGATGCTACCATTTCAAATGGCAGGCGTCTGCTCTGAGCATTTCGCCAATATTTATTGGATCAGATATCTGGTAATAGCAGAGATTTAAATGGCGGGGTCCGCAAACACTCTAGAAGCAGATGCCTTCATATTCATTTCATTGCCTGCACATACCAAAATGATTAAAGTCCAGACTGTCATTTACCACCTGAGCTTGCTATCATATGATGCAAGAAATAAAGAACAGGGCGAAACATCTGCAATATATCTGAATGTTTCTGTCCTTGCCTGGCTGGAAGTTTTGAGCTTTTATCAAGAATCACATGTGTGAGGCCCTTGGAAGTTAACAGGAGATGGGCAATTCTGACACAAAATCCTTCTGGATATAAACGAGAAGCACTCACTTGCACAGCAGAAGGAAGGGAAGACTTTTACAAACAATTTTCTCTACAAGCTGTGAAAATAGCATTTGCACTGACTCTCCTGGGTCTGGATAGTGCTTCCTGACACATATGGGGAAGAGCATGTCTTAAACTATGTGTGGTATCATCTATGCTGTGGCTACCTTGGCTGTACAATTCCTCGGCCTGTGATGTATTGCAGTTCCCTCAAAACATGGATGCTCACGATACTATTTTAACTATTTCGCTGGAATTAATACAGAGCTGTGGATACATCACACGATCTTCTTCCCAGCATTTTCCCCAGAAAGTGCAAATGAGCTTATTTTAAGTATTTTGTTTTTCAGTAAATAGCACACCTAACAGTTTGAGACTGGCCGTCATCATAAACTGGTAGCTTGCAGGTCTTGATATATATTAATCTTTATTGACTTTTTGTGGGGCAAGTAACAATTATATTAAGTTTTACTGATGGGGAAACTGAGGCAGGGAAGGAGATTTAAGACCAGTTCCTATTCCAAGTACTGGGTGTCTAAGTGACTCTCAGGCACCCAGGAGTCTAAGCATAACCTTATTCCATCTCACTCGAGTCTCCGAAAAACTGTCAGTGCATCTATTTTTGTTTATCGCAGCCTTAAGCAGGCAATCATCGATCCTTTGGGATCATGGTATGCATGAGAGGTCACCTGGATCATTGACGTGCACACCTAGGCTGGAGCATGGAGGAGCGGAGGCTGCCCAGACCTTCTATTCCCGCTTTAGACCATTGAGACACTATCCAAAGGTCACACCAAGTCTGGACGTTCAATGCTTCGATAGTTGTGTGCACATCTGAGCATCGAACCCAGATATCCCACATGGCAGACAAGGATTCCACCATTGAACCGCAACAGCAGGTTTCAACCATAAAACTAAATTACAAAAAGGACTGACCCACCCACCTGCCTTTTCTGTTAGCTGTTTTTCTGGGACTTGAGCAGTACAAAATAAGACCTGGTCCCAGCTAAGCTGCCTAGTGTTATACAGTAAGTTGGGGCTGAACTCCTGCAACCTGATTCGCCATTTTCCTGTGCCCTACGCAGTCATTTTCACCAGTGCTGAGCGTAAAATAATACTGTTCTGGTTTTCATAGTACTTCCACTGTGCACAAGTGTAAATGATTAACGGACGCATTCAGCAATAATAAAACATATCTACTGTACTTCCCATAATATAAGCAACCCAAAGTACTTCCCAGACTCTCCAGCACTCTTGCTACCCTCATTTTTTAGGGCTGTAGAAGGGTTTTTGTCAAGGAACCAATTAATCAGTGGTTGTAGTGTTACAATAGCACTGTAGCACATAAGTTGCACGTTTGAGAGGTGAGGTGCTGTCTGTGAGACTAAATATGGAGTGGGAATACATTTGTTTCTTTTTTGTATTCAGAGAGATGCAGTTTGATGTGCTTGCATCATATAGAGATGATGGACTACTTTGTGAGTCCATTAATAACTACAGATGATGTTAAAAAATATCTGTTCAGAATAAATCAGCAGGTCAGAACAATTTTCATCAATGACTCCTAAACGTTGGCTGAGAATATCTCTGTCTGAACTACTGTTCGTTTTCAATAAACCTTGAAATGCCATAACAATTCTAGGACATTAACATGGGACCTGTAATCCAACACCCCCAAAACGTGATCCAGGAAAGTACAGGCTAGTTAGCCTGACATCAGTCCTGGCCAAAATAATATAAAAACCATCTAACAACGATTTAACAGATAAGACTACAATTAATATAATGTAATGTAGTTTAATGGAAGGTAGGTCAAACAAACATGATTTCATTCTTTGATGAGATTGCAACAGTTTGGTTGATATCAAGCAATTGATGGTCGGACTTTTGTCAGATGTGTGGCTAGGCTTAATACCTCTCACTATTCTTATTTAAAAATAAGGAGTGCAGTGGCAATACAACACTCATTCACTGGTTTAAAAACAATTTGACTGTTCTCTAAAATGTAATAATCATCAATGGAGACTCATTATTGAATAGGTATTTTCCCAGTGAGAACCTGCAGCAGGAGTGGGCAATAATTTTGGGTGGAGGGCCACTTATTGAGTTTTGGCAAGCCATTAAGGGCCGCATGATAGGCAGCCAGGGGCAAACAAATATTAATTTTCTAAATTTTTTAGAGGCACCGCAGTCTGGATACGATGGCCTGGCTGGCCCCATCCGGCACCCGGGCCACACATTGCCCACCCCTGTTCTACAGACAATAGTAGTAGGCCCAAAGCTATTCAACATTATCATCAATGATTTGGAAGTAAATACAAAATCACTGCTGACAACATACCTGGATAACACACAGTTTGGTGGAATGGTAAAGAACGATGAGGAGAGGGCAGTCATACGAAGCGGTCCGCATGGATCTATTCCAACAAAATGTGTTTCAGTACAGCCACATGTGAAGTTGCACTTCTAGGAGCCAGGAATGCAGGTCATCTCTCCAGGATGAAGGATTTTATACTAGAAAGCAGTAACTGAAATGGATGTGATGGTCATGGCAGAAAAGCATGAGCTCCCAATGTAAAGGTATGGCAGAAAAAAAGACTAATGTAATGTATAAAAAGAGGAGTAGTGAGAGGGAGCAGGGAGGTGATTTTTACATTTGTATGTATCATTGGTGAGACCGATACCAACAGAGTACAGTTCTGCTACTCCCATTTTAAAATGGGTATCAAAAATTTGGTGAGGGTATGAGAAAAAGCACGATCTGGGATTGTCCAAGAATGATCTGGGATTGTAGAAAATGCTGTACAATGAGCTGTGAAAGAACTCTCTTGTTTACCCAATAAAAAAAGATCGGGTAGTTACCTGATTACAGCATATTAGTACCTTCTTGGGCAGAAAAGACAGAGTACTAAAGAGCTTATTAAAATAGTGGAGACAAATGTACCAGGAACCTATAGCTAGAAATTCAGTGTGGAAGAAGAAAGGCAAAAATACTGCTCAAGGGGAAATGTAATTAACATGTGTAATAAAGCCCCAAGGCTAGTAGGGGACTTGATGTGTTGAGATCAAGGCCACATTCACGCTTTTCTGGCAGGTAGGCATTAGCAAAACAATGCCGTAGAACTGGGTGAAACTTGAGAACCTGTGACATGTAGGCTCTCAGACTAGATTATCTTGTCATCCCCTCTGGCCTTAAACTCTCTGCATCTGGGAATCTCTGAAGGGAGGTGGGTAGCAAAATAGGAATCTCTGTTTTCAAATACTGCAGTTTCTGACTTTGCCGGATATCATCAACAGTGAGAGCCCGGATGCCAGTGCTGTTGTTCATTGTCCTGCGCTTTATTTCATAGTAAGGATATAGCAGTATGTATAGCTCACAAAAAGAGAAGTTGTAGAACACGTGAATTTCCTTTCCCCTTATCTCGCTGCCAGTGCAAGCACTTCATTGCAGTTACATCTGCCGTAGAGCAGTCCAGGTGAGAGGCAGATTATGTCCATAGTCAAGTACTTAAGCTCCAGTTCTCTTTCTAGCATAGAATCCGTATGGGATCTGATCGGCTAGCTCGGACTTCTCCGGCTGCTCCCATGTGTGTATTTTTTAAACATGGCAGAATGCTGTCCACTCTTTCTTTCCCTTCAAGAACAAATGCATGCATGTTTCTGTTATCGCTATGGGAGCTATGCAGATACAACCTGAAGGAGATATATCCCAGGCTAGGGAGAGAAATTACACATAAACCAGTATAAATGATTGGAAACTGGTTCAAGTTTGTGACACAACAGAAGTTCAGTCACATAAACTGCTTTCAAAGAGACCAAAGCTGGTTTAAGATAAACCTGGATAGATGTAGTATCAAACACAACCAATGTAGGCTAAATCGGTTTATTGAACGTCTGTCCTAGATTCCCTCAAATTTCAAGTTAACTCACAGTGCCCCAGCATCCCAGCATGCTTTGCACCTCCCTCACAACCCCGGCTCTCAGGGTAGGTGGGCTTGAGTTGGCCCAAGCTGTCTGCTCCAGCTGATAGGGAGGTGTGCTCTAGCAACCCCCGGCTTCCGGCCTGGACCACTGCAGGCATGTGGCTGCATTTCCAGAATCAAAAGTGAATGCCTGTTCACTTGCTTCTCGGTTCAGTCTACACAGCTTAGACTAACCTGCAAAGATTGAATTGATTCAGCCTTGGCCTTTTTGACTGTCTGTGCTTATCCCCAGAGTGTACATGCTGGGAATTTGAAGTCACCTCATTACCGATTGTGAATACTCAGAGTTGAACTCTGCTCTCAGTTGCACAGAACCCAAAATAGACCCCAAATAATTTCTATTCATTTTTGCTTTCACTGGTGCAAGGCAGAGCAGAAGAGAATCCCCCACCTCTTCATCTGCCTTTGGGAACATGTAGCAATTCCAGGCTTCGTGGTATTTTAAGGCAAACAAAGTGCCACAAAAGAGCTCTTCCCATTCGAATGTTCCCCCTATTTGTGGCAAAGAAGAACTTTGTTAACTAAGCAGTCTGGAAAGCAGCTCTTCAAAGAGGAACTGAACATGTTGTGCTGAACATGTTTTGTTTTACATTAGTCCTATAATTTTAGGTTTTATGTTTGGTTTGGAAGCTCAGAGCCACTCTGAAGCCCACAGCTGCCAGTGCTAGAATAGACAATAGTATAATAGTCATTTAATTCTTCTGTACTGTACTCTGAGGATAGAATATGCTCCACAGCTACTTTTAGGTCTAACTGGGGAATGGAATCAATCATAGGATGCACATTACAGGGAAAGTGCTGTTGGTGTCAATTACCTAAGCTCTGCGAACGTAACTCTTCTAATTTCCTGTTAAATCAGTAATGTTACCGATCTCAGTCTATTATTTTAATTAGGACTGTGACTGCAGTTGCTAGGAGCTGAGTGAGTGGAGACAAATGTGAATGTGTAATTAGTCCTGCAACCTAATGGCAAGTTGAATGTGTCAACATCATGGGTAGTTATAATATAAGTTGCAGGGGGAGACTGCAATTTGGGTCCAACTCTCCTCTCCCTGATGTTGGTGTTAATCCAGAGCCACTGCATTGAAGCCTGTGTCATCACCCCCCGTGTAACTTCATGTGCGAGGTCTGAATCCGACCCGCAGTCTTTTAAAGTTTCTTGGAGCTACATCATGTGTTATTTTTAAGATGCCTCACATCCTGTCTTATTTGATTTTATTGCTGTAATGACTCCTCTAAGCAAAGTTTCACACTCTGAATGCTGCAGTCAAGTTAGGCGAACGTGGGTGTTCCCAGAGCTACTATGCACTGACTTCCAGCCATCCCCTGGGACCCACTGGCCTCTGAGCTGGTATGGGAAAGCTTGGCTCTCTTCTCGCCTGCCCTAGCTGTGAAAGCAGCCCCTATGCCTTCTGCACGTCGGATGGCATCTCAAGCACAGCCAGCGTATTAACAAGCTGCCTGGAACAACATGGTAACAGGCAGCAGTACAGTACTAGTCACCACCTCACCAAAAATAGACTTGGGGAAGAATCTCTGGCTAGTTTTAGCTTTGGCCTGGGCAGAACATGTGGAGATGCAATTCTGCCAAGACTAAGAACGAAGCCCTTAAGCCACCACGTTTTATAACCACAGGTTTGCATGCATGATATAAAGAATCTCAGCATGGCATTGCCTGGGAAGAGAGAGTTTTGCTTTTATGAGTACTTGGCTATTGGTCAACTTTCCAGGCGCTGCAAATAAACAAGTGGTCTACTTTATGTAGCATCTCAGCTTGCATGTTACTGAAATAACACCGGATTGGAACTAGGGTTCGCCCACTTGAGATTTCGGCTGCAGGTTTTCCTGCAAGGCATCAAGAGCAGCTTTGCTTTGCTAAGTTATCCTGTGCCGTGGAATCAAACTTGGCCCCTCACTCAGTGACCAAACCCAACCCTTCCATGTTTACACAGGTCACCTGCACCCTCCTTGCCCCAGTTTTGGTAATTCCTCCCTCTTGTTTTGTCCCATGGGTTTGGAATGGCTAAGACTCCCGAGTTTGATTACGGAGCCCTGGTTGCAGGAGCTCTGCTCACGCTGCCACAGGAACAAGTGGCAGTGACGGCTAGGTCCTAGCGCCACACGGCCTCCTTCCTCTGACCTGGGTAAGGCATTCTGGCCTATGGCTAGAAAAGTTTGCCTACCCCTGCCATAGGTGATAGGATAAGAACTACAGAGCTAGCTGCCCCTTGGTCCCCACTCTGGTCTCTCAGAGTATATTCCTAAATGTTGTCAGGGCGTGTGCCTTTTACCTCTCCCAAGGTGGTAGAGTTATGGGATTCCTGCAGTCATAGGATCACTGCAGGGCCTGTCTATCATCAAGTGTTTTCATGAACACCAATGGAGTAGAGAACATGTGGGTCTTCAATTCAGGGGAGTGTGAGACCAGTGGTGAATATAAACACCGAAAGTATTGTTGGCTTTAACCAGAGAAACAAATCATTTAGAGAAAAAGGGTTTGAGATAACATTTTATACGCATTTATCTTCCTTAGAAGCTGAGGGTAGCCTAGGAAGGCCCTACTTCTTCAACAGGAACCCATATTAGTCCTTAACAATTGTATCATTCTGGAGGGAGAGGCTCCATCAGGATCAAACCAGAGTTCTCATCAGTTCTTAAGCCCCGACCTTACCTCGCTAAACTGCTTCAGTCAGGCTAAATGCAGGCTGAGCCAGACATCTCAGCACCAGTTGCTCTTCAAGTATCCCATAGCAAAGCTCAAATGTTTACCGTGGAATGGTTTTATCCTTTCTGCTTGCTTTGCCTTACAGCAGGGGTTTTCAACCTATTTTCATTTGCGAGCCCCTAAAAAGTTTTGAATGGAAATACGGACCCCTTTGGAAATTTCGAATGGCGATGCGGACCCCTTTGGATTGTCAGTGTGGGTATTCACATACACTTGCTTGATCATAGACATCTTTGTGGGCCCCTTAGACGTAGTCTGCGGACCCTCCAGGGGTACACAGACCACAGGTTGAAAACCACTCCGAGTCGAGAAAACCGAGATGGTCATGCAGTAAATATCCAAGTCAACATACAATATTTATGAGCTGTTACAGAGCAACCTCAAGTCCGTCACAAAGATTTTAAAACATAGGCCCTGTCCTAATCCACAGAAGTGTAAGCATTTCTCTGTGGTGGGAATATTTAAGAGGGGCACTGAGGCTGAGAGCAAAGGTTCTGCAGCGGTGCTCCCCGAGATGTCCAAATCTACCGTAAAGGGACTGCAGGATAGGACTGGCTGCCATTTCAGCCCTAGACAGCAACTGCATTGTCAAAGAGGGAATGGCAACCCCCCGGCGTGAATGAATCCTGCCTCCCAAGTGCTACAAGGGGACCCCACACAGAAAACGTGTGTCCCTGGGGTTTGTCCAGGAAGCAGGACTCCTTAGAGAGTCACAACCCAGTGTGTTTCTACTCTAAGTAAAACCAGGAAACAGCCAGTGGACTAGGCTCACCGTGACAGTACATGCAGCTACTGCTAACGCGAAGCATGCCATACTCTTCAGCCCAAAGCTCGGACTGCTTTTAGTCTTGCACTTGGGCAAGGAAGGCTACACCATCTATAGCTTAATGACTCCATGTGGGCATGGCAGGTTTTCTGACCACTGCTCACATAGGTGAAACAGTAATAACCTGGTGGGTAAAGCCTCTATGGTATTATACGTATATAAAAAAATCCATGTGCAGCCAGCTTGTAAAACGCATGTTAATAAGGCTATTAAGGTTTACAAATATTGTGCTCTTCCTTACAGTTTATAATTTAATTAATTGCCAGTTAATTGTCTTATTTCCCCCTTGTGATTGATGTCACTGAGTGGGATTAGACAATATCGGCTGATGGAGAAAAAAGGGATGCAGCATCCTACGATGGCAAGAGAGGAGACGCTTTTCCAAGAAATCCTTGCTGTCACAGATGAATACCTCAATAAGCTATCACAGGATATCAGTGCAATACATATTGTAATGGGCCCATTAGTGGAGGTACCCGCTGTGTGCAGTTTGCATTCACAAGCCACAAGCAACGAACAGGGAAGTACTGGCTTCTTGGAAATGTTTGTCAAGCGTAAATCTGTCCCTGTTTTTCAGAGCCGCCGCTCAGTTTGCCTGCACTGGACTAATAGTCTGGCTGAGACATGGCTTGTGTTGAGGACTGATTTAGCTACCGGGGAAGACAATAGCAAAAGTCCCGTTGGTTTCTGTGGTATTGGAAAGGATCACAAGTGGAGCATTAGTAGTGTTATCCAAGTGGGGAAACAGGCAAAAGGAAGGAAGGATCTCCACTACTTCAAAGCACATATTCAGCAGTGTGTGCCTTATCAGGCAATAGCCCCTTCCCTAAAACAATAGGCATCTTTATCTCCCTGCAGGCCTCGACTCTCCGCCTCAGGGACTGGTTGCCTCAACAGATCGTAGACGTTGCAGACAGAAAGCGTTTTAAACTTTTCCCCTTTCCCTGCTCTGTGGCTGAAGATTATCAAAGGCAATTTCCTCTGGACAGTGAAGTCATCTTTCTCTGGTCCCAGTATTTGAACTGGTGCCAGCAATATTGAACGAGAAAAACCAAGGGATACAGTGGAAAGGAAAGGCTTTGACTAGACTTTGCTGTCACAGCACTGGGGTAAATCAGGGGGGAGCTGGAGTGACTGCAGGTGAAGGAGATTAGATTATGGTGCCAAGTATGAAGCAGCAACAGCAGAATACGCCTGGCTCGGTCCACTGCAGATGAACGGCCCGTTTGAATCACTGCATGTATCAACCCGGGCTACTGTAATCAGAAGAGCCAGCCAAACCATGTCTGCTCATTTTAATTTATCGCTCACATTTTGAGAACTTATCCTTTAGAAACAGCTCTCTGCGATTACATAAAAGAGATTAGCTAATATTTCAGCATAAATCAAGGCCTGTTCAAGATGTTTCCTTTGTGTATTGCAAAACCCACAGCCCATGGAGGACAAGTTCCTCATCACTCAGCAAGTCTCCCTACCCCCACGGCTGAGGAATGCATCAGCTAGGTGGAAGCATGCAGCGAATCTGCTTCACGTTCTTCGCTTTGCTTCTCAGGATGACTGTTCAGATACCAATATCTGAAGAAAATATATATGAAGTGCTGTTTGGCCTGTGCAGTTTTCCAGGCGTTGGGGGAGCTTCTCCCCCCCCCCCGCCCTTTCATGTATATATTTTAATTCCAAAAAAGATAAATGACAGAAACAAGCAAAGGAAGAGAGAAAGAAAGAAGGAAAGAGACATCAGGGGCAAGAGAATCACAGACTTCTGTGTTAGAATGCAAATATATCTTGGCACGCACCCCTGCTTCAGTATCCAAAGTGCTAAAATATAGCGTGCATCACTTATTCCCTTCTGCGTGCAGACTCACAAAATATCTTCATACAGCATTGGTCTGTAGCAAACTGCCCTGTCAGGTGTTTTTTCATTTATTTATTTTTTTACAAGATTTCATAATTTTTACTCTGCTTCTTGTTTTGTTAGCAAGAAGGGAGCGGTTTCCTTAAGGTCAGAAGAACTGGAATTTCCCTGTACTTTGTTCCACTTCTCCTCCTCTCATTTTGCTTTTAACTTTCAGGCCAGAACCTTCAAAAGAGGCTTCCGAGTCTAAACACTTTTTGACTTTTATAATTTGGGACACAGTGGGCACATCTGTGCAAGATGCTGACTGCACAGTAGTGCGTCACAGCATGGACAGTGCTAATATGCTACTGGGCAGTAGCATCACCTAGAAGGCATTCACCAGTGCTACTGCAAGTACTAAATAAGCACGGACTAAAGAAATGCTCAGCTATGACTTGTGCAGTAGCGTCTTGTGTAGACTGACTCCCTAAGGATAGTTTGAACAGAGCAGATAATGCATGACTCCCGTTGACTTCAGTAGCGTGCTCAGCGCTTGCAACAGTCAACCCCACTATGGCTCTTCATATAATAGTTCAGCAGAGGCTAGAGCCTCCGAGCAGGTTTGTGGTTCTGTTGTGGGTGGTACTTGCAACTAAACAGTGGCCGCGTTTACATGACACCCAGACTGTGCAGTTGTTACCGCACTGTCATTTGGTATTTGCATACCAACATTACTGTGCATTAGTGTCTCCACACGGCTTCCTGGTGACACTGGCTGTGCGGTAGCTTGTTACTACTGCGCAGTAGTGTCATATCACAGTTCATGCCATGTGACGCTATTGTACAGTAGGAACAAGCTAGTGCGCAGTAAGCATCTCATGTAGATGCGGCCAGTGAGAAACAATCCCTGCTTCCAGGATCTTACAAACTAAATAGACAAGACGGAAAGACAGCAGAATAAAGCAGAGGCGTAGCAGGGCAGCTGTGGCCAGGCTGGGAGCAATAGTTACTTTTAGGCCTCCATCCCTCCCAGATGGTGCCAGGACTGCTGCCCTGGTCATCTATACTTAGTTACACTAGAGGGATGAAGGAAAGATTATGATGCCCGAGGGATACCAAGGCATAGAGAGTTTAGGGTCAATTTTTTTAAAGGAACTAGGATGCCTAAATATGAAGACATCATATGGTGGCATTTTCCTGGCTCATGTTGAAATCAATAGAAATGAAATGTGTAGGTGCCTTTGAAACCCTACTAGATGCCTCTTGTCATCTGTAGCCATCTAAATACATTTACAATGAAACCCCTAAGTGTCTTGCCCAAAGACATCTAGGAAGTGAACCCAAATTTCCTCACTCCAAGTCCAGTGCTCTAAGAAGCAGAGTAAAATAGCTCTGGACTGCTATAGCTAGACTTCTTCGCTGTCTAGGCTACCTAAGGCATTTCTGTACTACGCTGCAGTCTACGCTCTTAGATATACCCTGGTGAACTGTCATTAACAAAGTCAGTGGCTTTCGACAGAGGAATAAGGATTAGGGTTACAACTTTCAGGATCAAGCACCAAGTCTAGTCTTGTATTTGAATAATACAGACACATTCAGCTTTGAAACAACATCCATAAAGCACCTGAGGCCTTTAATCTGCAGCCTAGGGAGGGTAATCACCCACATACCAAAGAGAAATCTAAAATTCCTACTCTGTGTTTTCCAGGAGCACAGCATCTGCCAGCCTCGTTCCCATCATCACAGCTCCCATCATTTACATTATGAATATGCGCACCATCTGAGATCTGAGATCCTGGCATATCATGCTGACTGATGATGACCTCCATGTCATCAGTGAAGTTTCACCCTTTCGTTTCCCCAAAGGGTTTGAATGTATCTTCTATCTATACAATGGAAGGAAAGCAATTGGACTTTAAGAAATAGTCACAACTTCCTTCTTTCAGCCAAATTCATCGCAGAATTCCCTTGAAGATGAACATCATTACGGCATGAAATTAAAAACAAATCAGAGAGCCAGTTTTATTTGCGTTCCTGGAAAAGCAATGGTTATGAAGCAAGTTTGACCATTTGCATCCAGCTCCCAGTGAACGAGCATCTAATCACAAAAACGATCAGACAAATACATTGGCACAGACCCAAGATTGAATAGCTGTTGAGACAGAGGCTTGCTCTTACCCTTGAGGATGTCAACACTATGGCTCCCGCTGTGACTGCAGCTTGTGCAGACATACCCAAAGTAGCTTTAAACTAGCTTGCTGTTAGGAATGTAACTTTTGGCAGCACAGAGCTCAGCGTAGGCTGCAAAACTCACCTGAAAAGCTGGGTAGACATGAGCTTAGTGCTATCATGGGTACACTGAGCTTAGTGCTATCATGGGTACACTGCTAGCAGGACCTTAGGTGGCTAGTCTGAAGCTAGGTCAGGTCTGTCTACATGAGCTGCACTGCCAGGAGTGCGGTCATGCTCTTAGAAACAGCATCCCCTGTTGGATTAAAGCATTTCCACTACTTTGCTGTTGGTTGTGTTGTGGATAAATAAGAGTCCATGAGAGCCTCCCATCTGATGAACGCTAATGTTTTTCCAGAAAGGGTTGAGTTAATTTTTTTCAAGAAGCGTTATATAGGCATCTCAGTCTGCTAAGTGGTGGTGGCACATGGGGTAGCATCAGTAGCTGTGCCGCCAGCAGCAGCAGTGGTGATTAGGCTGGTAAAACAGCAGCTGGTATTTTTGCACCCCTGCCATCCCTTAACTTGGGGCCTAGAGCCGGTTCCTCCGTTGCCTCCCCCACCTTAACTATGCTACGATGGGTTTTTCTTCCAGTTCTCCATTTATTTCTCTACTGTGTTAGTGTTCAGGGAATCGATACTGTAATTGTCCAATGGAGCAGGGGCGCCTTGAAAGACAAGCCGTATTTTGTCAGTAGCTCAGAGCTTTTTGTATGGAGAAGTTAAAAAAAATTAATTGACAGTTGAAATACGCGGACTGATTCTGGCGATGAAGAAAGCATCTCGCGTCGGCTGTCACAAAGCTCTTCAGATAAACTGGAGCTTAGATACTTCAGTGATAGGCACTTTGGAAATAGCGAAAGTAGACACATGCTGACTTTCTTCCTATCGCTTTAGACTAACTGCATAAAAAGTGTTGCTCCACAGAAACGGATGCTAGCTGCTACGCAGAAATCGTTTTAGATGCAACTTTTCCTCTTTGAATAAAATGTGATCTGGCCCTCTTTCCCCCTTTGTTAGGGCAGCTTCATAGACCTGTGATATTGTTGGATAACTATGTACGGGGTGTTTTTTGTTAAATTTGAAATGAGTCTGTAGTTTCCTTGTCTCTCGTGTTGAGAAGATAATTTCAGCAGTGACTATGAGATGTGCAGCTATTACATTGAAGGAGTCCCTGTACATACCTAGACACACAAAACGTGATAATTTGTGGGAATCCATACCAAATCATTCTCTTTAATATAGCTGGGCTGTTGAATACTGCAGGCATAAATACACTGGGTATTTTGATGAATGCATAACCCTTTAGTTATTGGAGAAGCTCAGTCTGTGACAGCCTCAGCTGGGGAGCACTTGGCTGTTTAGCTCAAGCTGTAACTACTCATACTTTCAGCTCTGGAGGTCCTAGTTTTTGTCTCCAATATGTCAACCGACATGGCAGCCCTAGAAAATCATAGTTCTGCAAGCATAAATGATTAAAAATAAATTACTTGCCTGTACAGCTCTAATACCTTGCTCTTGAACTTCAGCATGTTTTCTTCTTTCATCAATCCTTTGTTTTCCACCATGCTGTATAATGTTTAATAATTAAATATATATATAATCCCAAATAAACACGCTAATTAACCTTTGTTTTGAGAAACATAATTAGTTAATGCTTATTGTCTACTCGGTTTCAAAACAGTTTTGAATGGGGGAAAGTGCTATGGGGAAACATGGCAGAATTAGCTTAATGCTGAACACCGTTTCTTAGGCAGCAACCTGGGCAGACCTGATAAAAAAAATGCACATCATACAGGCATACGCATCTTAAACTATTTGAATGTACAGTTCCCAAGGTCTCATCCTTCTGACAGGCAAGAAATGTAGAAGACATCTATATTTACAATAGCAGGATAAAGATTGTGTTTTGCTCAAAAATGAAATGCCTGCAACCAGACCAGGCGCAGGGAAAACACAAATTCTGCGTGCCCATTGGAAAACCTATTCTGGGCTCCAGAATAGGACTATCCATCACTTACAGCAAGAAGCAGGACAGTTGTTCTGGGCTGTGGGAAGAAGGGATTCTGCCGTAAGTATTATGTGCTCTTTTTCCATTGATGCCCATTTGTGGAGTGGGCAGAATTCAAGAACGTTTTGTCTTTCCTAAAAGGACTTGCCTTGTTTAGACATGTTCTCCAGAGAGATGGACGATGCAGAGAACTTGTTTGCTGGCATGGTGTGGCATTGGATCAAGTATTGTAAAGTCAAAACTGACATCAGAAAGTTGAAACGGTGTCAATTTATAAATGTTGTAAGTGCAAAACATTGTAACTCGAAACATTGTAAGTCGAGGACTGCTTGTTTTTACAAGAATGTACAAAGTCCTTTGCTCCAGGGAATCCAGCAACCAAGGGACAGGTTTATTGCTCACAACACCAACCCCCGTTCAGCTAATACACATCCAAAAACCTCTTGGTAGGCTTTAGGATGCCACTGAGGCCATATCTAGCTTTCAGATGTTTTCCTCTGTGTTCTCCTTACTACCCTTCCCCACACACATTTCTTCCTTACCCCCAACACGTCTGCTCAAGCTGTACTCAGCAAAGCCCCTCCACCCAAATTATTCAAATTGCCTTCCCTGTAACTGGAATTGCATGTATGTTTTTTTGAGTGGCGACGTGATAACACTCTCTTCAGGCAATTTTTCGTGAGAGCTGCCGCTACTCCCGTTACTCTTAACAACAGCCCAACCTAGAGCATAGAGTATCAAACTGAATTGGCTCTTATAGGTTAAACTTGGGCTTAGCCCTGAGATGACATTTTCTGTTTTAAAATATTGGTTGAAAAGTGCTCTAAGTTCATGCTGCTGTGTGATGCTGTATCCCGCTTGTTCATAGTTCCTTGATTTTCTATTGCTCGGCCACAGCTAAAGCTACAAGGGAATAGCTTTAATTTGTCACGCTAACATAAGAAGCCTTACAGTAATGGAGATCCAGCCTCCCCTTTCCCTCTCCTCCCCTGACCCTGCCCTCTACTCCTCTTGCTGGACAAATGTTCCCTCCCAACCCCATTGTACTCCTGCCTCCCTTTACTATGGCTAGCAGAGTTCTGGTGAAGGGAATGGTGGAGCCAGCTCATATGGGAGAGTCCCTGTTCCCCTGAGCACTACTAGGAGTAACAAGAAATAACGGCCATACGTTGATGGAGAGTAGATTCAGGCTAGACATCAGGAAGCGCTACTTCACAGTCAGGGCGACTAGGATCTGGAACCAATTTCCAAGGGAAGTAGTGCTCACTCCTACCTTCGGGGTCTTCAAAAGGGGGCTAGATAGACACCTAGCCAGGGTTGTTTGACCCCAGCATCCTTTCCTGCCCATGGCAGGGGGTCGGACTTGATGATCTGCTCAGGTCCCTTCTGACCCTACCAACTATGAAGCTATGAAATTCCCTCCAAACACAGGGAATTGCTCAAGAGGAATCTCAAGCCTCTTTAACCTCAAGAACCCAAGAGTCAGCTCCCATACCTACTGTGTCCACTTGAATGATTACTTTCCTTCTATGGCTAAACACTATGATCTGAGGTTCCAGTCCATGTCCTGCAGGCCAGGCTCCTTCAAGATGCATTATTGCTAATGCTATCCAAAGACTCAAGCTTTAATATTCTCCCCAGCTGAACTGTAAATAAAATTATTTCCTGAGAGCACTTATTTGAGCTTGATTATTAAATACATTGCCAAAATTGGGCTGGTTAATATACTGCCTGGTACTTCAGTTGAAGTATCTAAAAGACAAAGGATGAAGTAAACGAAAAGGAAATCAACATTTTGCTAAATTGCATGTTTTTTAAAAATCCTATAATTGAGGCTGCTTCTTCATTTCCATTTGTAAAACAGATTGAGTTCCCCTTCCATCTACTAATGGATTCGGTTTATCTCTGATACTAATTGCAGCATTTGCATGGTTTGTACAGACTGCCTGAAATAGACTGTCAACTAGGAAAAGTCAAACTACCCCGGCTAACCCAGGAGTGAGTGATGTAGCATACTACAAATCTTCATCCCTCTTCCAACAACTCTGGGGTCAAACTCCAGAATAACCTGGTTTGATTTTTCTTCCAGTTTGCTGCTAACTTAATCTTCTGCCATTCTCACATTAGAACTAGCAATAAGAAAACCTCAGGTTTGAAAGGAAGAGGACTGAACAGTTTGGCTGCTTACTTGAACTTTGCCCTTCTTCTTTTTGACCTAGTGATTGGGTTGGAAATATAACCAGAACAAGATGTCCCATGACAATTTTTTGTTTCTTACTGTGTTAGAGATACTGCTTTCTTATTCTTTCAAATGATCATTAATAAGGGCAGTTGATGTTCAGAGGGCCCGGAAAACCAAACCAAACCAAACCAAACCAAACCAAACCATTATTCACTTTCCAAGAAATGAATAACCATTTTCGCAGAACTCAGTACAGTCAATCGGGTTGCCCATTTGCATATGTGGTATGACTACTTCATATTATTCAAGACCTCAGAGTTATTGGTAAACAATAGAGACACAACTGGCTCATCACATATCTTTTTTTCAGTCCCTCTAAGACCATTACTATTATTTAATGTGAGTACTCAGAGCCACTTGTGCTGTCATGTACAAACTCTTTTTTTTTATTTCTGAGAGAATAGTCAGCTTTCCTGATAACTAAACCAGGGGGATAAGCCACAAGGCCAAGCATCACAAACGAATCTGAAAGTTCTTTGGGCCTGGACCATATTTTCATTACATGTATATTTAGCAACTAGAACAAAAGGCCCCATCCTTGACTTGTTCTCTAAATACTATGACAAGAGGAAAGGAGAAAAGAAACCACTGTACGGATCATGTTTTGGTTGCCATATATATGTGTGTGTGTGTGTGTGTGTGTGTGTGTGTGTGTGTGTGTGTGTGTGTGTATATTTGTAAATAGAAGATTATTTTGAAAAGCCCTTTCGAAACGAATCTATTGGTTTCCAGGGAGTTGAGCCTGGCAAAAAAACAACAAGTGACTAGCCTTGGTAGAAGAGGTCCGTGGGCTCTTTGCCATTTGTGCTTCAGGACAGCATTGTAACCATGACACCAACATCTACCAGATGTCTTCCAGAGGATTTTATTTCAAGATGCATGGCTGCTGTTTCACAGGAACATGTGGGGGAGTTTTGACTCGAACATGATTTGTTTAAAAAGTTTGCAGGTGTTAGCATTTATATGGAAGCTGGGGAGCGGAGAAATTATGCACAGTTGCCGAGGCAATGTGTTCTCTACTCATTCGGTGAGAGGGAAATGCAATGCAATCCATGTTCAAGACTGAAAAGCTGTGCCGTTGGTTTAATTAATACAACTATGCAGAATACCTTATCACCTTCCTTGAGTAAATCCCATTAGAGGTGCCTGGAAAATTCACAGACTCTTTGTCCTGCTTCCTGAAAAAGGGCAAAGGGGACTTAAAAACATTTACAGAAACCTTCAAAAAGGCCTGCACGTGCTAGAAACGCTATGATGCTTTGACTGTCTTCCACCCACTCTGGCATGCAGTGGTGACGTGTAGGAGGTGCACGGGGGTGCGTGTGCTGGTGCACCCCCTGACAGGCCACACTCCTTGCTTAGGCGATGGGTAGGGGGGCAGGTGGGAGTGCCAGGCGGGCATGGCCAGAGAGTGGGAACGCCGGATGAAGTGCTGCAGCCACTTATGGGAGCACCGCGGTCACCTCCCAGTCGGCGCGATCAGCTATGGGGGACCCCCCCTTTCTGGTCGGTGAGATTGGCCACAGTGGGGGGATCCCTCTCAATTGCTGGTTGGCTGCTGGGTGACTAAGGTGGCACCAGTTTCCCATGCTGGCATGCACCATTGGCTTTTCTCTTCACCAGCTGCACTGTAACAGCCGTGGGGAGGTCCCGGTGGGAATTAATGCTGCTGCAGTTGAGCTCTCCAGCCAGAGATCCATTGGGTCTAGCAAATCAGACAGCAGCTGTTTCCTGTTTCTGCTGCTCTGTCTGTGTCCTCGCCGAAATAATTTCCATGGCACTTTATCTTTGTGGCGTTCAGGTGAAGGAACTTCTTTGCTTCTGCTCCATCCATCAGATTTCCTGCCCTGCAGCGGAAGGGAACATGGAAGCTACTTAACCAGTGTCACTACTGAAGAGCCCAGGCCTGCCATCCTTTCCATGCACTTCCTCAGTTTTTCCTCAACTGCTGCAGGATGGGCGAGGGGAGAGACAGATCTGCATCAACCCTCAAAAACCTTGGGAGAGACTTGTCTGCAGAACTCACCTGGGTCGGGGTCGCAGCGTGGCCCTTGCAGTTCTTCTCGCAGAGCTGGGAGGAGAACAGGAAGTGCACGGTCACGGAGGGAATCGTTTGGGTAGCAGTTCAGAATGTTTCTCATTTCACCCAGACAGGCCTGCCCTCTTTTGTCATCTATATTTCTGAAACATGGAAAGAGCTTCCTTTTTTGTGCCACATTTCGGCAGCACTTCCTTCCCCTTCTGTGGAGGGAAAAGGTGAACAGCAAAGGCCTCGTGAACACTGAGCCTGCAGGAGGAAGCACCAGAGATGCGGATGGTTAGTGGGGAGTGCTATCCCACCACTTCATAAAGGTCTAATAGGCCCTGCCCTTGCTGTGGAGTTTATAAGGCTTGGATGAATACCCTTTCAAATATTTCTGATACACTAAATTCGCTGTAAAAGACCCATGCAAAGGATGTGGCCTCCCAGGAGAAGACAGGAGTCTGGGAATCAGTTCTGATGGTAGGTGGCGTGCTCCCTTCAGTGACGCTCTGTGATGCACTATCTGCCAGAGGAGTTATAACTGGTCTTGGGGGTCTGGTGCCTTCCACCCTATGGGTAGAAAGGCCTATCAGAGGTTTCTGCAGCACAGTGCAGGGGTCAGTTTTAGCCAGTGCTAGAGTTTCTATAGGAAGCAGCACTTCAAATAGGGCGGCCATCATAGAGGACATTCCCGTTTTCTGCTACTCTGTCCTTTATTGATACAAAACCTGATGACTTTATCTCTTCAAGAGAAAAACAGAGGACATAAAGGCATCTGGTTACATATCAATAGAGGACAGAGGGCAACCGAACTGTCCTCTATGATAGCCACCCTACCCTCAAACGAAGGGGATGTGTGCAGGGTCAGTGCAGACCAGTGGTGCTTAACCTCCAGCCCATAGACCGGATTCAGTCTGTGGGCTTCCCACAAGGCCTGAAAATTTGGCACTGGGGTAGCAGTGGTAGCATTCATTTCCAGGGCTCCTCGTGCTGGTTTGTAGCCAGATCCTGTATGCGGGGCTTGGTCAGTGTGCCAGATCGCACCCATGGCATGACCCACCCGCTGACCCGACACTGGATCCAGCCCATGGATTGGCTCCGTATCCTTCCCCTGGCCCTCAGGGCTGGAAGGTCGAGACCCCTTTGCTGGAAGATTGCGTACTGCCAAGATGAGAGATCTTGTCCTGGTGACATTTCCAGCCCAATCACTAGGTCGAAGAGGGGAAGGGCAAGTTTGAACAAGCATCGAAACCATTCAACGCTGCTTCAATTAAAACTTTCTGAGGTTTTCTCATGTCGACTGTTGGGGCCGCTCTGGTCCTGTTAAACAGAACCCCCTTTCCCTGCTCCCGCTGGAAAATCTTCGTAGTCGTTCCCCGCACCCCCCCAGCCCAGCATCTCTCCTGCACACTCCTCACTTCTACGTCCCCCCTCCTCCCCCAGCATCTCTCCTGGCACATGCCTCACTTCTGTGTCCTGGGCTTGTGCAGAACGCGTCCCAAAGGATATCCCAGGCGCCTGAAGTAAATTCTTTCTTATTTCCCTATAGGCTGCAGCTACAGCATAATGTCCCCGATTGCTGCATTTCACTCAGTGTAATGACTTCAAGGGCACCATTTTCAATTTCTACTATAGAGCCAAAATTAATACTAAGTTTATGCAGCATTAGAGCAAGGCAGAGCATTAAGTGTCCACAAAGAGCGTGCATATTTCAACATAATGTAATGGGCCCTAGAAACAAACACAGCTAAAAATACCAGCTGTAAATTTCAATGATGCCTGCCTGAGCTGCAGCACCAATAAGAATGCCTCTATTGTTAATATTTATGCATGCCTTAGTATCACACTGAGATGACCATTTCATTAACACAAGGAGAGCAACGGTATGAAACACAGTGCGCCCAGGACTACGTGATTATGGCATGCCTGCTGGTGATGTAAGGCATACAGATGTAGGGGCCTGTCAGCATTGTCATTATAAAACCTGCTCTGAAAAGGTTAAGAGTGGGATTTTCAGAAGTGCTCAAGTCTCTGTGTAGTGCAAAGCAGACCCACGCTAAGACAGGCTGCCAACGTGCTGAGGTGTACCACATCCACCCACCTTGCACCCGCTCCTGAACCGAAGTGGTGTAATTCCAGTTGCGTGGGACTGTGCACATGCCATTCGGTTCTGCTGAGCGGCAGGGCCTATTAGTCCTCTATGCTACCGGCTACCCAGCTCTGGTCCGGGAGGTAGTGCACACAGAGAGAGCACGTCTCAGCGGCGTGCCTTCTTTTGCCCCAAGACCTATGCTAGGTGCCTTAGGACTGCAAGTCTCACTTTCAAAATGGACTTTGGAGCCTTCATTTCTCAGTGGGACGTAGTCTTCTGGAGCGTGGAAGTCATTTCTGAAAATGGGGCGTAGCGCCTAACTCCTTTAGGCACTGTTGAAAACCCTTCCCTTTAATAGCAGCGGGCAGACCTGATCTGAGAAAATAACACCTAAACTATGCAGCTATGGGGCCAGATTTGGCTTGATCAATACAGCCCCCTCTGGGCAACTGCTCGGGGCCCCAAAGAGAGCGCTGTAAAGGGTGGTCCTTCCACAGAGTGTGGGCTGTGCTCTCCAAGGGCCAGCGTGGTGAGGTGGGAGCAGAGGTCATGATTGGACCCGTTCCTGCCCATGTCCTGACAGGGGGGAGCAGTCCCTGCACTTCCCCAGCACCATGGGCCGCATCCGTGCTGATGCTCATATGAGCTGCACAAGGGCGGGAGACTCCTTGTGCTTCCTCGCCTGAGTCCGAATGGGGCCCGGCCATGCCTGGGCCCCTCAGGGCAGGTTCGACGTGCTGAACTCAGCTTTAGAAACAACTTCTCTGCAGTTGGCAGGGGAGCAGCGAGGAGATCTGTTTCTAGTGGGGGGGGCTGGAGCCGGCTCTGGTTATTAGAAATACATCGGGGCAGCCTCCTTTGAAGAAGTGACCATAGTGCACCATGTGGGACCTGGGTGAAACCCCTGCCCCGCTGAAGTCAATGACAAATTTTTAATTGACTTCAAATATCACCCTATGGAAATATCCGGCTCCACAGGGCATTCGAGGGTATTCCCACGCCCAGTCTCATGCTTGCTTAACTACCCTGACACATACCTAGCATTTGCTTCCCCCTCTCTACAGCACAAAGATCCACCATACTCGTGCCCTCGTCCATGCTGTTTGCTACAGTTTGCTCTTTGGTGCTGTGTGTTTTCAAATGACTCCTCTCATGGGGTTTCTACCATTTTCCTTAGGAAACTATCCTATGCTCTTCTTGAGGCTAGGAAGTCATTCCTGTTAGGAAAGATTTGGTTTACATGCTTTTTGGCTCTTTTCTTCCCTTCTTCTGCACTGGGCCCCTCTAACCCTGCCTGAACAATTCCTCTTTCAGCACAATGCCTGGTAAAGATGGGACCCGGACAACGAAATCCAGGTCTGGCTTGCTGAATATCCAAGATGCATGAGGTTCTTGGATTTTAACTCAGTGAGGAAGTCTGTTTGTATTATCCTCAGATAATAGTCCCTCCTAACAACGGATAAACACATGTATCCCTGAAGAAATAAATGGGGAGGAGAGGGAGAGAAAGGAGGAAAGTCTGTCGAAACAGCAGGTTATAATCAGTTGCCCCTGTCTAGAACAATACATCTCCCAGGGCATTTCCTGCCTGGGACCCCATTAGACGCAGATTTTCGACGAATAGAAGGAGTAGAAGATGCTACGTGTATGAAACGCAAAAGGTACACAATCCATTAATTATCGCGAAGACTCTGTAATGTAGTCGAACAAGAGCTAATGGAGCACACGAAACCTGTGGAAAATGTTAGCAAAAGCTGTCAGGATGTTTGTCTTACAAGCTGATCTGGATGATCTCATACCTTCCAATGTTTCAGCGAGAGAAACAAATGCAAGGTACGTGTCGGGTCAGTTAAACAAGCCAGAGAGCAGGAGGCTGGGTGTTGGAGTACCCTCGAATGGCTTGCGGTTGCTAAAGAAAGAAGTCAGGTGGAAGAGGGGAGGCTACAAGAGAGGGCACATGAGGGGAGCCTCGGTAGTGGGGGTCACCGGGGATCCATTTATGGAGGGAGCTGGCTCTGGACCTGAAAAATGGCTGGGATGTGTGTGAGATACGTCGAAAACCGTCTCTCTCTCTGCTGTTCTGAAACACGCTAAGCAAAATATAATTTGCTTTAACAAAACTCTGCAGGCCCTGAAGAAGGGATGAAAACAGGAGGGCATTTTTCCTCCTTCCACACTATGCAACCAGCAACGAGGAAAACAACAAACAATGAGACAAAGGCCACGAGATGCAAGCGCATGGCGAGGCAGAGCCACGCCAAGACGGCAGGGACAAGTTGCAGCCGTCTCTGCAGGGGAAAGGGTGACTTCCTCCGAGGGAATTCTCTTGTGACCGTTCTTAATGCGCACACCCCTCCTCCATATTACGACCCTGGTAGCTCATGCACAAGGGAATAAGCAAACACAAACAGGATCCAATAACCGTAACTTAATAATGTCACGGGTAGAGGTCGGCTCGCTTTCCTTTTATTTAGAAGAGACCTCCCCGGCTGTATCGCAGAGCTGCCCTGACTTCTCATTCATGCTGAAGATGACTGTGAACTGTGCTTAAACAGCATTGCTGGCACAGGCTGCTTTCAGAAGCAGGAAACCACTCCCTTTATCCTTGCTTGATCTCTCTCAGTGCAAAGTATATGCAGTGTCCTTGTCAGGCAGTGAAAACCCTTGCTATAAGACAAGAAATATTAACAATCAGACAAGGAGACTTTTGCTGTCCAAACTCCATTTTCTGTACGGACAGGGAACAGAGGGGCAGGAGAAGGTTGTCCAGAAAATCTTGCGAGTCCTAGAGCATGAGGGAGCTGCCTTTTTTCTTGGATTTGTTGTGTCCCAGATTTGATTTGACCCAGCACATCTCTCCTTTAAAAACCAAACCAAACCAAACCAGAAATGTAAAACCACCATTTTACAAAAAGAGAAAGTACAAAGCCATTCTTTGATGGCTGGGATACAAAAGACAAGGGAAGGGATACCAGAACGATGTAAAGTAGTTGTGGCCCACTTTAACAACATGGTGTTTTAATGGGATCTATTTGGCTTTTTTTAGACAGCAGCTTTTTTTTTTATGTAGTGCTCCATATCTTATTGCCACGAGATATATTCAAGGTGTGCTGACCCTGAGGTTCAGCATGGTATACATCCAGAGTAACTTGTCGAAGTCAGTCATTTTCTTTAACAAATGTGCCATTTCTGGCCTCATTTCCACCAGTGCAAATCCAAAAAAACTTAATTGAAGCTAATACAATCACTCCCAATTTTTGGAGACCCTTTTGCTTGACAAGGTATGTCTTCTGGGTTTATGCTGAATTCCATCTGTTAAGTTACTTTTTCATTCTGGATTTCACTTTCAAAACACCGAAAGGGTTTTTAGCCCCCTTTGCAGCGCTAGAGTTGGGTAAAAGCTCTGTCACGTAAATGAAAATCACATCCGAAAGCATGAATGCCACGTGCCCCTGGAGACTAGGGGGCACGACAACCACCTGCAAGTAGGGGCAAAGCGGTGGGGCCGTGGCGGCGGCGAGTGGAGAGGTCCCACACGTGGCCACAGCAGTGGCGGTGGCGGGGGGCAAGGTGGCAAGTGCTGACTGATGGTCGACAACCATCTACAGAAGCCCCCGGCAGCGGTGGCAGCGGCCAGCGGCGATCAGGGACCTCCTGTAGACACCGTCAGCAGCGTCGGTGGGGGGGGACTGGTGCGCGACAACAGTGCTTTTTGCAGGGGGTGCACATACACCCCACTATGCGTCACTACTGTTACAAAGTAATTTGGTTTTGTCTTTAAAAAACATACCTGGCCAGGCAGCCCTGGCATGACGCATTAAAAATGCCTGATGAGTCCAGGTGTCTTTGATTCCTTTGATTTCCTTCTGGGAGGCAGACATTTAACTCCCTTGGTGCTGAGAAAGTCCCAGGCTCAGTGATTAATTTAAGGTTGCCTGCAGAAAACATGTACATAATGTTGAATTTAGGCGTGTCTTTGACAGGCACTGTCTATTCCCAGCCATGGTTGTTTAAACTAGCTCTGAAAAACACTTCGGGTTTAACATTAAATGTTGTGAAAAGCAGAGAGGCTCTGCTATGGCTTCCAGCATCACTGTTGTTAGCATGTTTTGAAGTCTTTTATACTCTTCAATACAAAAAAAAAAAATTCAACTTGGAGTCTTGTTCCCTTCGGGTTCAACCAGGTAGATTTAGTGCAGCAACTTTGTTTGTACTAAGGAGCACAAATTCCAGAGAGAGCTGCCTGCTCCCAGCAGGCCCATCAATTCCTCCCGATTAGCTGACGAGAAGGTAATACGAGAAACACCCCCCGAGACAGGGGATGAGCACGCTGCCTCCTAATTGCCCCTGCCCAGCTCCCGCCTGCCTGACACTCGTGCAGAGCTGACACTCAGATCTTGATGGGACTAGACGGGCACAATGGTGCCAGCTGCATTCTGCGGCGAACTGCCATTACACTATTACATCTCACAGACCTGGAGTGCAAACACAAGCACCTGAGCTGTATCCTCCAATGCTTCCAAAACTCTTACCAAAGTCCAAAGGCTTTACTTCCTCAGCATGGCAAGAATATAGCAGTAGCAAACCTATTTACTGTATATAGCAGCATTCAAACTGACACCAAGCTTTTTGCAGGCTGAATGTTATGTATCGTGCTATTTGGCTCTCCTCCAAAGTGGCTGCTGCTTACTCAGAGTACTTGGGCTTCATCTTCCCTTCCCCCGCGGCCAGGAAGCAGCATTTGAGATAGCAATGTCGCAGCTTCCCCACCCCCAGGATGTGTTACCCGCATGCATGCAGAGACGCTGCTCTTTCCCTCAAAGAATGAATGAACAGTCATTGCTCACTGACCACTGTCCCATCCTGCACAAGCCATGTGACGGAGTGCAAAGACTTAAGCACGGGTATGCAGCTTTTAATGTGGTTACCGAAGCATAGTCCGGCATCAGAAATAGAGAGCCAGAACTTGAGCTGGTGTAAACGAACTTCACTGACATTTATAACTGCCAAGGATCAGATCCATAAAAGATTATGTGCTGGCATGCAGCCAGAGATCTACAATAGGCTCGACGGTTGCATTCAAGCGGGTTTGAGTCTCTTGCCTCGTTCAGTGGTATAAGAGTGATGCATGCCGCAGTATGGACAGAGACCATGACTCCATGATTTTGAGTCATTGTGTCAATGACATAAATAATGAGGAGCTCATTAAAATGCATGAAGGTAGTACTGGTTTTTTTTATGGACGTAGAGCATGGATAGCTACAGAAGTGGCAAGCGCAAGCCAAGGAGGGAGGCTCACCAGTGTGGGTGCCATCAGCATCCAAGTCAGAAAAGACAGTGACAAGAAGAGGTGACCATACAACAAAGCTGAGTAACTTGTGTGAGTCTTCAGTATTGCGGGAGGAGCTGTGTGGTATGTGGGTCAGAACGGATATGGTGCCAACCTGCCTCTCCAACAAGGGAATGGGAGCAGTCCAAGGGAATATGGCAGGTCTTGGAAAAATACCACATTCACTATGGCAAACACATGAGGGGAGACAAAGAGGCTGTGAAGACCTAAGGCAACACCAAGGGCCAGAGGAGCATTGGGCTAGCTGCCAAGCAGAGGTTGGGAAAACCTCAGTAGACTGGACTGAAGCCATGGAAGCGCGAACCAATTCAAGAAGCAAGGGCAAGTGTAGTGATCTGAAGGTACTTCCACAGATCAAAGGTTACTTGGGTGTGCTAAATCAACACTGTGAAACAAGGGAGTTGGCTTGTACACAGGCTGGTTTATGAGTTGTGAGATACTCAGAAAGGTATCCATGCATACTGCTTTGCTCCATACGTTTCGTTTGATGGCCTCAGAGCTGTCTCATTTCAGTCAGTAGAGGGGACATGTCCACTAGGTACTCCCTGTAACACACACAGGTTATTCAACTAGGGAAAGCCTAAATACTCTCCCATAAATCCTTTTGGTTACCTCTAATAAGGAACACTAACACACATGGTTTTTCACTCCCTTCCGGTGTTTCGTTTCTCCAACTTCAATTACTCTGAAGTTACGCTGTTGTAACTGAAGGGAGATCTTGACTTTGTGTTCTGGGAACATATAGCCTGCACATTTATATGGTGCCTAGAAGAGGTTTCATAATTTCCTGTCTTCCAGAAACTCCTTCCTCAGCAGTAGTTCAGTAACTGCACATATTCCATTGCTATATGGTGTTATTTGATAAGATAGCAGGAATGAAGCTATTTTCTGATTTTCAGATACTATAGTTTATCTCCCTTGCTAGTTTTCATGACAGTTGAAAAAGTTCCTACAAAGCCACTCAGTTTCCCTATTAGTACTCAGATGGCAGGAGACTGATAAAACATGTCAATATTGATAACCAGCAAAAAAATGTTTGAGTCATTGAGTTGTAAACTGGAGTCTCTTATTCTTTCTTCAGGCAATCCTCTGAATCACTAAATAAATTGAAGGGGCTGCGAGGAGTCCTGTCTGACCTGATCAGAAAATGGGAGAAATTAAACTTTTTTTGTGAAAAATCAAAACCTAAATATCTCTAAACCTGAAAAGTTTCAGCTAAATTGGAAGTTTGTGGTCAGTTTTTTTTTTCATTTTGGAAGATAATCTGGAAATTCACCAGTGGTTGGTTCCCAGGAGTTTTAATTAATGTTTCAGACCCCTGCTTCTCCATTAAGACCATATGTCCCATGGTATACTATGATCTCCCTTTCTGCTCGGGTTCCTCAAGCATCATAGGAGTTCCTCCTGCCTGTACTACATTATGGAAAATTAGGTCTGATCGGTGAGATGATTATTCAGTCTTGTAGGAGAGGAAGACGACACCTGAATTACACTGCAATGATGCACAACAGTGGCATTTCTGAATCAACATTTTTTTGTCTTCAGCCTCGTTGTCCATGCTTATTATTTTAACAAAAGTCTACGTTTTCTAAAGGAAGCAGGAAATTTTCATGAAAAAAAAGTCTGGTAGTTAAAAGAAAATTTCCATTGAAAAGTAGCTTTGACAGAAAAACTTGATCCCCCTTAGAGCATGCATATACTGCATATATAATGATACAAATAGCTTCTGGTCCTCTGAAAACGTCCCAAATCAGCGATGTTCTTCCATCTTTTTAGCGCTGTTAAAATTCAGACTACAGACTTTCTTTCTCTTCTTTTTCTCTGATGACAGTTAAACCTGTCAGCAATTATAACTGGTGTCATGTAATCTTCATAACCAATGCAAAATGTGTTCTCTTCCCTTATGACAGGTTCTGAGACAGAAAGACAAAAAAAGTAAAGACTTACTATAGTGGGATGCCCATTTACTTCACACAATCTTTATTTTTTTCTGGGCACCTTTGCCCCACAGAAAAATCACAAACAGCAATCAGCAAACAAGTAAGACATAGTTAATCTGTTTTTTTCCCAGACCCCGAGAGGGTGACTCCAGCTCTGTGCTGCTTCCTCAGCACGGCAGTCTTTCATCTTTCTCTCTCTCTGGAGTGAGCTCTCTGGCTCAGCCTTTAGCCTTGCAGCCTTTCCTCCCCCAAACTTTCCAGTCTTTTTCCAGACCCTGGGAGAGACCCTGGCTCGGTATTGCAGCCACAAGCCAAATAACCTTTCTCTCTACCCTGCCCCCTCCCACCATTCCCTCCCATGTCCCTTCCCTGGGAGACCTTAACTTCCTCTGGACTGTATCAATTGGCCCAGCCATTATCTGTATCAGCTGGCTCCGTCCTCCTAGGCAGGTGTGCAATCTTGTTTAGTTGTCTGCAGCGGGGCTGCTGCTTCTGCTACATGCAGTCTGCTCCAGCCTGCTCCACGAACAAAAGCTAGAAATACCCCAATGGGTCTATGTGCTAGTTATCAATTTGCTAAGCCAATAGAATTTTCTCCGCTTCTCCGTTCTGCAAGTAAAATAAAGTTGGTCAGTTACAAGGTGAACAAATTGATCACAGGCCCAAGCACAAGTGATAAGTATATTTACAAGAATTGGTAGAATATGGAAAAAGGCTAGGTCTGTCCTTGCATGTCATACTTTGGTTATATGAGCCACATAAATATCATCTTAGATGAAGAGAGGGCAACAGCATTCATCCACAGCACTGGACCTCTGTGGGTCTCTTTGATGTCTTTGGCATTTGAGGAAAGCTTCATGTAGCCTGGGTCATCAAATGTAGAAATACAACACAGAACAGAGTGATAAAGAATACAGCCATGGAACACAAATATCTAGGGGATGATCCTTCTTTCATTATAGTAATTGGATACTTTCCTATTGACTGTAATAGGACTTGAATCAGCCCTGAATGTTGTTCATTTCTCTACAAAACCAACCCTGATGCTTGACAGGTTCATTTAAAATAGCCTAGAATCATCTGTATTGTGGTTTGAAAGCTCATGGTCTGTGGTGGCACTGCCTAGACTTCAATGATTCCTGTGATAGGGAAGACTGAGTTCACAGTGTAAACAATGCATTTATTTTCAGCAAATCAGGCCTTGGTTCTTTTTACCCATTTTTGTAGTTCTTATTTTAAAGTTTCTTCTTTTTAGTTTTAAGACCTTAGTTTTTGTAGGCCATATAAAAATGTGGATTTGTCACTTCTGTAGCAAACAGATTATTTCAGTCTCCAGCGTTTTCAAGCTGGCATCAATCATAACCAAAAAATTTACTCCAAAAGAAATGCCAAAGCTGATGGAAAATGGTTGGCAACTTTGTGTACAGTAATAGGAACATGTGGTTAATTTAGTGCCCCTAGCACTAATTCTAAATGTCTGAATTGGGTGAATATTGTTATTGGTATTGATAAGTAATGTACAATTTGTAAATAGGCCTGTGTGTTCATTGGAGTTGGAGTATCAGGCAAGGTCATGGTAGGTTACTCGGCACCCCATGGCCATGACATCAAAATATCCATTTGTGAAGTTTCATTTTGATGTCAGATGAATCCTTTAGACTAGGAAATTTAGAAGAGGAAAAAGAGTTGAGTGATCTTGTGGACTGGGAAGAATGTGTTGAGAGTCTGGCATAATGCACGATTGTTGTTGCAAACAGCAGAAGGGTAGCTTAGTTCTGTCACATCCTATTTGGCTCATGAAGAGAGATAACTGTCCATTTTAAGCCTGGGACCGGATTTATTATGTGTAGTCTAGTTTTGGGTCTTCATAGATTGAGGTGTTGAACAGGAATAGCATGTGTGGTGTGGGCAGCATGTCAATCCAGTGTTGGCTAGAATACAGGTGTACACAATAATATTGCTTTTAGAGAGCACATGAACACCCCTTTTCAGGATATTTCTAAACCTGGTCCACAACTGACTCCTGGTAAACAATGCCATATGTTTAAAAAAAAATCCTCCTACTGTATCTAGGCACAGTGCAGTGATAGACAGCTCTAGGTTGGCATTTCTGTATATCCATATATAATGTACTTCTAGACACAGTACATGGCCTTGAGCTCTAGAATTAAAAATACAGTGCATGTGATTTTTATATAGTGTTCCTGGATACTGAACTCCGATGTAAGAACAACTTTTAACCGGGTACCCTGTACTTGTGACTAATGCAGTACATAGAAAACTTCTGGAAATACTGTCTCCCTCAGTGAATATTCTTGGGACCGAAGATACAGCATTTTTTAAAGTATTACAGATGCAAAAACAATCCGTATGCCTTGAAAGCTCTTTAAACTGATTTTCTGTTTCATGGAAATACTGACTCAAGGCCAAATGGTTGATTATATCAGATGATGTAACAAGGAGTTAGAAGGCTTAGGAGAGAATTAGAATACTGTGCAATTAGGGCAACACATGGTGCATGTGTGAAGTGATAGAGGGAACTTAATATTTATTATACAGCTTTAATTCTTTTGTATCTATATGCTTTTCACCCACAAAATGTTATAGGCATGGTTGAAATGAGGGGATTAAATGTGAATCATGATTTAAGCTATGGCACTGAACTTGCAATCGTCCTTTTAGGTTTATTGAGGAGAGGCTGCAAAGTCACCATGTGCGGGGTATGGGAAAATCACATTCAAATAAATGGGGTTTTCCTGGGGACAAGGGCCCTGCTCATCAGTACTATCTGCTAACAACACTCACTGTACATGGATCACTGAAAAGGAAGGTATGGCCAAGAGAATATCAGCATTGGTAGATGGCACAATAGTGCCTCTGATAGCAATTGTCTTACAGCAAAAACTGATCAACAGCACACCTGCTTACTTGACTTGATATAAGTACAGGCCACCACCCATGCTGCATGATGACAAAACCAAAATGTACGGGGCTATCCAACCATCACATACCACAATGTGCTAAAAGAACCAACTGGATAAGAAGGCCAGGACAGCACTACTCATTGTCTTGCTAGATGACAATGTGCCTTGGTCCCCCAAGAATTGGTCCTTGAACCAATGCTATTCAATGTCTTCATCAGCGACTTGGATGAGGGTGTGGAGAGCACTCTGTCCAAATTCAAAGATGACCTGAAATTATGGGGTAAAGTAAACACACCAGTGGGACGGGATCGAATCTGGGTGGACCTGGACAGGTTGGAAAAGTGGCAGAAAAGAATAGGATGCAGTTCAACAAGGACAAGTGCAAAGTGCTGCATCTAGGGAGAAGGAATCACCAACACACCTATAGATTAGGGGGTGACCTTCTCAGCAGCGCAGGGGCAGAATCTGGAATGGGCTTCCAAGGGAGGCGGTGCTCTCCCCCACCTTGGGGGTCTTTAAGGGAAGACTGGACAAGCATCTGGCTGGGGTCATTTGACCCCAGTGCTCTTTCCAGCCCAGGGCAGGTGGTTGGACTTGATGATCTATTGTGGTCCCTTCTGACACTAACAACTATGAAACATGAACCTAGGAATAGTAATAATAATAAAAATGCTCTGGAAAGATGCTAGGAGCGTGTTTTGCTGAGTGCACTGGTTCCAGTCGAGGCACAGCATACATTAGACTTGTATGCTGTGTCTTGCATGCTGAAGCCTCTGTCTCTTTAAGTGGGTCGATCATTTGTACATTGCCATGAGATTGATTCCTGGCAGTATAGCATTGAAGATGATGCACCTCTTGCTATATAATGAACCAGAGCATTTCTCCCCAGACATGCTTTTTTGGATACCAACATTTTCTCTTTTAGTCCATGTTGTGCAGAACAGTGAGCCAATACTCTTTCAGTTTCTTATCCCTGCGTGTAAGCTCCCTACTTCCACTGAGATACTTTAGCCCTGTACTGAAAGGACCACCTTTAAAAGCGGGAAGGTTTCTTAACCTCCTTGACCATTCAGTCCTTGGAATATATGCTAAGAATCGTAACGCGAGTGATTAATTTCATTATAACCACCACTTCACCCAATACTTGTTCCACCTCCACTCTACTCATAGTTTCATAAATGTTAGGGTCGGAAGAAACCTATTATATCCTCGAGTCCGACCCCTTGCCCTGGGCAGGAACAAGTACTGGGGTCAAATGACCCCAGCCAGGTGTTTGTCCAATCTCCTTTTAAACGCCTCCAAGGAAGGGGACAGCACCACCTCCCTTGGAAGCTTATTCCATATTTTGGCAACCTCACCCTAAAGAATTTTTCCCTGATTTCCAATCTGAATTTGCTCTCTTCCAGTTTGTGGCCATTATTTCTGGTTACCCCAACAGGCACCCTGGTAAACATTGTATCCCCTATTTCTTGCTGCCTCCTCCCCAACCCCAATGAGTCTGTAGGTAGCCACGAGATCACCTCTCAGCCTCCTCTTGTGGAGACTGAAAAGGTTCAGGTCTTCCAGTCGGTCCACATAGGGTTTTTTTTCTGTAGGCCTTTAACCAATTCATCTCACCTACTAAGTGCACAAAGACGTCCAAACAGTCTTTGGAAAGGCTCCAGTTGCAAATGGCCTAGATTTAAACCAAAGACAACTTTTACCATTTTTAAAGTAGTCTGATATTTTCTTTAGTCTTCTTAAGTCGAATAGAATTTAGACAGATCCTTGAACTACTCTGGATTTTGTCCTACAAATGGATAGATGTTAACAAATAATGGACTAGATGGTGGGCAAATCCCATAAAAATTGACTGCTACTTGTATAAAAAGTCTCTCAAGGTCCTTCACGGGAAGCACTTACTTATTTGAGCAACTAAATGCTTGCCAGAGTCTGGAGTTCACATTTTGGCCCTAAAGGACAGCCAACAATTTGACCAGAAGTGTCAGAAGAGTTTACTTTCTCCTGTCCTGGCAGTGAAAAGGTCCATTAGTTGCAAAAATGAAGTTTGAAAAGAGTAAAAATTAAAGATGACCCAGGAGCCTGGAGGCATAAAAAGGAGCTACTGAATTGCCAAACTTGTTTAATGAAATGGAGCAGCACAAAGACACAGTTCATGTATAGATTTATACATACCAAAAACACTGGCACTAAAACAGTTTGCAGAGTACACTATAAATTGTAAGTTAGAAAGTAAGCCTTGATTTCTGGTCAAGTGGAAATATTGCGTAGGCTCATAGAGGTCTGGGATAGCAAAGGCCTATTGCAGTGCTTTGCATTTATATCATGACTGCTACGTAAAGCTATCAAAGTGTTTTAGAAACATTGATAACAAACAATAACCCTCACAATGCCCTTATGAAACAGATAGCAATCCTATTGACCTCAGTTGGACTACTCACATGCTTAATGGCCAGCATGCACATAAGTGTTGCCAAAAAAGCGTCAGACAGGGTACTAGAAACTCTACCACGTATGCAGTATATGAAGGCACATTTAAAAATGTATGTTCTCACAAATTTGGCGACTAAGCAAGGACTCGGGCTAATGATTAGACTCATAGCCGGCGAGCAGGTGATATAATCCTAGAACTTTGGCTATAGCTCAGCTGAGAAGCTGGTGTGCAGCATGCCTTTTGTGTTCCCCTTAATCTGGAGCCTGCTCTGTGCCAAGCTAATCCCTGGTGTGACTAAGGGTAGCCTGGAAGGTGCTTGTCGCCAAAAGCTTCCAAATAGCCCTTATTCCAGCTAGGAATTAGTGGAGCGTAGAAAGTGCCATCCACACTTTTTTTTCTGGCTGGAGGGCATGGAGAATCCACCATCACACTAGCAGTCACTTACTGGTACAAACTATCCGATTGACTTCACTACCATTCCCACGGGGGGCTACAAGTTCGACTCTTTCTCATTGTCCTCCTATGCTTGGAGGTGATTCCATAGCCAACTCCATCTAGTTTCAGGCCATCATTTGATGTTGTAGAGCAAAGTAACTGCACTAGTATCTGAGTTCTCAGTCAAATCCCCTAGGCTGCCACCGGTTTGATATGTCACCTTCTGTGAGAGGTCTAGCCCCTCTGGTCTACTTCTCTCGCAGTGGCAATGGGAGGTTTAACTAATGAATATTTGTAGAGTAACTTGTGATTCTCTGTTTGCAGGCACTATATCTGTACAAAGTAATGTGATTATACATTCAAATCAATTTATATAAAGTCAGCAGAGGACAGAGTCCTTGGCGACTATTTTTGTACCTCAAGTTTCTAAACAGCATCGCTGTTTACAGCCATGCATCATCGTTAACAGAAAGAGTTTAGAGGATGCATGAGTAAAATATGATATTACTTAAACCGCTGGAAGTACTGTAAGATAAATGAATTGTTCATGACTTTGGTTATGTTTTCCTGCTACTTCGGGGAGGGGGGGAAGCAATCCAACTAAATTAGCCCCTGGTTAAAATTCTTTGGTAAACGGATCACTGCTGAGATCAGGAGTGACATTTTCCTATGTAAGTCACTGCACTACTGAGAGAGTTCATGAGGATGTTCTGCTTTCTCTTGAGGCATCAGGTATTAAAACAGGTCAGTGCCAGAGGCAAGATTCTGGACATGGGGAACCCGAAGTTCAGTCCAAAACTGAAAACGCTGCATTCTTGCTATGTCAGCACATCATTTGATTTGGGATCTGATTTGCAAATTGCTTTGTCTTCACTGCACCTTGTGGTAGTGTGTTTTATAGTGTGATAGGGGGACTAAGGGACAGAGCTGGCATAGGGAAAGAGTAGCAGAAGTATGCATTTATCTTGCTGTCCAGTAAGCCAAACAACAAAGGCCAAGTGTTATCCTCCCTTAGTTAAAAATTGCTCCGGTTTGTCATCCTTCATTGTTCAAAATGCAGCTGCTTAATGACAGGATGTGGGGAAATGAGAAGCTTTTCATGTCCCAGCATACATCAAATGTAAAAGAAAACGTATCCTCACACATGAAAATAACTAAGGGTGTGGACAGACTTAACAATTATCCTTCTTTAAAGGGGGGTCACCGGGGTTACCAAGCTTCAGCTGAATCTGCTGCAACTGTTTCATCTGTCCAGTGGTAATTGGAAGGTAAATCACAATAATCTATTCCTTGTTTCATTCATGGATTATGTATTGCAGCTTAGTCTCACCTGCTTCAGGATAGGAGTGGGTGGATTAAATAGTTACAAGCAAGACAGCTATTGTGCATTCACAGGCACTGAGTTGCTCCCCCTTTCCCACTTAAAGTGGTATAACTGTTTGTCTGTCCATACCTTTCATTTCAAATGGGCTTGGAGAAGAGCCTGAATTTGAAATATTTGATACAAAAGGGGCAATGTGGTTTAATGGAGAGAGCTCCCGGCAGGACTTAGGACACCTAGACTCAATTCTCGAACTTGCCATTGATCTGCTGTGCAAGCTTTAGGTCTCAGTGCCCTTTGTTTCCCTTCCCACACTGCCACTATCCTGTTCATATGTTGCAAGTTGTTTAGGCCATGGCTTATCTTTTACTGTATGTTTAGTACAGTGAGGCCCTCATTTTAGTAAATGGAAATCAAAAGGCAAATGTTAGGTCCAGGGAGGTGACTGTTTCTTTTTTGCAAGAGCACCTTACTAGCGGCATAATGTATTCCCACTGATAAGAGCCCGACTATTCAGACCCTGACTATTCAGAAATGGAGGGAGGTACCTCTCCAAGATGGACCACAAGGACTAAAAGGTCTGAGATTGTGATACAACTTCCTCTTTCAGTAAGAACCTAATAGTCAGTCCAGGTCCTCAAGCATGAGTGAGTTGCCATCAGACTAGGGATAGGTATGCAGAAGGTGGCTTTGGGCTTCCCTGAACCTGGGGCTATTTGGTGCTGATCCAAGAAATCTCAGGTTAATACAAATGGCTAAGTCTACCTTGCTCCGGATATCAAAAGGAACCATACAAGCAGCTGTAGATGACTGGGATGTAGGCCCTTCCTCCATACTGCTTCCCTTGGGCAAGCCACATGTGCCAACTGTGGAGAGGTGATACAGGAACCTCTGTTATGTAAGTCCCAACATCTTTCACTGATGTTATGTGATGCTAATTCTTGTATTTGCCCCATGTTCAGCCTCCGCAAGAGAAGGTTGAGAGGCGACCTTGTGGCTGCCTATAAGTTCATCACTGGGGCACAGAAAGGAATTGGTGAGGTTTTATTCACCAAGGCACCCCTGGGGGTTACAAGAAATAATGGCTACAACTAGCAGAGAGCAGATTTAGATTGGACATTAGGAAGAACTTCTTCACAGTTCAAGTGGCCAAGGTCTGGAACGGGTTCCCAAGGGAGGTGGTGCTCTCCCCTACCCTAGGGGTCTTCAAGGGGAGGTTAGATAGGCATCTAACTGGGGTCATCTAGACCCAGCACTCTTTCCTGCCTATACAAGGGGTCGGACTTGATGATCTGTTGAGGTCCCTTCCAACCCTACATCTATGAATCTATGAATCTATGTTTGTACTAGGTAGTGGACAGCATACAGCTACCTATGGTCTTAAGTCTTTCGTTTTCACGTGAGCCTTTTTTTCTTCTGAACTTCAGTGTCTAGGTAAATGGAGAACTAGATGTGGCTTGATGGGGAATAGATGTTATCCAGCAGCAGCTTTGAATCCTGTTTTTTTCCTCAGGAAGCAGACACGACCAGTGGAAAACCACTATATTCTGGATTATGGATCTGCTGAATCGTTGCCTCTGTGCTTTGTCTGGTCACTCTTTAACTGTCCTTTCCAAGTATTCATTAAACCTTGTCTTGGACTCTGTGAAACTAGTATATAATTTGTCTGAGCAACTTCTCCAGTCACTTCAGTTCCCATCCCTCCAGCACCATGGAACTGCTATTGTTCCATTGTAACGGGGGCCTCTATAAGTTTAACTTCTGAGGGAAATTATAGCCAGTATGATGACTTAATTTAGTCTTACAGTGTCTGATTAAGAGCAGATTATTGCCATACTTATCAGCTGTACTTTGTTACAAGGATTGTTCTGTTCTTTGGATCCCTTATACATTTGTGTTCCCCACAAGCATAGTGTTATCTCACCTCCTGTTATTTTAAGTTTTATGGTACATTAAAACTGCTGACTCTCAAACTCCTAGTTGTAGAAAATATCAACTCCGCTAAGGAAATTTTTCCCAGATCATTTTTTTCTCACTGTATTTTGCTTTTTCAAGTGCTCTTTTCTTTCCAGCCCTAAGCTATGCTATACATTAGGTATCATGTCAGCTTGCGAGTTATTTCTAATAGTCATAGTGCTGGCCTTCCTAGTCAAATGTCCATTCCATAGATACCCTCAAGCATTTTATGTACCTGCTAGAAATGTTACACAGAGTGCTCACACAGCTCATAAAATTTGATCTTGTATTGGAAGCGTTTTGTGGGAATATGCTGCTTAATATACTGCGGCAATTCATAGTTAATGTTGTCACAATGAGCAGCAGAAGAAGGTAATTGGCACAGAAAAGTTCCATGTGCTAGCAGAAGTCTGCAAGAAGAAAACTGGAACAAATAGATATTTGATTACTGGAAAAATAATTGACCATAAAAGGCTACCTGGAGCAGCCCCAGACAAACCCATCTATCTTTTTGGCCTGCTTTGGATCCAGTCATAATATTATCAAGCTGTTGAGGTGAGCATCAGCTAATGCTGTTTCAGTATGACAGCTGTGATACTGAACGAAATAAATAAATCCTGTAGCAATAGGTCATTCCAGGCTGTGCACTAACTGGGTATTAGCATACATCTCTGTTGGACAGTGAAACCATTTCACATAGACAGATCTAGGGTGAAATCCTAGGCCCACTGAAAGCAAGAGGAAAACTCCCATTGACTTTAGGGAGCCTAGCATTTCAGTCCCTGGGCCTCAGCCACTGAAGATAGCACACATCATTGCCACTAGAGTACAGCCAGTTAGTTTCGTGGTTAATTAACAAAAAATACTTTGAGTACTGAAAGTGATGTGGGTGTTGAGATGATGTACCCACCATCCTCTCTGGAAAGTGGTTTGTTCTGAAAAAAAGATGAAATAACATTTTAGTCCACAGCATACATTTTCTTGACTATTACGAAGTTATCTACTGATTGTTATCATGTTCTGGAGCTTTTGAACATCATCAGCAAGAAGGACCAATTCGAAAGTGTTCTTAGTGCCCTCCGTGCATAAAATGTAGCCACTATTACAATGACCTTTTTAGAAATGTGGAAATGCATGCATTCGTGGTAAGTGGCTGGTTGAAAGCCCCGTCATGAAGAATCGGTTTTAGGAACTGGGGTTAGAACTTGGGTGTTCCCGTGTATCAGTCTTGTACTCACTGATTAGACCAATAATTTTGTACGCAGAGTAAGACGGGGCTGTCCAAATTCTAAGCTCAGGGGCCACACACCCTGGGGGGCACGCACTGTGCAGGCCACATCAGTAAGCCACGGGCCACATGGGATCCCCACCCCCAGTGCCACACTGAACGCCTCCCACTATTCCCCCCTTCCACTGTGTGCACAATTCCCTCCTTCCATTGCAACGCCCACTCTTGCACACCCCCCCCCCTCACTGCCTGTGCACCGCCCTCAACCACTGCCCCACTTGGGCACCATCTGCCCTCTGTGCACCCTCAGCTCCCTACACTGTCCTATTCCCTGGGGTAAAGACAGGAAGTGGCAGCCAGAGGAGGAGGAGGAAGCCTAGAAATTTTGGTTGCTGTTGCAGCCAGAGCGATGTGGGGAGTGATAGCCAGTTGAGAGCTCGAGGGCTGCAAATTAACCCCTCATGGGTTGCATGTGCCCCATGAACTGCCGGTTGGACAGCGCTGGTATCAGCAGGGAGTAAGAATACACTGTAGGACTGTGCATATTCCCGAGCGGGCAATAAATATAAAAATATGAATTAATTGAAAATATCTTTTAGACATTCTGCGCTTCTAATGCTTGTTTATTTCATAGTAATTGCATCAAATAACTAAGCTTATATTATAAATCATGATGGCACTTTAAACATGGAATTTTCCTGCAATAATTCACTTCTGTCTCACTTTACCTTTAAACCCAAATAGTTCTTAGCAGATTGAGGTTTGAAAGGTGTGTGATATCTCCTGACACCGCACCCTTTTTTGTAACATTGCTGAAATAAAACAAGTCAGGATTTGTTTAGCCTTTTTGTGATGTACATGTAACATCTGGGGTACATCCAGTTACATACGCTTAACATCCAGCTGTGTACGGTGTTTAACTATGACTGTGTAATTAAAAGGTGGTTCTTAGTATTTCTATTTGAAAAGTAACGCACTCTTTCCCGTTCAAAAAGTGTGGATATTTACATAGCCACCATTTAAAAAAGCTATGTTGAAATAATGCTTAAGGATATTATTAAAGTAAGACAGTAAATTTGATCCCCTGTCCTCAACTCAACTCATTGTGCATGATGCAATTCCTGCAGGAGTTTTAGAACAGTGTGATCTTCTGGGGTGTGCTTGCAATACAAGGAAGTTATTTAACAATCATTGTAACCTTTTCCCAGAATTTTGTATCCCAAAGACACGTGGCCATAATTCACAGAGCACCAAAATTAACTTTGTTAACCTAGCCTATCTGTTTAAAAAAAGGTTTAAATGTCATCCAATGCAGAAAACCGTGTTAACTCCCAAAGTGAGATACCTGTCAGTGTCATTCCTTGCTTGCTCACTGTTCTACTTCTTTTTCCTGCATCTATGCACAGCACTGCACTATTGCCCAGGGGCCTGATCCTGACAGGATATGCACCTTCCACGAAGCATCAATCACACTCAGAGAAAAGTGATTTTTTTTTCCCCCCCAAAACAACAGGGATTCACCACTGGCTAGTAGATGAACACAGTAAATCAGTGGCATGATCTGAATACCCATAGCATGTTTCTGCCAGTCCTTCTGCAGCCAAAGCATAGCATTGGAAGTATCAGGCAAAAAAAAAAACCCGAAACAGATGAGAAAGAGCTTGAACATGCTTAAAAATGGCTGTTTCTTAGGAGAAGGTGAGGGCTGGAAGCTCCTCTATGAAAGGAAGAATTAAAAAAACTAGTATTGTTAGCCTCACACTTTCTTTATACAAAGCAGCAACTTTTCCGGGTGTACGTGTACAAATATAAGCACATAAAGCTGGACTTCCAAAAAAAGTCCTGCTGGTTTTGTGGGTGATGGGCCAGCAGCTGAGAAACTTTGGCTGGCATGGGGCCTACATTTAGAGAAATGCTTTAAACCCCCACCAATAAATTCCAACACTGTCAGGCTTAAGGCACATTAATTGTTTCCCTGCTATCGTGCATAGTGACCTCTAAACATGCCACGTGAAATCCATCCTTTTTAGTAGCACAAGGCCTGTTTCCTCCCTTAAATCCCGTAGATTACCACAAGTTATTGGCTCATTGTTACATACGTATACTAAAACCATTGTACAACACTGTGAGTATGTTCTCAGAAATGCAGTCATACCAGATACCTTCACTCCTCAAAGGCAGTTAGTTGGCCTTTAGCCTGGGTTCAAACAATGCACCAAAGATTGAAAGGTAAATGGCCACTCATTATATGCGTTATTGCTCCAAGTCCAGTTAAGGCAACAAATAAGTCTCTTGGATCAATATATACAGATCTGTTTGTTAAGCATCTTATTATTTTATAATTGACTCATTTTTTTCTCTATAGATACCCACACTGTATGTAACACACTTATCATTTAAATAACTGGTATTATTTGTATCAACAATAATATAATAGTATTAATACAAGAATAATATAATAATATTGGTATTATATAAATGGAATAAATATTATGTGTATTTAAAGTGTCTGCTGAAAAACAACCTTCAGAAAAGGTTGGCATCACATAAGCACCAGGCGTGTTGTAAAGAAAGTGTAATGTCTTGGCTGTTGTCCCAAATACATGCAGAAGATACTACTGATTTAATTGCCAGGCTAAATGTAGGGTAGAAGTACAAGGTCTGATATTAAAAGGTGCTCAGCTCCTACCACAATCTACAGGTTTCTCTCATTTTATGCGGGTTCTGTATGTGCGAATTCGCTCTTATGCAATGACCCTTTGTATACCAAAAATTAGTTATACGAGAAGTAAATTCACCCTTATGTGATCGGTGTGGTAGAAGCCCACAGTCAGCTGCTTTACGTGGTGCATTGTAGGAGTGACGTGCGTCAAAATAGAGTCTCCTGCGAGGATCTGTGCTCCTTGCTTGTTGTCTGCGACACGTTTCTGCAGTTGCCGTCCCTATTATGAGAGTGCCCCGTGCTTGTGTGTACTGTCTGCTGTCGGCGAGTACCAAAATTGTCTTGTAAAAGTGGTAGAAATGGCTCTGGGGGTCACTACAGTCGAGGTCTTGGAATATATCTCTATTCGTTACATTGGAAAGTGGGGTCCCTTTATACAAATTCAAGTTATGCACCATTTTCCAGGAATGCATGTACAGCAGAAAGCGAGGGAAACCTGCGTTACCTGTTTGAATCTGCCAACAAAAATGGGGTCAATTCTGGTGAGCTACCACGAAAGTAAAATGAGTCCCTCCAAACTGAAGAACCGTTGTTTTCTTTTTCCTTTGACATGCATGCAATACACAGACAAACCAGCTTCGTTGCTGGAAACTGGGGAAAGCAGCCCACCCTTAAGAGATCCCCCGTGTTCTCATGTTCTTCCATAGCTGCATGCTTTCAATGGTCTTGTATAGTGTTAAACAAATGAACGTGTTCTCTGCTGTACTGAAGCAGATAGAAAACCCAGGTTCTATCTGAGCCGTGCTCCAGAATTTGTGCTTGTCTACATTGGGAAGTTATCTAGAAATTGCCAGGGAATAAATCGACATAACCGTCACTCCTGAATAGTTAGTTCCCTTATGTCACACCAAGACTCCAATAAACTCCAAGGTGTGTCCCCATGATGCACCCTGGCGACCCAAATTAAGAATGCTTAACCTGGGAAATTTAGACTTGCTTCTATTCCAGGGCAGTTTCGTTTTGGGACAGGGGTAGGTACACTGACATATAGGAGGAACCTTGTGGCAAAAGCCTAGCAACGATCTCAAAACAGCTCTATTTGTGTAGCCATGAGCGCTTTTGTGTGGTGTAGGCTAATCCACATTGGAACATTTACTGTGAAAAGCCCTCTTAAAGTGGAGTACAAGTGCCTACACAGTGTGCTTCTAGTTATTCCCGGCTCTTCCCCCTTCCCCCTCAGTCACAGCAAAGGACTTAAGCATATCCCTGACTTCAAGCATATGGACAGTCCCGTCGAAGTCAGCAGGGCTAAGTAGCACAGTTTTAAGGATCAGACTGAATCAGGGCTTGCATGCATAGCAAAGACAATACGGTAATTTTTATGAGAAAAAGGATTTGCCCTAGTCCTGGCCAGAACTGGCACACCCCTTACTATTGCACAATGTATGAGTCATTATCACCTTCCACCCAATTCTCTACATGGCTGCATTTCCCTGATACTGTGTTTGTAAAGGACAGGAAGCTCTAAAATCAGTCTAATTCACAAAGGGCTCTTTACATGATCAAGGTCTAACTCCAGGAGCAAACAATGGCTTAGGGACAGTAATAATAATAATAATATAGAAACCTATACTTTAGCATGCAGCCACTATGAAAGGCTGGGCCTGATCCCTTTCCCTCTTATATCAAGTATTATCTTCCTACTTATGTATATTTAAGCCTTTCAACTGGTCCCAGTAAAACATACTGAATTTAAAGGGTTAGAATTCAAATTATGATATAGATTTAAGATACTGTCATTGTTCATTATTTGCTGAAAATGCTTATAAAACAAATATTACTGATATGTTTGCATTCCAAAAAATAGTTTGAATATGTGGCATTAAAAAAAACAACAGCAGCTATACAGTGCTTACCTATCTGTATCTCACAGGGCATTGCGAGGATTAATTGATTCTTGCGAAGATGTAAAATGCTACATAAGTATCATTGGTTCTAAGTGCTTTGAAAATAGAAACCATTCTCTGAGTGCCAAGTATTATTGTTTATGGAGCACAGACTGTGTGTGGTGCTGTGCATACTCAGTTGATGATACTGCAAACACAGCTTCTGAACACAGCATTCACTACTATGAGTAATTTCACCAGCTTCAGGGAGACTGTTCAGGGACAAGGCAGGGCCACTATTTTCTGACATCTCTAAAAGCGAGTCACAACCTTATTAAAGTACCTAGAAAATGAAAAGTTTATTCTTATTAAGGGACGTGCTAGAAACATAACTCAGATCCAAATTTTGTGGGACTAAGGATCCACTTCCTGATGGAAACACTGTGGGTTGGTCCTGTGTCTATCATTTCTAGATGGCTTGTAAAACAAAGGGTGCTACAGATTATTATTTAGTTAAAAGTACCTTCTTCTCCTTTCCTCCATACCAAGTTGTCTGCGTACAGCCTCCATTTCCCCCAAACCAGGGGTCCACTTTCTCTCCACAGAGGCAGGAGTTCTGCATGAATGAGCAAGTTCCCATTTCCCCCCCATCTCCATCCTACATTATCATTTCTATTCTTTCAGCTAAGAGGGGAAATAATTCAAAGTGACTGGGTACCACCATCAATTGCATCTTGCTGTTGCAGGGCTGCATGAAGCTGTGGCTCTCTTAAACAAGGAAAAGGGGTTCCCCTTCCATCTGCTCCCCAACATCAATGGTGTTCTTGTCTGTCTCCTGGCATTTTTTAATTGAACAGGTGTTATGTCCAAAAGTTAATATGCCAAACTTGCTAGGGAGACTGTATAGGACCTTGCAAACTCAGCCCATTAAAAATCAATTAAAAAAATAAACATTTAGTAATTCCAAATTACTTAATTCAGTAATTCAGCACAACAATCCACTGGATGGCAATTAATGATATAAACCCCGCCTTCACAGTCTTCTGTTCCCATATAGGATACAGCCGTCTCCAAAACTCTGCGGAAATAGACTTTGCAGCCTTGTCTGGAAGGCCAAGTGTTGAGCTATTTTGGATGGCACAATGAAAAATGCTATTTTCTGCAAGTGCTGATTATTATTATTATAGCTATTTAGAAAGCACCGAACAAAAAGCACTCTGGCCCTGATCCTGCAAAACTGAACAATGGGGCTGATCCTTGAGGTCCACTGAAATCCTGGAGTTTGGCTTCCCGTGGAATTGTGCTAGGGCACAAGGATCCATGTACGTGGATGAGCTTGCAGGTCCAGGACCAGTATAGGGTGATGCTCACCCAAATCAAGCCCGGTAATTAGGACAAATGCAAAATTTTCCCCCACCACGGAGCAGAAATGACACCATGCTACAGCTGTTCATAGCTCCTACTCTAGCCTGTGGCCTGGAACAGTGACTGAGCCTCTCTGTCACTTACAGAGGGCTTGGGAGTATTTTGGCCGCATGTGAAGCTTGCTGGTATGAAGTCTCTACTCAGAATTCACCCTGCAGTTCCTATTCCTGCAGGCCGATCAGTTTGGGACTTGTAGGGGCATTGCTCATGAAGATTTGACTGCAGGATCTGGGCTAGGCAAGTGCTCAGAAAAAAGCCCCAAGATGATTCATATGAATGAATCCTGCTTTGGAAAAACTGAATTGTGATATAAATGCTAAATATTATTAAAGAGTCTGAAAAAGAACAGTGTGCATGGGACTAAATATAAATCAAAAGAAGGATTTTTTACAGAAACGCTATAGCGCTGATCCTGTAATGGCTGGGTCAGGGCGTAAGGGCCAGACACTACAGTTAATAATCAAGCATTTAAAATAATAAAGCATTACAGACATGCTACATGATGCAAGTGCTCTGGCAATACACCATGGATGTGCTTAAAAAAATAGGAGCAACAATAAAAGCACAATGGCCAGCTCTATTGCCTTGCGCAAGCTGTTGCAAAGCTGTGCGCACACAGTCTGGGAAACGCCTCTCCTGCCGTATTTGAACCCCAGTGCTTGTGCCCACTCCTCCTTGCTATTCTGGCTGCTGATGGTTTGTTCGACATCAATAATAAATTAACAGTGCCTGACAATATTGCTCAATGCAAACTGCTGAAAGCTCTGGGAGGGCGCGCTCCCCTGGGTGGGGGAGGTCTCTTCTGGTTGAATTGGGACACTCATGGCTTCTGTTTCACCCCCATATGTTGCTTTGCTGGTGCTTTCTGCTGTGTGTAGTCCTACTAATCAAACCCCAGCCTTTGGCAAAAGTACAGTGTGCCACTAGCTTGCAGGGTGCAAGGAACATGAACACGTTTGTGAAAGGGCCTCCTTGGCTGTGCTGGACCCCAGCCCCCTGTGCTCCTCGCACCACGCCTGGCCCTTGCTCTGCGGGCTGGCATGCTTTGAACAAACCAGTCCTGCCTGCCAAGACTGCCTTGTACTTCCTGGAGCACATGTGGGAAGGGAGGGGATTTCCCTGAGTATATTATACCCCCATGCCGTCCCCCTCCACATGCTAACCCACCCCCACAGCTGGCAGGCCTGGCTGTTGGTGGCTTGCCTATTTTCCAACAACAAAACCGCCTTGCTTGGCAATATCTCACGCAGCTGGCTTGCAAACGGGGAGAGAAGGGGGCAGGGTCCCCAGTACCCCCTTCACGCCAGCCCAGGGCTTTGCGTGGCAATATCTCATGCAGCTGGTGAGAAAAAGTCCTGCATCCTGCCTCCCCGTGCACCCCTCCATGCCCTTCACCCCAGCCCAGGGCTGTGCTTGGCAATATCTCACCCATCTGGTTTGCAAAGGGGGCAGGATCCCTAGTGCCCCCCCGTCACCCCAGCCCAG
>JAGPOW010001918.1:17758189-17793587 GCA_030014935.1 Caiman crocodilus | reverse complement strand
TTGCAAAGGGGGCAGGATCCCTAGTGCCCCCGTCACCCCAGCCCAGGGCTGTGCTTGGCAATATCTCACCCATCTGGTTTGCAAAGGGGGCAGGATCCCCCAGCCCAGGGCTTTGCAAACCACCTGCACGAGATATTGCCAGGCAAAACGGGCCGGCTCCAAAGAGGGTGAAAAGGGGGCAAGGTCCTGCACCCCCCCGCCCAGCCGGACTCTCCTTGGCAATATCATGCGTCTGCCTTGCAAAGCGGGAGAAAAGCGGGCAGGGACCCGCATCTTCCCCCCAGCCCAGGGCTTTGCTTGGCAATATGCAGCTGGTGAGTAAAGGGGGGAGCGGGATCCTGCATCCTGCCCCCCCCCTTCCGCACCAGCCCAGAGCTTTGCTTGGCGATATTCATGCATTTGGCTTGTAAACCTCCCAGTTCCCCCCCCGTGCGCGTGTGTGTGTGGGGGGGGGGTCCGAGGAGGGCAGAGGGGGCAGGGCGGGCGGGTGCGCGCGGCGCCCCCCCGGGCAGGCGGGCCCATTTCCGTGCGGCCGGGCGCGCCGTCCCCGCGCGGGGCGTCTCGAGCCGTTGGCTGCTCCGCGCCGTTTGGCTCCTTCCCCTAGTAACAGCTTCCTGCCGCCGGCCCCGCTCCGCGCCTCACACTCACTCACTCACTCACACACACACACACACACGCGTGCGTTGCCGCTCTTCCTCCTCGGGACTTCATCCCCCACCCCTCCCCCTCCCCCCCTAATTGAATATCACAGCAGCATTTGGTGGTGACTTCCTCCCCTCCCCCCCGTGCGTGTGTTTCCCTCCCCCTCCCCCCACAGCCTTTTTTTTTCTTTTTTTTTTTCCCCTTCCTCTTCTCCCCTCCCCCCTCGGTGTGGGCACCTCAGCTAAAAGACACCCATTAGACACCTAGATGTAGCAAGGAGGAGACAGCCCGGGGTGAATTGCTTTCGGAGTTTGGGTGGTTTTTTTTAATTTTATTTTTCTTTATTATTATTTTTTTTGTAGGGGGGGAGGGGGAGGGAGGGTGTGTGTGTGTGTGCGCGCGTGTGTGTGTGTGTGTTTCTCCATTGCAAAAGCCAAGGGGGGGAAAGCAGCCACTCAGCCCTCCATTGCAAGGTAAGGATTTATTTCATTTGGGGGGGTTTGCACCAGTAACCTCTGCCCCCCTCCCAGTGCATAGGGGTGGGGGTGGGGGAGGGCAGCTGGTTGGAGAAGCGGGGTGGGGGATGGGCAGTATTAACATGCCTTCCCCCCTCCCCTCCCTTCCCTTCCCCCCCTCCCCCCTTGGCTGCATGGGCAAGGGGTGCTTTTGGCTTTGGGGAGCCGCTGGTGAGTCTTGCATGCCCCCTTCCCCCCCTCGTCCCAGCTTGTTTGGGTGCTTTTGTGCCCCCCCCTCCCCAACACACCCCTTTCCTCTCCTCCTTTCCCACTCTTGGCTCCCCCTCCCCCCCACAACCTTTTGGGTTTTTTATATATGTTAAAATAAAGGGTGGGGAAAGGTGGGGGGGGGGAAGGATTTGCTGCAAATTGAATCAAGGAGCCATCATGAGGCAGGCTGGTTTCTAGCCTATTTTTAGCTTGATTGGTGTAAAGAAGAGGCATCTTGTACGATTGAATGTGTTTATTTTGCAGTGCACATATTCCCCCCCCCCAAAAAAGCAAGCAAGCAAGGAAAGAGGGGGGCGGGGGGGAGGCCACCCCGAAGTGTGACCTTAGGTCTGTATGGATTGATTGATTTATTTTTTTGCACTGGGTTTCTGGTGCTTTTGTATGGGGTAGAAATGTGCTTGTGGCTGAACTCATGGTGGAGTGGGGGAGGGGAGTGCTCCTGTGTCCACACTTTTTCCCCTCTGTGTGATTGTTTTGTTGTTTGTTTTCCCCTCCCCCCCACTTCCCCTTCTTTTTTTTCCTCTCTCCTCAATTTCCTTTCTTTGCAGTTGTGCTGTGTGCATTTCCCTTTGGAAGTTCAAGGGAATGGTTTCCTTTGTGTTTCTGCAGCCCTGGGTGGGTGTGAGGGGGGACCCTCTTGTATTTATCATTTGGATTTGAAGCTGGGAAGTGGCAAAGTTTTCTGTGTGTGGCAGTCCCCTGTTGAGTTTGGGGTGGCACATGGGCTTTTCGGTGACGGGAAGGGCCACATGGAGAAGCAAGCTGTGGGCCCTAGTTGTGGAAATGGAAGTGTTTCTGCTTTTTTTGTTAAGTGTGTTGTGTTTTGTTTTTTTTCCCTGAGCTTGATCATTCAAAAAAAAATGCAAAATGAAGCAGGCAGGCTTGTCCTGTGCACTAGATCTTTACACCTAAAATGGAGAGAGGCTCTCTGAGTTGGTGATCGACCGTGTGTAGCAGTTGTAACACCAAAACGTGCAGTCTCTTAGTCTGCTTTTGAAGGGGTGGACTTAGAAATTAAAGTTGTGACTGGTGAGTTGAATCTTTCAGCGGTATATTCCCTGTGAAGGCAACATTTATGAGAAAAGTCTCTTGTGAGAGCTTGGTATGTGTTTCGTGCTTTCTTGTTGCTTGAGATTTAAAAAAAAATATATAAAAAAGATTCACCTTGCTAAGAAAGTTTGATCTGTAGGTTGCTGTGTGGGGTTGCAGTATGAAGTTTGCTTTTGCATTTTGTTTTGGGGTTTTTGGTTTTCTTGTTGTTTTTTTTTTTTTTTTTTTTCCACTACTGTCAAATGTACTCAACTTCCTTATTTTCCTGTCTGTGTAAATTGGCAAATTAACTGATTTATAGTCAGGCTGGCAAAGCATACTCAGTCTTTGTTGTTAAAGGAGAGGGGGCAGACACTTGTGGTCAGGAGAATTCTGCAATTGTCACACACACAAATTGGCCTGAGCTTGACTACACAGCATTTTACTGTCATGAAGATATTGCAATAAATACTTGAGGATGTTACAAAGCATATTCACAATGGAGATGTTTTATTATTGATATTTTTTGCTCATTGGATACTGACTCAGGCTTTGATTTGGGCCCATTCTGCAGGAAGGTGCCATTTGCAAAATTTCAGGTATGGCTTCTGAATAATGTCTGAAGTTTTAGTGCTGTTTGGCAGATTTGAGGCCCTCCTTATGCTTGAAATTAAGCACAGGCTTGGAGATCTGCCCTTGTGAAACTCATGGTGAAATTGGGGCCTTGATTGGGACCCATTCATGTTAATAATCTCATCAACCAATTTTATAAATGTGGTGATCCTGTGCAAGGTTGCTATGCATGTGCTTAAAGTTGTGTGAGCGTCACATTGTTTGTAGTCTTGAAAACATAAGGGGTGGGAGAGGAGGGACTGTTAAGATGAAATGTGCCAAGCACATTGTTGTTGCTGCTTAAATACTAGTAGCAGGTTTTCTGTGGCTTCCTATTGTGATGATTTCTTTTTTTTTCTTTTTGCTTAAGTTCTAATATAATAGCTTTACCTTTTTACTTTTACTCCCAGGCCATATGTGACTATCTGTTCTCTCTGTTTTACTAAGTTAAGTTAGTTAAAGGAGTGCCAAGCTTTCTCTCCATGAAAGTAGGGTTCATGTGGTATTGTATCTTGGGAGTCCAGTGTCTTGGGAACCCAGCCTCCCAAATTATTATTGAGATCACTTGGGGAAGTATTTAGCATGCATTCCATAAGAGGAGAGGGAAGGGATGAACTCTGGGACTTAAATATGTGAGTAACTGGGACTTGTGTTTTGGCTTTTAGTATATAAATGAGTTAGATTTTTTGTTTTTAAATTTTGATTTGTGTACTTCATTTGGAGGACTAAATGCCTAACATCATTAGGTCTGTTTGCTGTGCAAGTGTAATATTTTTCCTGCAAACTTCTATTTACAGTTCTTTTTTCCTAAGAGAATTTGTACAAATTCTGCTTCTGGGTTTTTCGTCTGTGAGGTAATGACTGGTGTGTGTGGTGCTTTGAGGTTACAAGGTGTTATGTAAATGCCAACTACTGTACTAGTTTACTTGTGACTTCATAGTTGTTTTCCCCTTGTGAGAGCTTGATATTTCAAAGCACTGTGACCTCTTATAAGGAGTATCTGGATGGACTGAGGATAAGTGGTCAAAACCCTGAGCTGCATATGGTTTTTAAACTTTCAGTAAAACTTTTCTTAGACTGAATTACGCAATTTACATTTACTTTGTCTGTCTTTCCCAAGTTGACATGTTTGTGGGGCTTAAATCAGAAAATCCTGTAAATATGTAACACACATGGCTTATTCTTTTGCAGACCAGTTAACTCATGTAGTCTCCACATGTACATAAGTTGCTCATCTGGGTTGGTGTTTGTAGGGTTTGGAACTAAATTATTATTATATTTGTATTGCCTGCATTATTTTGGGTGTGTGTCTACATACCCACAGAGAAATGAGCTGAGTATCTTTACTTCAGTAAATGCCTACTAAAATAATATATATTTTTTGCACATTGCTTAGTTAATGTTTGTTTATAGATACTTTTTAAACTTCTGAAAAAGTACGCTGTGGGCAAAATAGTGTGTAGTACACACCCCATGCTCCTGTTTCTAGGAAGGCTTCCTAAGTGACTTAGAGAGATGCTGCCCATCCTGCTTCACATGGAGGCGTGGAAGGGTTGGCTACAGGTTGCATTTATACTGTAGTAAAGTTGGATGCTTGAAAAAGTTTGTTTTGTGGATGGGTTGGCTGACACTTTCATTTGGAAAAGACAACATGTATGGTAGACACTAGTCGCATTTGCAAAAAGTCTGAGTGTTTACAACTCCATTTGAAGTCCGGGAACAATTTTTGTGTGCTTAGCGTCTCAGAAAATTAAGCCCTACTGGTATTTTGCTGAGTTTGCAAACTTCTTTTTCAGGCTGTAATGCCTGTTTTTCTCTGGGAGTCATGTTGGAGAAAACATTTTTAGTCTTCATTCCAGTGTTGTAAATCTTCTAAGTCACAGAGTATGTGGAGTGTTTTCCTCAGTGTTGCGAAAGAGTGGTCTTAATTATAATTGGTGCCGAGCAGTTAAAATTCAGTCATTCACAGGATGTCCTGGGTGTTTTGTTTCTTTATTTTACAGTCAATATCCAGTCCCAGCCTGTCTTCTGTGTACCATGTTATGGAGAAGCTCCCAATGCTCATTTGCCATAAGCAAACATTTTGCAACAAAACTTTGGGTAGCTGGAGCAGCATTACTAGAAATTCTAGATGGTCCAGAGGACGTGTACAGGCCTCCCTGCTCCCTCAGGCAGGTCAGTGGTCCTCTCCAGTTGAGTGGCATACTGCTGTTTTACAGCTGATGCCAGGGCTCTTTTTTGAACCCTTGGTGTGACCTGCAGATGGATTTTTATAATCACTACACTCATCAGGGTGATATCACACACTTGTTGATTCTTATGGATCAAAACTATTAACTTTTGAAAGTTTCCTACTCTGTTTCAGGGGTATAGGTTGTAGTTGTGTTGGTCTAAGGACATAGGCAGGCAAGTTTCTTTGGGTAAGTCTAATATCCTTTATTAGACCAACTAAAATAGTTGAAAAAAATTTCCTTTGCAAGCTTTTGGGTATAAACACCCATGTTTGCATCTCCTCTAAGCTTTGCATAGTTGCTGAAAAAGAGCATAGTTGCCAAAAAAGAGTTAAGACCATGTAGCAATTTTCTGCATAATGTATTGTTTCTGGAGTTTTATCCAGGTTAAGAGTTAAGGTGTTGAATCTTCAGAGAAAATCATGTGCCTGGCACCACAACTATAGATATTGTCACTGTTGAGGGGCCTTAAGTTTGAATCCCTTCTAAAAGTTATGTCCCCATATCTTTCAAGCAGACCATGTTAAAGTTCAGGTTTCTCACATGGGTGACCTATCAACATTGTGACCAGAGAGCTGGGAATTCTTGTTATCACAAGTGCATGTGAGGTGAACTCCAACGGGCTGAGAGCTGCCCCAGAAGTATCAGGCAGAGATGCTGAGGGACAGTTTGAAGGGCACTGTATATGAAGTTGGGTTGCAAAACCAAGGGGCAAAATTGCAGGTGTATCAGCTCACCTGGAATGTCTGAGAGGAGTTAGTTTTGATGCTACATGCAACCTTTTTTTCTCTCTCTCCAGGTTGGGTGGTTGCAGGAGGTCAGTGACAAAAATTAGGACGTGCAGCATTGAGGACATGCGGAATGTTTTTTTTTGTCCTGTGTGAAGTCACAGGAAGTCTGGTGCTCCCAGTTTGGCAATATGTCCTTCAGCCTGCAGTGTTCTGTGAGAAGACAACTATTAAATAGTGAATCATTGCTAATTTTTTTTGTATGGTTGTCAACATCCTTATTCTATTGCAGAAGTTCCTGCATGGAACCTTAACGCATACGCATGTCCCTAAATAAAGAATCGTGCACGTTGCCATGTTTTGGGCAGGGGGAGGGTGGTTTTGGATTTATTACCGTGATTAGTTTTGCTATCGTTTTTTTTTTTTTTTTTTTTTAATCACTGATGATATCAAAGAAATGTTTATCAACTTTTTATTAATGTGTATATCAGTAAGTTATGGTAATATATTTTGGGCAAATGTGATTTTAGTTTTTTCTAAATGTAGCTATAACACCATAGTATGGATTAGCAAAAGGGATTGTATGTTTGCATCCCTGATTTTTTTTGAGCATACTCTAGTAGAGAGATAGCACTTGCTTTTCATTTCAGCTGCATGGGTAAGTTTGCTTTATGTAGCAGTCATTTGATATTTCTTGCTTAAATTCTTAATTCGTTGATCTGTGTAAGCAGAAGGAGTTTATAACAACATAACCTCAGTATATTAAAGTGAAATAATACTTGGGCCAAGAATACAAAGAAATTGCCTGCTAAGCAAATTCAATAGACTTGGTGTCATAGAAAAGAAAGAGATCTGCTCCTAAACTTAAATGTTAATATAAACCAACTTTTTTTTTCTCACAAGCTCATTCGTTGATTTTGGACATATTTGTGAAGATTTGTTGGGAGGAACCCTGTCTCCCTGCTTATTCCATCTATTATTTGAGTAGATTTTAAAAGGTCTTTGGTTCTCCACTGGAATCATCCATGCACTTACATTGTTCATGTTGGCCAAGTCCATTCTGATTGATTCTTCCATGCACTTTAAGTTATTTGAGAGAGGGAGTTAGCTGTGTTAGTCTGAAATCAGGCAGAAAGCCAGGCAGGGTGGCACCTTAAAGACTAACTCATTCAGAAACATATAAGCTTTCATGAGCAACAGCCTGCTTCAGGTTCTGTGAATGAAACATCATCACTTTGCTTGTTCCAGGTTATCACATGCCTATAAACAGTTCTTTGACTTTATGTATGATGAAAGTAATACCTATAAAGTATCTTAGAAATTGCATCCTAATACTCTTCCATCAAAAAACTTACCGTCTCAGAGCTTTTATAAATAACCCCTGTGAATCGCTCTTTAGGAAGATAGAGACCTTCACGCCTGCCTCGGATAGGGACATTCTGGATGGCAGGGGCAGGCTGAGTTTTTTAAACAGTTGTCACTGAATATTTCCCACCCTCTGTATCTTCCTATTTTAGGCTAAAGGAATTGTTATTTGTGGGACCACAGGGATCATAATTTGTGTAGCCTTCTTTGTGGGGAATTCTTTGGGGGGGGGGGAATGCTGTGATTTGTTAAGGAGCTTGGATGCTTAAGTTATGTCATGTGGTTTAACTTAAGGCATGTGACTTATTGGTAGAACTGGTCAGAAACTTCTAAGAAAGATTAAGTGCATAAGGGAGGGAGGAGTAGAAATTTGCCAAAAATATTCATGAAAAACAATTTTCATGTTCTGGTCAATTTGATTCCAGCATGCCTCTGTATTGGAGACTAGGCTGGTATGTGACTTAGCATATCAGATATCTGTTTACTAGTATTTCCGTTTCGCAGAGGCTGAGATGGAGTTTGCTGTTTGTCATTTTAAATTACCAAAACTATTAACATTTTAAGGGCTGTATCTTCAGTTGGACACTACTAAGCAGCCGCAATGTTTGCAGACATGTTATTAGGGTTAAATCCTGTTTGTGCACGTGTCTGGAGTGTGCTCAGCTCGGGTCCCTTTCCCTTCTCAGTGTCTGCTCAGCTTTTTAATAGATACGGAATGGTATTTGTCAGGCTGCTTTTGCAAGAGTATTTGTGGTTAGTGAATTAAAATTGCTCATATTTTATTTGTTGTAAAAGTAACAGAAGCTTGACACCACAGTGTTTTGCTTTGAAACACCCATTTATGTCTACACATTGGTTATTCAAAAAGAATGTAGATTTCTCTAGTAGCTATAAAAGGTTCTCCACTCAGAAAAAAAAATGAAACATGGTAATTGCTATACCATACAGTTAGAAGAAAAAGCCCAGCCCCACATGCTTAACATTAACTACCAGTAGTAAAACTTTGTATTGATAGTTCCCTTCTCCTAGAGCTCACCCTTCCCTGTTTATGGTGCTGTGTGTTTATCCCTCTTGGATGCATTTCCTCTTGTTTGCTGTAACATGGGTAAGTGTAATTAACTTCCTAAATGTAAATGTTCTGTACATTTTGCCTTTATTATTCTAATCTTTCACTTAGTTCAGTTTTTTCTCTTTTCGTAATTCTCATTTTCTCATAGAATTTTTTTGTTTCATTTCGTTCTTTGACAGTATAAAGGTCTTTCACAATCTTTTTTTCTGTCTGATAACCTTCCAAGGCAAAACATTGTCCCTGCTCATCCTTATTCAGTTTTAGTGTTTTTTTTCTCTACCATGGTTTTCTTCTCTCTCTTTCTTAAACTTCTCTGTATAAATTATATACATTAAAGCAAGGGGGCTCACTCCTTGGCCTGTGGGCCCATGGCTCTATGTCATCTGGCCCATGGGTCTGGAAACTTGGCAGCGGAAGAAGAGTGACATGACTCCCCTGCTACTAAATTCCCAGACCCTGGGGGAGCCCTGGGTCCTGCATGCTGGATCAGGTACCCAATTCCAAGGTGGAGGGTAGGGCAGGGGTGGGTGTAGTACCAGGCACCTGGGATCCAATTCTGGTGCTCTGGAGTGGGGGGGGTGCCAGGCCTCCAGGATCTGAGCCCAGTGGGAAGGGATAGCATCAGTCCTGGGGGACCAATCCTAGCATGCTGGGTTGGGAGGGAGCAGTGCCAGGTCCCTGGAAACCAGTTCTGTGAGTGGGGGCAGGAGGGCCACTACCAGGCCTTCAGGGTCCAGTCCCAGGGAGGCGGGATGGTGCTAGGGCCTTAGGACCCAAGCTTAGGGCACAGGAGTGGAAGGGTATCCTAGGGTCTTCTCCTTGTGCTCTGGACAGGGAGGGGTGGTGAGATTCTGGTGCACAGGGCTCGATCCAGCCTGTAGACTAGCTCTGCCCCACTTGCCTCACCTGTGGGGCCAAAAGGTTGAGCAGTATTGCATCGAAGTGTTCCTGTTTGTTCTTATGTATTTGAAAGTGTTATTGTCCTGTGCAGGGACAGTTTAATTGGGCATTCCTTCAGAACTGAGCCATTATGTTGGGGTGCAGGGTGGGTTGCAAAGTAAAACTTACCAGCATTGTTAGTCCATTTCATTCTGCAGCCTGTGTTACTGACAATACCTTGATGTGCAAAGGTAAGGTGGTGGGTGGGCATTATCCAGGAAAAGAAACCGCATTGACAAGTTATGGTGATGCCTTTATTTAATGAAAAGTAACTTGCCTTTAGGCAGAGAGGATTGATCATACTTGATCCCAGTGAAGTGAATGAGAGACTTAAGTGGAAGTTGGCTTGGTTCCTTAGTAGAAAGTTTAGGAGCTTCATTAGGCAGAAATTGAGGTCTTTGGTGACTTTTTGTGAGGAGAGAATTTAGCTCACTTTTTTTTTAAAAAGGAAAGGTGGAAAGTAAAAGACAACCTTTGTGATTCAAAGTAAAATTAGCCATAATTAATTTACTTATAGCCTTGATTTGTTTTGTATTATGGGCACTGTCAAGAAGCCAAAGCAGGATTGCAGTTCCATAGTTATAGGTGCCGACAGGCCTTCTTACTAGCATGTGTGTGGATTGCTTCTACTGCTTTTAAGCAGCTCTGTTTACACAGATGAGCTTAAAGAATTGACTGGAAAATAGGAAGAATGTCTCCAAAGGGCTCTGGAGATGCAGGTTATCTCTGGGAATTGCAGAAGTGAAATATTCTGTTTGGTATTTAAGTATCAGAATGTGACCATTTTTGATTTGGTGGGATTGATAGCCAGAAATCAAAGAAAACAAATCAAGGAAAAATGAATACATCACAAAATCTCTCTGACCATATGGCCTCAGCAAAACTTTGATAGCACACATGTGTTTTGTCTTGGAAGTGTGCACAACTGTTGCTGGAGAAAAAATAAGCTGTGCTTTGAAGGAAGTCAATAAAGGGTTTTTGCTTGAAAGTCTTTAATATATCATTGTAAGCTCTTTGGCATAAAGATGCTGACACGTACCATACTAATACTGCTCTCACACCCCCAGGGTCACAGTCACATATGTTGTATTGAAGTCATTGTTTCTATTTATAAATTCCCATATTCAGGAGCATATAATATATTTGGAAATATGTCATGTAGAATCTTGCTGCAGTAATAAACCTGGCATATAAGGTCTGTGGACGTAGCCTTATTTAGGGAGGGAACGTAAGACATACCATTGACTAGATCAGGCTATATGTCGGGGCGGGCAAAACATGGCCCACAGGTCATATCTGGCTCACCAGGCACTTTCATCCGGCCTATGGCACCTGCAAATGAATTGTACCTCATCCAGCCCTTCCACCCATGGATATGCACAGCTCCTAACTTGCCCCATTGTGCCTCGCTCCCACCCTTGTAGGTGGAAGGTGCTGGTGGGCCAGGCTGCAGCTTCCAGGTAGGGCTGCTGCTGCCCCTGCTACAGTCACCCCCATGGGAACCTGCTCAACTTCCCTGGTGTCCAGCTTGCTACAGGCAGCAGGTAGCAAAGTGGTGGGGGTGGGGGCTGTGGAGCTGCAGCTGGGTGGAAGAGCAGAAAGCAGCATGGAGTCTGTGCCCAGGTGGGCACTGGGGCATGGAGCTTGGCTGGGCGGGTTGTGGGTGAGAGGGAGGGTGAGGGTGTGTGGGCACTCCCCCCACATAGTGTGCAGTCCTCTCTGCCGGCAGGACTGGTAGGGGAGGGGGGTTAGGGCGCTTGTGCCCAGCACAGGATCTGGCACACCAGTGTGGCACAGCACCAGGCTGTGCTGTGCATGGTGGGGGAAGAGTGCAGCCTGCGTGGCTGCTTCTATTTCAGGGGCTCCGTGCAGCCCGCCTGCAGCTCCTGCACTTTCATCAGTGGAAGTCCCGTGCTGGAGCCAGCAGCCATCCCTATCTCCTGCTGCACAGGTCCCCTGTCTCTGCTGGGAGTGGAGGGAGCCCTGACCCCTGTTTCCCTATGGAATCCAGTGCAAGGCTTCCCTTGCTGTGTATGTGGAAGATGCGGGGGCTCTGCATGGACTGCCAGCAATAGAGGCACCCAGGCAGGCTGTGCTTCTTGTCCCTACATGCAGCGCTGGCTGGAGCTGCGCCCTGCTAGAAAGGGGTGCTCATGCCTGGCGCAGGCTACCTGCTGCTGCTGGTGTGCAGCCCCTACTGCCATGTGGGGAAGTATGCAGGGGGGATCCCCACACTCCCTACTCTCCCTCCCACGGCATAAACCTTAAACACCCACAGCCTGCTCCTGCGACCCCCATCGACATACAGGCACACCCCAACATACCTTATGCCCTCCATTAATGCAGCCGTACCTACACCCCACCATATATGTGTGCACGTGCGTGCACCCACACGCTACTAGTCGGACTTTATTTTTGAGTTGTTATACAGTCACCCTTGTATACATTACACAAATCATGATAAAAATATTTTTATCATAATAAAATTAAAGTATGCTATAGTAAGTGTTTGACTTCTAGTGTATGACTTCATTTTTTTTCTGTTTCTAAGATGGCAGCCCCTCCCCAAAGGAGTATTTGGTGGTTGGGGGGCAAGGGGAGGCACTTCTTGGCAGGAAAAGTTAGGGGGTGGGCTTCTGGTCCTAATATGGCAACAAGAGGGTGGGGCAACTGCCAAGGGGCGGGGCTACTGTTGTAGCTCGTAACAGTTCACCAAAACTCTTTAAGTGGCCCTACAGCTGAAATAATTGCCCACCCCTGCCATATGACCATTTAGCTTGGTGATCCTCATGCAGTGGATGCTGAGGAGGAGGGTGAACAAGATATGGCCAGAATCATCTGCCCCATGCTTATTCCCGTTGCGTGTTTCAGCTGTGGGAGGCTTAAGGAGTGGCAGATGTCACCACTTGAATTCTGAAGTGGAACTGCAGGATTGGGGGAAATACGTTTATTATGTTGTCTTACTTTTTTTTAAAAAAAAACAAATGTAGTATAGTTTTTGTTTGATTCAGTGGGGTTTTTTTGCGGGGGGATTGACTCTTAGAAATAAATCTTGTGGGTCATCATTAGTTCACAGTCTGGATTGAGACGCATGATATTTTTCCTCTTCAAAGTGTTTTAGTCTGAGTTATTGAGCATTGATGCTTGCAGTATATTTGGTGGTATTTACTATATTCTTAAATTATGACAGCTCTCTGTTGGTTGTACTAGGATGCTTTAGTAGTACATGTTGGATTGTCAGATGGTGTAAATCATTTTAGCTCTAACTTTTTATTGATTTAATCTGAGAATCTGCTTCTTTGTGAGTAGCCACTCCAGTGCCTTTCCTGCTACTTCCTTTCTGGAGGCTTATATACAAGTTCTAAAATATTGCTGCAGTTTCATTACAGTGTCAGCAGCAAGTTGTTGGAGTCCCAGTGCAGTTGTTATATCCTAACTGAATGTATCTGGATGAGTCATCATTTAAGGATTTAAACTTTTCTTATACACCATTACTGTTTGTCTAGCCGGGCTCTTTTCAGGAACTATTCTGAGACAGCGTCATGGAGTTGTGAAGGCAGGGCCCCCAGAATTATCCTGTGGTTCAGTCTTAATTCGTATTCTTGGCATCAAAGCCATTTCTGCAGATTTCCATAGGATTCTGCAAATCTGTTGCACCGGTATCATATTCAGAATTCCAGGGAACCCCCAGTTTTCTAGCAGTTCTAGCTTGAGATTAAATATTGGGTATTTAAAAGTTGTCAGTGTTACTGCAGAAAAGAGTTTGGATTGTTTATTGTGAGAATTTGGGATTTTTAAACAGAAAATCAGGATCCCTGGTTATGAAGCAGTTTTCTACCACAGAACTTCTGTCAGTCTAGACAGATGAAGGCAAATCCACAACTTTAGAGAAAATATCAGTGTAAGTCACCTTTTGTCTGCATTTGTAATTTGCCTTTTTTGCACTTATGTTAATGCTTGTAGAAGTTTAATTTTTTCAGCAACAAACCGTTTTTACCTTTCATCTTTTGAGCAGAAATTTTCTATTTCTACTTGAATGTGAAGTTCTGAGTTTTATTTATTTTTCTTGAAAATCTCTTCATATAGTTTTGAGACATTTAAAAAAAAGTATTACCTTTTGTACCATAAGTCGTCTTAAAGAATATACGTACAGCAGAAACGTCTGAAGATTGCACTTTATTTCTAACATAATCCACATTGTGGGCTGTTACCTTTGCTTGAACTTAAAAAAAATGTAAGCCTTTATAAAAATTTGTTAACGCTTCAAGATTTAATTCTGGCTAACATATGCAGGGGTAGCAAAGATATGGTCCATAGGCTGGGTCCAGCCTACAAAGCTCTAGCATAGCCTGTTATAGGGCTGCATCATACAGGGTGCTGCTACTTTGGGTCTTAGAGTAAACCCACATGGTCACTTGCCCCAGCCCTGTATGATGCATGGAGTCTTCAGAGCGGTTTAGGCTATGTGCACTAGATACAGTGTGCAGATCCAATCTGTGGGCCTGATCTGGCCTGTGGACTGCCCTTGTGCACTCGTCCACCCTGAAGGGCCTGATGAGTTTGATACCTCTGATGTAGGCTGTGAATTTAGAGTGCAATAGCTATTGTGGAATAAGTTCACATGTAGACACTCTAGAATAAGAGTATGCTGTTCCTGTTTTGGTCTGCTTTGCTTGTTACTTTGGAATAGCTGTTGAATGTGTAGCAAGCCCTAGACTCATTGCTGCACATGAGTAGTCAGCTAAGACACTTTTTGTAAAAGAACAAATAAAGCCTTTGCTTCTCATGACCCCTCTTCATGTTCTTGTGAGAAACTTGTCTAGGGCCTGGGGCATTGACTCATGAAAAAAGATCCAATCCTCCAGAAAGAGTCTTAGGTTTAAGACAGAAGAAAAATATTAGGGTGAAAAGAGATGAATCTCCGTAAAACTTTTGTTTCCTTGGTATGCTGTAGCAGTAAGGCGACCATCCATTTTCAGTTGTTTGTGACACGGGGGTATTGTTCCATGTGCACTTGCAGTGGCCGCAAATGATTGCAATGTGGTGCATTAAAGTTAGCCCAAGTCAGGAGCAGACACACTTTCATGCTCAAGCCATGTACTGATCATGCTCTGTTGCTGGAGGGCTAGTGAGCTGGCATCCCAGTGTGCATTATGTTTACAGGTGGGAAAGTTTAGTTCAGTAGTAGCCCTGGCTGTGAGATGGGGTTTTGGATAGTTGCAGTGTATGTACGGTTTTAAGGTAGATAGGTTTTGTGTAGTCTGAAAATTTGATTTTGATGTTACCAAGTTATAGAGGCCTTTCAGAACTACATTTTACTAACGCTCAGTAAATTTGGAAATACAATGCATAGAAGTAATTCTTCAGTCCTATGGATGTTCGTCTATGTGCATGAAGTTAAACATAAGCAATGAGTACATGTTCACAGAATATGGAGCCTATGATCATAAAGGGAAAACTGCACTGTAGATATTTGCCCACCTGAGTTGGCTGATTACTCTGCTAAGTGAGCAGGGCCTCTGCAATTGTACCACTTGATATACCTAATGTAGGAGGTTGGAGATTTGGCACTCTGCAGCTGTGCAGTTGCTAAGGTTTATAAGCTGGGTCAAATAGAAATTGATTTTTCAAGCCTGCAGATCTGTTACACTGGGGTTCAAGGAAGGTGTATTGAAGAGTGCCCTGAGAACGAGAAAGTATAGTTCCTGGAAGAGGTGCCAAAATGCCATGGCAGTCTGGCTTCAGTTCAAGTTATTAGAACCTGTGCTGTTCTGATAACACCTGAAATCCTGCTGAGAGGACAGAGACAGAACAGCCAAGATCTCATGAACCAGCAAGCCCATAATTGATGAGAAGACTCATGCTTGTTGTCTCCCACCAAAGGTATAAACCAGCACATATATTTCCCCCCCGTCTTCCAGCATAGCACCTCAGCAACTGAATTACCAGTTCCTTGCTTTGTCCTCTTTACTACTGACTGGGATATTAAACCTGTGTATATTTTCTGTGCTGCAAGCATCAGGGATGCTTCTTGTTTGGTGCTGTTTCTCCTTATTTTCAACCTGAGCTGAATTAAACATTTTTTCCTTCAATATTTTAGTATTGGTAAAATTATATATAGCTTTCTGAACTATTTTTTCCCCCTGAAATATTTTGACCAAACTCTTAAGAACACACAAATGATTTAGGGACACCCCCATCAAAACAAAACTGAAAAAAAAAAAGGTCTCCTAGAAGAAATATTTTTCAGTCTTACAGTACTTGTAGTAGAAAAGCTCATTCCTGCAGACTGCAAAATGTCGATATTAGTTGTATAGTTCTAAAATGTGGAATTTTCCTTAAGGGAAAATTTTGTGCACATTTGGTGTGGGAATCTTTGATCGTCAGTGACATGATCCCATACTATTTTACAGTTGATAATTATTTGACATTGCATACCATTTCTTGTGTAAGGTAGTAGTGTCAATGCAGCCCTAAGCTTTTGTTCTGCAAGTTGCTTTGTACAAATGCATCCTTTCTCCTGCATGGTGTCCATAGAGGTCTGTGTTCAAGCTTGGGTCCTCTCACAGTGCTCATTTTGGGACCAGGGTTTTGGATGCCATTTGTGAAAGTTAACTGTTCTTGTACAACATGCTGCATAATAAATAGCATAACAGAATAGCAGTGAAATAGCTCACCTAAGTCTGCAAATGAATTATCATAATTAACTGCCTCTTCCCTTGAATTGCACCTAATGAGGGCTGTACTGTTGGCTGAAAATAAATTGTATAGTACATTACCATTGACAAAATTATTTACATACCTTAGAGAGAAGAGAATGTATAAAAAGCCTGCCAAAGATGTGGTGGACCATTATGGAAATGAAATCAGCAAAAAAAGAACAAATAGAAACACCATTGTAGGGTTTTTTTTTCCTCTGTAAGATTCTAAGAAAAATCATACTGTACCACTATATTTTAATAGTATGTGGTCAAGTAATTAAACTCTATCAGATGCGGCAAAAATATATTCTCATGTACACAAAGGGACAAAATTAAGTTCTGCATTCAGTTTCAGGCTGATCCTATAAAGGGATCAACTGATGTGGACATCTTAGTGTTTTTGAATTTCTAGAGCAAGATTTATTTTCTAGTACATAGATTGGGGGTGGGTAATTATTTTGGTCCAATGGCCACATAGGGAGTTTTGGTGAGCTGTTGCAGACCGGGTTGGCACCTCTTGCCCTTCTCCTATGCAGCAGCTCACCAAATCTCCCTAGGCAGCCCCATCCCATTTACCCGGCCATGTTGGGGCCCAGTCGTCTTCATGGAGACCCCAGGATCACAGGGTTGTGACAGCGTGGAGTTGGGGAAGAGCCATGATCTGCTTTCTGCACACCATATTTGTAGAACTGATGCCCCCTCGTAGGGATGTGTGGGTGGCGGATCATGGCTCTGCTCCATGCTTAACTGGAAGTGGTACAGGTGGGAGGAGCTGGGTCTGGGATTGTGGGAAGTAACAGTGTGGGACTGGGACCCTGTGATCCCAACCCTGGTCTCACCCTCCCACCTGTCCTACTCCCAGATGCCACTCCCTGCCAGCTAAGGGCCCCCTCCCGGTCAAGTGCAAAGCAGAGCCATGATCTGCTACATGCACACCCATGAGGGTGCTGGTTCTGTGGGCAGGGGCTTTTGGGAAGCAAATTTTGGCTTGGTTCCAGTCCTGGCCCTGGCTCTGTGTGGTCACTGCCCTGTGATCCTGGGATCTGCATGGAGACTGGCTGAGACCCATGCAGGCAGGGCACGTGGCGAGGAAGATGGCATAGGGCTGCAGGTGGGCAGGGAGATTCATTCAGGCTGTGTCTTGGATCTTGGGGTGGATACAGGGCTGGGGTAGAGCCATGATCCGTTCCCTGCATGCCCCTACCTGTGGAAATCTGCCTGTTGCAGATGTATGTGGACAGGAGCGCTGTCACTGCCCCATTATCCTGGCCTCATCCACTTGTCCTGCTTCTGAACACTGCTCCCTACCTGCTCGCAGCACAATCCCATCCCATCCACCCGGCCACATACCTGGCCTGCACAGGTCCTGTTCCCAGTGAGTGCGGGGTGGACTTGCTGGGGTCCCCGGGCAACGGAGCTTGGTCCAACAGCAGCAGCAGATGGAAGGAGTCATAGCTGCCAGGAAGCAAGTTTGGCCCCCACACTGTCCCAACCCTGCTGTGTACCAGGACCAGGTGCACACACCATGGCCCAGGCTGCCCCCTTTGCCTGTGTTAGGTGAGACTGAGGGACCCGTTTCAAGGTTGGACAAAATCCCTTGTTGGACCAAATCCGTCCCGTGGGCTGCATTTTGCCCACCCCAGCCTAGATAGTATCCAAAAAAGGTACTGTATTTCAGAGCAAACATAAGTTGAGTATAGTGGGTTGCCCCAACTATAACAACTTCTAGGTGTGCTATACTAGCCTATAGAATACAATATTATCTAGATTACCATTCTGTCTTGTTGAATGTTTAACAGTTGGTGAGTTTTCTTCACAGCAGACAATTCTTAACATCCTGAGGGAAAAATAAGAAATAAGCTTAGATCTTGATATGGAACCTTTATTACATAACATATGGCACCTAATAGTATACTACTGGCCAATATTTATTTTACATAGAATCCACATAGTTAAACCCATCTAACTAGTAAATTATTAGATTATATAGCTAAATCGAGAATGATTGTTGAAAATACCACAGCAATTAGAGATGTGCCCAAGTGGCAACTGGACACATTAGACATTAGAGCTTGCCAAAAAGTTTAGGGTTACTTATGCTTAATATAATATAACAGTAAAGGGCTACATTTAAAGTCGTATCTGATTCCCGTGGGAGGGTCTAGAATTTCCAAGGGGGATATGAATGGTGAGACTGGTGCTTCAGTGGTGGCTGCAGCCATCGCCTTCCTTCCCCTCTTCCACCCTACCACAAGATTGTGTCTTGGCAGTGTGTGTTGGAGATGTTTTTGAGTCCCCATGGAGGTATGCCTCTCTTGCCTTCCACCTGCACCACATCCTACCCTGCTGTAGGCACCCTCTCCACTTTGCTCAGTGGTGCCTCCTACCCCTACCCCCCAGTAGGGACTTAGCTCAGCATATGTAGGGGGACCTGCCAGCTGCCATGGATGTCCTGGGGCTGGTGAGCCTTTAAAGCCCTATTTTAATGGGTTGAATTCTGTTCCCATTTTCTCTCTCTCTCTCTCTCTCCCTCACTCCTTGCCAGACTTTGCAGGTCATCCAAAATGCTAAGGCACTCAGATAATGAAGCTGAGGGAGAATAAGTACTGTTTTCCATACTGAATTCTGGCAGTGTTTTCCTTGAAAAGCTCTAGCATCCCCATGCTTTGGAGCAGGAACTTGAAACTTGCCAGAGAGGTGACCATAGTGCCATTTGCCACCCCTGTGACAATATGTCCAAATTTGGCACAGGTTACCTTGTTATGTCATGTTTAATATTTGAATGCTTGACTTTGCAACTGTTGTGATCTTTTAAGAATTCTTCTGTATAATATTTAGAAAGCAAAATATCACTATTTAGTACATAAATGCTTAAAAATGCCAAAGAAACAAAACTTTTTTATTTCAGTCTTAATTTTCACCCAGTATTATGAAGGTACCTAACAAATAACAACAAAATATTGTTTAATTAAGATGAAAAGGATGAGAGTTTTTAACACTGACTTATAACAAAGAAGTTTAACTTAATGTATTCATCACCTTGATATACATTTCCAATTTGTTTTCTCTAAAACTTCAAAATGTCTTTGAATGTTTTTTTTATTGCAATATATGCTTTCTCCTTAGTGATGGGTGATTTAACACCATTGCAAATGCATCCTTTGCAAAAAATATTGTAGTACTCAGTATTTCTCACTAATTACGCCTATTTCACTTGGCTTTGATCTGGACCATTCTTTAAAAGATTATCACTCCTGTGGTCGATTCCTGTAGATTAATTTGGCAAGTCGGTTTTTAAGTGGTGATGGGTGTGAGGGTGCAATGAGGTGAGGAACTGTAATGTGAGGCAGGACAAGCTGTGGCTACATAGAAGCTAATCCCAAACGCGATTCGGATAAGCAGGGTGTCATTTGGCCACTGCTAAGAGTCAGATCCCTCTTCTGTTGTCCTTGTCCTGCTGCCTAAACCATTTTTTAAATGACAGTCATTAAAAGAAAAAAAAAAAAAAAAGAAAGGCATCCCTGCTTGGGCATTTTGGCTTTTCAAAATGGGGTTAGGATTTGGAATGAACTCGGAGAATTGCTACATCTTAGGTAGTTCAGACCTGGGACATTGCAGAGTCTTGGAGGCCTTGGGAGAACCCACCGTTCAGCCCCTCTTTGGCTCCATTTACTGTGGATGCAGACTGAGGTAGATCAGTACCAGGTGATTTAGAACTACTTGGTATGTAATACACATGCTCCATTTAGTCTTCCAGGCTATACTGCATGGCCAGCAAATCTGGGACAAGGGTTTACCTTGTGTGTAAACCAGGGGTGTCCAACCTTTTTGAACATGGGGCCAGATCATGAACATTTTATCACCCAGTGGGCTGGCGAACCACATTCAAAGACCTCCCAGGAAGTGACATCACATCAGGAAATGATGTCACGTAACCTTTGACACCAGTGAAGTTGCAGGAAGTGATAGTGAAATGGGTCTGCTCTGCATGGGAACGTACCTCGTGCCTCTGTCCACCTTGCAGGCAGGCAGGCAGGGCACGGGCTATGCTGTAGCTCCCCAGGCAATGTGCCCGTCCCCAGTTCATCCAAACAGGTGCAGCTGGAGGAGCCCTGCTCTGCAGCCCTCAGGGCAGCTGTGGCAGGACCCGGCTCACTGATGGGCCAGGCCTTGCAGGGGTAAGCAGCTCTGCTCTCCTTGCTGCTGGCTGGGGCCCGCGGGCCGGCCCTGCTGCTGCCTGCTGCCACCATGGGACAGATAAAATGGCTTGGTGGGCCACATGTTGGACAAGCCTGGTGTTGACAAACATAGCTGCTGTGTTGCCATGAAAAGATAGCAATATAAAGCTCTTATGATGAAACTCTTATGTGTGCGTGATTCTCTAGTGTAGGGTTTCTGAACTTTTTTAGACTTAAGGCACTGTTTAGGAAAATGCAAGCTCTTAGTTGGTTTTTGCTTTTGTGTGTTGTTTTGTTTTTTACTTCAGAAAAAGAATAGAGCAATTCTTTTGTTGCAAAGAACTCAGAAAAGCCACATGTAGGAATGTTTTTATCACTGAATCCCTATTTGAAATCTCTTGGTTTGCACACCGGACCGTGCTGACCATGTGTAGCAGCACCCTATGACATCCTTGAAAGGATCTCAAGGCACCCCTCAGGATGCCAGGTTACCCTGGTTGTGAATCGCATCTCTGGTGGTATGAGTGGAGCAAAACCTCTCTAAATTTAACCCTGCTTACTCAGTAATAGCAGTTTAGCTATCCTGTACAGTTACAGGCTCATGAAGCTATAACAGAGCATATCAGCTGCTGTGGGCTTTAGCAGTACCTCCCCTTTTCCTTTTAAATTGGCTAAAGTGTACTGTTGGCCATATCCTTAGTTGTGGCCAACTTAAGGCTTGGTAACTAGTGTTACAATGACAGAAAATGATGCCTCTTTTTGGAAAAAATACAATGGTGGCAACATTAAATTCATGATAGGGTTACCTGTGCTTGAGTTGTGCAAACGTTGACGCTGGAAACATTCTGGGTGTTTCATTATTAGGAACCACAGCATTTCTTCTATTCAAGTTAACAAGTCCTGGAGCTAGAGAGGAAACCGGTGGAAAGTTGAGGGGCCACAGAGGCAGAAATCAAATGGACAGGCAAGTTAATGTGGCTATTTCCCAAAGAAAATAACTATCTGGGCATCAGTAAGTGGATTCATATTTTTGCCGCCTTAAGTTTTGTTTTGTAGGCACAGCAGAAAGCATACTCCCTGCAATGCAAATCCTGCCGGAAACGAAGTTAATTAGTTTGCATTTTTTTCTGGAGGTAGATTTATGCCTGGTGAAGGTATCAGATTGACAATAGCAGGGACCTGCTCAAGGGTTGCATTGGCAGTAGTTGTAGAAACTTACCACGTTGTTGGGTCAGCCTCCCTCGTTGTTAGTGTTGAAAGGAGCATCTTGAGTTATTGAAGACTTTTTTTTTTTCTCCTGTCTCCATTTTCTGGGACCAACTGCTGCAGAGACTCAACAGTGATTGGGTTACTTTCTCTAAAGATGCTAGTTTTGTGGTGTATTAAGGTTACCTGCTGTCCAGAACCTGGCCTAAAATCAATCAACATCCCTTTTTGTAGGCTTCAGTTCTAGGCTACCAAATTCCTTGGTCATCTTCTGGATTTGAGACACAAATCTAGAAGGAAAAGGCTCTGTATTTTTTTTCCCTACTCTCTTTAAACCAGTCAACATCTTATTTAATTTAGTTAACCTTGAAAAATTACTGTTTTCATCATCTGGAGTAAAAGGAAAAATGCCACCTGTTGTAGTTTCATAAGTAAATGCCATGCTTACTGTCTTTATTACCCAGGGCAGTTGAAAATAGAGGAGGCTTAAAATGACACCAGATGTACCAGAGTATTTTGAAAAACTTTTGCATTTTTGAAAGCAGTTGGGAATCCCATCTGGCATTTTTGGCCATTACTAATTCATTCAGTCAATATTCTACTCTGTCCTGATGTACCCAAATCTACTTCCTCTTCATGTCTTTACGTCTACTGTTCTTAGTTCATATTGGTTCTCTCTTAATCTTCCTCTTGCCCCTCTGGTTGGTCCAGTCCTTTTGCATCAGATTTGAATCCTCAGCTTTTTGGGCCATAAATTAGTCCACATAAATTTTGACCCCCTACAGCATTAAAAAATCCTTTAAAAATGCTATTTGCCTAACCACAAAACCTAATTATTGCATAATTGATCATGACAGCACTGATACCTTTTATATCACCAAAACCAAATTAGCACATGGATCCTTTTGGGGGTGTTATCTGAAGTACACGCACATACTGAGCAGTGCTGAGCTGTGGAGTCACCATGGCTTGAAATCCTGTTCAGTCTGGTAGGGCCCAGTGTATTTATAGGGTACCTGTGCTAACCTGCAGCAGTTTCAGGAAAGATAACCTGCATCAATTCTGGATGAGTTAAGCCTATGGATACTATATGCAAATTACTACAGCTGTGCTTAATTTCAAGGTCAGTGTTCTCAAATTTGCTCCTTCCATGTGCTTAAGGGGAGCTGGGTCTGACAGTAAGGAGAAAGGGAAGGGGCTGCCAGGGAATGAAATTGAGGGGAAGCAGAGGGCAAGGGAATTACCTGACCCCCTAAATATTTTCCTAGTTATGGGAGGGGGACAAATTCAATGGAAACCTCCAAAAATTAGATTCTATACCTGGAAAATATATAATTAATTATACATTTTCCATATACAAAATCTAATTATTGGGGGGGCATTGCCTTACAGTCAGGGTCATCTTAAATTTGAGTAAATATGGTTAAATGCTGCGGTGTACATCTAGATCACATCTGCGGTTCCTTGTGGCTGCAGGTGTATATACTCCTGGTTACTTTGAGAGCCATAATTTTTGTTTGGGATGGGGGTGAGGTGGGTTAACCCTGGTTCTAGTATCTGTTCTAATGGATTGTGGCTGGAGACTGACTTATGCATAAAGTGGCTGCGTCCTATTTGCTTTGACTGGTTGAGGTCCTTTAGTGGACCACGGGGAAGGGTGGGTTGTTGGAATGAGGTGGGAGTGAAATGCTGGCAGATGTTGTTATTAAAGAGTTAATTTTTGTATAGACTGATACCACTTAGTTCAATAGTATTGTTTTGTCTGAAATACTTATTTTGCATTTTGCAAAGTGTCCCAATTCAAAGATTAGCATTTACATATTGAAATAGATGTCATGCAAATGCATTAGTTCTCTTTAAAATATTGAGCTGTTCTCATCAATCTGTTTTCATGTTGACAAGGTGGACTATTAGAAAAGGCATTTTTAACTCTTAATGCTGTGTTACCCGTTGTCCACTTCAGCTCAGTACTCTACTTTGCAGCACTCTGAATCAGGTAGTGAAGGCAAACACCACTTAACAGCACTGACCCTTCCACCCCGACTTGTATTGCCACTGGCCCTGGCAGAACAAGAATTTGCTACTTCCATGATAAATGGAATGGGCTCTGTTTAGATTTAAGGCCTATGCTTGTTCTTATACTTGTTTACAGCCTCAGTAAAACATGTTTGGTTTGTCTTTTGTGTAGATGACTTACTTCACTTTGTTGCTCACGTACTTAGTATTAGGGCTGTGCAAAATGGCTCGGTTTCATTTTGGTTTCGGATTTGGCTGTTTCGGAGGACAGTGATTCACTTTGGTGTTTCAGATCACTGTTCCGTTTTGATTTGGCAGAATCTGTTTCGGAATTTTGGCGCCAATTTGTATACTCAGATTGGCCGGGGAGAGGCAGGCACACCCAGGCAGCTGCAGGTCCTCTCGCAGCTCCTCTAGCTGTGCCTGCCTCTCCCTGGGCACGGGGAGCCATGGGAGAAGCCCCATGGCTGCTCTGCCCTGCCCTGCCCCGCCCCATCCTCCACCTGGCCCCAGCCTCCTGGCATGTGAAAAAAAAAAAAAGGCCTGCATTCACTAGCTGCAGCAGCAGCAACTGGGGCCTCTGAGGGCTCATGGAAGAGCCTCCCCAAGCAGTGAGGGGCAGCGGGGATCAACCCCCCCCTCCCTATGGTGTGGATGCAGTGCTGAGCACGGTCTGGGAGCTAGAGCTGAGCAGTGCCAGGCTCCAGCTGACAGGTGGAGCCACCCCAGTTCCCAGGTGGTGCAGAGCCGCACTGCACCTGTGCCATGAGGCAGCTGCAGTGCTGGTGCCAAGCAGGAGGGGGCAGTCCCTGTTGCCCTCCAGTGCCCTGCACTGTATGGAGAGGCTTTGCCGCAAGCCCCCAGAGGCCCTGATTGTGCTGCTGTAGCTGGTGAGCACAGGGCTTTTTGTTTTTTTTAAAGTGCCAGGAGGCTGGGGCTGGGCAGGATAGCCATGGGGGCTTCTCTGGCTGTGCCTGCCTCTTGCCCTGGCAGGGGAAGCCACAAGAGAAATGCCCATGGCTGCCCTGCCCAGCCCCAGCCCCAGCCCCAACTTTAAAAGGAGGGATGTGGCAGACTCTTCCCAGGGGTACCCCCAAAACGTTCTGAAACATCCGAAACATTTCCAGAATGTTTTTGGATGGTTTAGTTTTGTTTCGGATTTGGTGTTTCAAGCGCCAAAATAGGTCGAAACAGCTGCTGAAGTTTTGCACAGCCCTACTTAGCCCCAGACCCAATATCTACCATATACTAAGTTCTACACAGTCAGCAAGTGTCGGGGGGGATTCCTAATGCTTCGCATGTTCGTCCTTTGTGGCATCGCCTGTCATGGGGCTCCCATTAATAATGCTTGATGTCAGGGATTGAAAGTTTAGCTAGCAGACTTCTTTGGCTACTAGACCTAAATTTCTGATTAAAATTATGGTGACCGTTGGCAAACTGCTACTAACGAGCACTACAAAACTAGCATGTCTGTACTGGTAATCTGTTCCAGGATTAGAACAGTAAATAAGTAGAAAGACTGAATCATTGTAATTGTTAGTTTAAATCTTTTTGTGATGGGTAGGGATGGACTGGTTTTGAGTAGAGAGAGAGCTTGTCATGATTGAACAGGTCAGGCTGGAATTGTTAGAAAGATCTGGCTCTTAAGGATTGGGAGATTGGGTGCCATTTCAATATACAGATAGAAGAAAAATTTGGGGAAAACATGAGTTTGGCAGGTGTGGAATAAGGAATAATTCAAGAGGAGTTGTGAATGTGACTTGCTAGAGGGGAAGAAAGACATTTTATTTTCATTAAATTAGATTATATTAGTTTTCTTTCTTGAATCTTATCTCAGCACTGCAATAGAAGGAAATTACTTTTTGTCCTTTTGGATTACAGTGGGTGTGTTTGTTTAACAACAGGCTTCTAATTTTTTTTTAACTGTTAATGAATGTGTCAGGATTTTAGGTAGAACAGAGGCCATGCAATTTCAGAGAGAACAGGAAAGTAAGTTAGCAGTATATTTGTTTCCATGTGCTTAGTCCCTTAAGGAGAGTAAAGGAGCAACTTGAAAAACAAGGGGAGGTATAGGAATAAAATTATTCTCCAAAATAATGATGATTGCTGGGTACTTTGGGTGCACTGGACTTCCTCTTATGTAGGAAACTTGTAGATACCCTCCTGCCTCCCATACTCCAATATAAGATGAGATTTCCACCCTCATATAAATCAGCATGAAGAAAAAGCTCCTTGTCTTGCATTCTCATTCAAGGAAACCTCATTAAATACATTGTTTATCATTAAATTGCTGCCAAAAACAGCATGTGCTTAGTAATGGAAACCAACTGAAGTTGATTAAATACAGCCAACACTGAGCATGACTGTAAAACACATGGCCATATTGGGCAAATATACTGATGGGAACCTACTACCTAGCGCAGACCATCTGAATAAGTTATATGATACTGCCCATTGTGCTCAGCCCCCTTCAGGGCCTTTTTCAAGTCACGGGGAACTACTACATTGAATATGTTTTGACTTGCTCTTCATTCCCACAGCTGAGCTGAGTGAATCTCATTTTCAGTGATTCCTTTTTCTTCATCAGCCTTAAATGTTTGGCGAACATCACCGAATAGGGCCCCAAACAGTATGCTCAGAATCCTTCTGTTGCCCCCTCTCTTAGCCTGATGCACATGAATAGTGTGGTCCTGACCTCCATGAGGTGGACAAGGTTGCCTTGCGCCTCCATCTGCATATACATTTTTGGACCATCCCAGGAACTGTTGCAAGCACACTCAGGTCTACACATGAGAAGAGGGCTAATTAGCATGTCGCTTCTTTTTGGGGGGCATAGCTGGAGTACATATTCATACTGAGCAGTGCTGAGCTGTGGGGTCATAATGACTTAAGATGCTATTGACTCTACCAGGGTACAGCCTGGTGAACTATATGGCAAATCATGAGCCTTCTGGCTTTGGACTAATATCATGCATAGTTTATACTATATATAAGTGGGTTTGTTTACACATGTGATTACAGCTCCTGAATAAACTGCAGAACTTATTGCATGTTGAAATAGTGTGCTGGGGAGCAATGTGCTCTGGAGCAGTTAGCTCCACAATTTATTCAGGTGCAGCATGTAGAGCCCAGGTGGAACAGCCCTGGCTCCCCAACTGTGGAGGAGCTGGCTGGAGCACGAGGGCGCTTCAGTGTGGACCCCCACACTGAAGCACCCCCGTGCCCCAGCCAGCTGGGCAGCATCTACGCATGTGCTGTTGTGGAGTAAATTAGTTTACTCCAGCCTAATAGGGGTGCACATGTAGATGCCAAGATGTTTACTGTGCAGCTTATCTGTCAATTGTGCAGTAAAGTCTTGTATAGACTAGTTCTAGTCGGTGCTGCTTGAAAGTGAATTTACAGAGTGACTGTGCTAAAACTTGCAGCGGTTTCAAAAAAGGTACAGTGCATCAATTTGTGATGAACTAAATCTATGGGTACTCCTAGTATTTTGTCCATATGCAAAATTGCCCATATGTAAACAACCTAATTTGCCTATATGAAAATTACTACAGGCATGTTTTATTTCAAAGTCAGTGTTTTCAGATTTGACCTTCACTTCTGTGTGCTCAGGGAGAGCAAGGTCTGGCAGTAAATTTATAGATTTTTCTTATATAGGATCTAATTATTGGGAGGTTTTCTTATACTCAAGTAAGTGTGTGTGTGCACGTGCACGTGTGTTTATAGTGAGGTTTTGCACTGTAGGAATGGTAGTGTGGGGTACTGTGTATGGTAGAGTTTATCCGACAGTTTGACAAATGGGCAGTGAAGAACAGCATTGTTAGTACAATATAGTCTGGGTCTCTTGGAGCTATTAAGTAGGTTGAGGATGGGTTATTGTTTGATTAGTCCAATGTCAGGTTTGAGTGAGATGTTTCCCTGTATTACATTGCCATTTCTTACAGTTTCCTCTGTTTTATCTTTCAGTAGCATGGGTGGTAAGTTCTTTTATCACCAATCATTGACCCAAGGAGTTAGCAAAGGATCAACAGATAAAATGATTTGGGCAGAAAAGTATCTAAGGATGAGGTTCATGAGGTGCATACAAGTGTTATGTGTTTAATGCTAGAATTGCTTTTCTTTCTTCTTTCCCCCACCTCCCCTCCTGAGTAGAAATTTTTGGTGCACAGATGTGCACGCAGTTTCTACTGGACCAAAAATGGGAGTTTTGGTAGAAACATGAAAAGACTCCAGCGGGATAGAAGTGTGTGCCTCTCTTCCCCCCCCACCCCCCCCCCTTTAATTTGTACCAGGAGAATGAACCCATGTGCAGTCACCCTACTCAGAGATGCCTCAGTGTTGTCCTGAATATCCCTTGCTCTTGCTGCCCCCCCACTTGCTCCAGGGAGACAGTTTGTGACTTGGTTGTGTTCTAGTGCTCTAGCCCAGCAAAGAGCAAACCACTTCCCCTGACAGCTGAGCTGTGTTTGGCCGCTGTTGGCTTTCTCTGGTAGCCAGGGGAGCCTACAAAGCACACTGAGATTAGTGTGCAGCAGCCCTCTGCCTGGGTGGGATTACCAGTGCAGGCTGCTTGTGGAGCTTTCCCTTTGCCCCTGTAACGTGTGTACAGTACTCTCCTGGTCATTTTTTCTACTGGAAGAACAAAGTGAGGGGAATTCTCAGATTTTTTTTTTTTTTTTTTTTTTTTGAACCTTTTGTATACATCCTTAATCTTCAGTCTTTTGCAGAAAGCATAATATTTGTTTGAGTGGGTGTTGAGGAAGAGAATAGGGAAAGAAATGTTGGTTGAAGAAAGAGATTGCAATATATAGGCCAGTATTGAATTGCTGAAGGGCTGTCTTGAGAAATCAAGTAATTCCTATGATATATGATGAGTATCCAGACTATTAAGCACCATTACAAGAACGAATCTAAATGTCTCCATGAACTTTGCAAGTGCTTTGTGTGTTCAGGATTTAAGGGAGGGGGAAAGGTATGTTGAAGCTTGGCTCTACTATTACTGGTCTTTCTTGACCTCTCTGTCGTGAAGTAGGGGGAGAGAGTTCTATTTGTACACCACTGCTTCAATGTTTAAGTCATATTTTACTAGAAATCTCATCGGTGTTTTTCATGTGTTACTGGAATCCATGCAATAACTGTAGGACTTTAAATTCCTGTTGTTAAGTGTGTTGGTCGTCTTTGGGACTCTGGACAAAGTTTTTGTAATTGAAAAGAAAATATGCTTAAAACTAAACTTCGGGCATAAATGTGCACAGTTGTATAGGAACATACATTTTGTGTGAATGATGTACTTCTCTTCCTCTGCAGGATTTTAGCTCTGATCCCCTGTTGTTTGGTGGCAAATAGTCCTTTGGGCTTGTTCTCAGTAGCTGTGGGGTCGCTGAATGTGCTCTCACAACTGCCAGAAGCACTTTTGTTCTTTTGTGGCCCTTGGCAATTTTAGAAGTTCTTTGGGGTTGAGGAAAGAATCACTCAAATATATCGCATTTCAGGCAGCCTTTTTTTCAAACAGCAAAACAACCCCCCACGCCTTCACAGATGTTTAAAAACATTTTTGTCACCACCGTTTCATGTGGTTAATTCATCTCTATTTATGTAATTTTGCAGCATGCAGCTTTCGAACCTGCATCTATCTTCCAATCACTGCTGTGTTTGAATAGAAAAATTGTGCTCCGTGAATAGCCTCATGTGCCAGTGATGGCACTGTTGTCTTTCAGTGTATCTATATTTCTGAGCGTTCCCTTGCCTGCTTAACATTTGGGCAGGTAACCTCAAAAGCTGTCAGATATCTCTGCTCATAACCGTGCCAACATTTTCTAAATACTACATACTGTTGGCAGTGTACGCAATTTAGGCTTACTCAATGTCCTGCTTCCATAAAGAATTTGATACTCTCTGAAATAGGAAAGGCTCAGTTTCCAGAGTGAGTTAGTGCCTGATTTCAAATGGAATTGTTAGCTCGCTACTATTGCAAATTAAATCCTTTCTGTATCATTACTTAAGCAGCAAAGCCCCTGCCTACACTTAGGCCACTAGCATACGTTTCAAAACAGACCCAGGGCTGTCCTAGGGCTGGTTGAAAATGAGACTGATGATTTGTGGATTGGTGGCCTGGGCCCTCGGCCCATCCTGGGTTTGGAGTTGGCTTGGGACTGGGAGCAGCTATGAGTCTGGGACACAGCTGCCTGATATTCAGGATCAGTGTGGGGGCAACTTGCAGTAGATTGTGGTCGGAAGAATTTTTATGCCCTGTCCCAAATACTGTGCAGCCTGCCAGGCATATCTGGCATGGTAGAAGATGTGATGTTTGGGCTGGGGCATAACATTTCTTTCACCCCAGTCATGCCATTGGTTTAATGTTTGCAGCTAGAAGATGTGCATCAGGCCACCAGGATACATGACAGAAAGGATGACAATGTCTGTACGTTCCTAGCTTTGGGCTGCCACGTAATGGTAGAAAGTTTAATTTGCTCAGAAGAGGTGGTAGAAAAGAAATGTTCAGTGGATGTGGCAAGCTTTTGCTATAGATGCACTCAGAATTTTGGACTAGAGTTTTTACAGCAAAACTTTGTAGTGTAGACTTAGGCCTAGCTGTGTAGGAGCAAAGGATTTTGGAAGTGTTAGGTCCGGTAGAGCAGAGATGATATTGCAGTTGATACAGAGAAATGGGTAACTAATATCTGCTGTGGGGATGGTTGATGAAGAGATGATGTAACAGCTGGAGATGAAATAGAAGATACCCATCAAGAAAATCATAAAAGATTTTGAAGTGTAGAGAGCAGAATATGTTTGTTGTTAAAAGTAGTGAGTGAAATGTTCTGATATAGTTAATGGTGTTCTAGCATCTCTTAGAAGCAGGAAGTAATAAGGACCTTACTGTCTCTGTCACTTCCAGAGGCTCAGAGATGTCTTCTGTCCCCAAAAGAGCAATTGCTTAAATAGGCATTTCAGGAAAGGACAGAGAGATTCTTAGCCACAAACACGGTGAAGCTTGAAAACCTTTTTAGCTTGTTTATCAGACTAAATGTAGGTCCCATTTCAAGGAAAGTGAAACCAGTATTATTGAACCTTAGTAATTTGTGCATCAGTCAATCACAAATCTGGACTGAAAGTGTATTTCCCGGCTGTCAGTAAAAAGCTCAGGTCTATCAAGGTTCTGTTTGTTAGGGGCAGCTCAAATGCTTGCTTGCTTTGTGGACTAACAGAGGCACATGTGTCCTGCTCTTGCACTACCCCATTGTTTTTCTGCTGCTGAGATGTGAATAGAAGTTGGGCCAAGCTGTTGGCGTGCATGCAACAGCGACACTGGGGTGTGAGTAAAGAAGAAACAGGCTTGTCATTTCCCCAGAGAGATCTGGCTTAGCTGCAGTTTCTCGGAGAAGATCTTGAGGGCGTCTGCTGCCTTTTCCACGACGGTGAGTCCAGGTGCAGGGCTTGGGATAGCTGTGGCAGGGGATGAGCAAGTGGAGAGTCACCAGTTCCATGTCCTGTCTTGTCCTTTCCCTTCCAGTAAAGTGGCGAGGTATGCATGGGATGACTTGTTGTCTTTTAGCTTCAGGGGTTGATGGCTTCCTCTTCTGCTTACTGTTGCTGAGATCAGTTTCAAAAGGGAATTCAGAGGCACATCATGTAAGAAAGCTCTTGCTGCAGAGGAAAGGAATAGCTGCACTATTCTTAAAGGCCTCATTATCATTACCACGCAAGCTTAGTGACTTCTTGGGAAAAGTCTGCTCAGGACACCAACAAAGAGAGATTCTCCCATTTGCTCATGATAGTAAGAGAATTGCTATGGGTCAACAGCTTTGAGATGTAAATGTAGGTTTGCCTTGGTGTTGTGGCATTCTCCAGTTGGCCTGGAACAGCCGTATGTTCCTCTCTTATGAGCATGTTCCAACGTACAGGAAGTTACTGTAATAATTGAATAAAAAGCAATCTGCATCTATTTATTTTATTACTTACTAACGGCATTGCCAACGTATTTAGGAGCCTTAAGCTGTGTCAAAGCACCACACAAGATGGTTCCTTCCTCAAACAGGTTACAAGTTATGTCTAGGAGTACTAGGTGTGTGCAGACCAGTGATTTTTCAACCAGGGTGTCATGGCACCCTGGGGTGCCTTGAGATCCTTCCGAGGGTGCCACACAGTGTTAGCATTGTTGGGTGTGCAAATGTGATTCATAAGCTTAAGCCCAGAAATTTCAGCTAGAAATCCATAGTCTTAAAAAACCTTCTGACCTGTTGTGGTCTCTGTTTTGCAACAGAATTGCTCTGTTGTTTTCCTGTGATCAAAAACCGAGTGAAAGCATAAGAGCTGGCAATTTCTGAGGGTTGCCTTGAATCCAAGGAGCGGGGCCTTGAATCTAAAAAGGTTCATAACCAGTGGTGTAGGCAAGTGGGGTATGTAATGAACAACGAGTGTCTGCACAAATGAACAAATCGCACCAATATAAAAAGGGGCGGTACTTACTGCTTCTCATCTGCTGCACAGTAAGTGCCAGCTCTGACCCTATAGTAAGTGAAAGCTCAGTTGTAGTAGCTGAACCCTGTTTCAGTGAAAGCTCAGCTGCCCTGTTTAGCTTCTACTTACTGGCTAAGAGAGGCCTGCAGATGGTTACAGCATGTCTGCCGCACCATAGTAAATCCCTGCTCTCTTTTGAACTCATCTATAGCCTATGACAGCGTTGTTTAGCCTGGTTGGTAGCAATCTCAACGCATAAGGGCCAAGTAACTAATTTTTGTTTGTAGAAAGCATGGAAAAGGAGAGTTTTAGAGAGGGATTTGAAGGGGTATAAAATAAGTTTGTGCATGTTTGTGGGGAGCTGTTTCAAAGCGAGACAAAAAGCGTAGGAGAGAACACCAAGTCATGCATTTGACAATTTAGCAAGGAAGGACAGTACAGCCTGATGTTGGTCAACTGGAGAAAGGATCTGACTGTCAGTGTTCAGTGAAAGACCAGGAAGGTTGTCCTAGGTTCTAAAGGGCCTTGCAAATGAGTACTAGTAGTTTGTTGCAATGGTAGAAAAAGGGCCCTGAGGAGAGAAATGTGACCTAGCAAAAGAGATGAATTGGAAAGTGATCTTTGACACTCCATTTTGAATGGATAGAAGTGGGGCAAACTTGCATTTCTCAAGGTCAGAAAAAGGATACTGTAGTAATCAAGATGCAAGAAGGAGAGAGCGAGCTTGAATAGAAGCCTTACTTGTGTGAATGGATAGGGAAGGGTGTATTATACAGAAAGAATCAGCAAAATACTTAGTCACGGACTGGATGAGGGCCATGACATAAAGCATAGATGCATTTCTGTTTGCATCTTGTGGGAGTGAGGCATTGAGCCATATCTATTCCAGTCCAATTCACTAAAAACTGGAGAAAGAAGAGGTGGAAATTTTGCTTCTCTTTTATTCATAATAAGAGGTGCCGTGGTTTTAATATTGAGGCTAATTAATCATCAGGATAATCTACCAGTGGCTGTGGAGAGTTCTCCAACACTTAAATCAAGATTGAATGTATAAGATATAGATTTGATACGCCAGGTCTCTTCTGCTGTCCATATCATGCAATCAAGGGTAGCCTTAAAAATCTCTGACCCTGTGAGAACCTTCTCAAGGAGAAAAACTTTAATTGTTATTTCTCCTTGCTCCCTTACACTCCAAGTAGCCAAGTTGTCGTGGCTTTTCCTCCCACAACATTAGAGAGCTGAACTTTGGGAACACGGTTGTAGCTGTGCGATTCTTAGTAGCTGTCAATGGGCTCTGAGTGACAGTGTTTACCAACTGTAAGTGCTTAGCAGCTGTCATTCCAGTCTATTTAGTGTGATGTGCCTTTTTCTTTCCAGAGGTGGCCATTATCTTAGTGTAGTATGCTGTGATCAGCACAGTATGCCTCAGGTACACAGGGAAAGTATCTGTTTCAAAAGTGCTAATCCTTAAAGCCCTGAAACCCTGTTTTATAATCTATATTAAGAGACTTGGCTGTACAGAGAGAAATAATTTGTAGTCACTGGAAGCATAGTTAAAAAGAAATGGAATGGTGCCAGTGTCTCTAAGCTAAAAATGTTGTCAAATTATCATGTACAGTACTTGCAAAATATTTTAATTCAATTCTGAATTTTCAGTTCTGAGAAATATTTAAACCAAATAAGGACAATTTAAAACGACGCATGTGGTCCTTAACTCTCTTTGACAGTTTCTTTTAACAGTTCTAAAGCTTAATTTAATGCACATGAAACTAAAAGAAACCCATATAATATGTATTCTGCAGTTGGAATTTAGCAGAAGACCTGCTCGTGGCATATACCTTTTACATAAAAGTTTGAATTATTGGTGGCTAGCTATCATGTAAATTTGTGGAAGGAAGTTTCTTTCCTCTTCTTATCGTCCTACGTACTTACAGTTTAATTTCTCACTTGCCTTTGTGCAGCTGTTAGTTGCCTAGTTTCCCACCAAAAAAGATAACTTTCTGTATGTGTGGGAAGTTTGATAAAACTAGTGGGACAGTTTTGAGTTGCCTATTCATGTAGTAGGGAGGGAGGGAACAGTGTTTTGGGGGGGTGGGGGGTGTTTTTTTTTTTGGTTTTTTTTTTCATGCTACCAATGTGTATTTCTTTACTTTCCAGTTCATTTAAAATGCTTTAAAAAAACTTTAAACCAGTGATTCTCAAGTAGGCATGCCATGGCATCCCGAGGTGACTTGAGATCCTTTTGAAGGGTGTTGCAGGGTGCTGCACTGGTAGATGTGTAAACCTGAATCGCAAGATAAACCCAGCAATTTCAAATAGGTATCCACACCGTTAAAAATATTTTAACCTGGTGTGGTCTGAGTTCTTTGTAACAGAAAAATTGTCGTCTTATTTTTCTGCAGTCAAAAAAAGAGTCAGAACTCAGACCTGGAATTTTCTGAAGGGTGCCTGGAGTCTAAAAAGGTTTAGAGCCACTGCTTAAGACTTTCACAAATGATGCTTTCAAGACTTGCAAGAGCTTGGTTTAGAAAAAACAAGAATGTGTTTGTAAGCAGACTGCTGTGTTTGTAATAATGCGTTTGAGTTTTAGGTCTGCGCAAGTGTGCCCATGTTTATCTGTTCTCTTTAAGTCTATGGATCTGCAGGATGAGATAAATACGTTTGTGTTTGTTTCCATGTGTGCCACTCTGTATTCATCAACACTCAAATAAACATGCCCGGTTTATGCCCCTTTGGCTGCAATTCCATGACTTCCATGTGCCCAATTGGAAATTGCAAAGAAAATAATATCAACAGAGCTATGTTTTATAACTCATGTCTTTAACTCAAATTAAAACAAAATTCAAACAATTCCAATGGCTATGAATGTAAATGCCCATTGCAAACATAACATTACCCCCTTATATATGCAGAATATTGGTTATTAGTGCATACACTCTAAAATGTGTATCATAACATATGTGACATTATCTAGATAACAGATACTGTCAGAGCCATAATGTTCTGTTTTTCATGGAAGATAGACTAGGGGTTTGCAGTGTTTTTGGGCAGACTGCCAAAAATTCCCACTACCTTGCCTTTTCAGATGTTGGTGTGCCAGGGGTGGGTGGTGGGGGAGCCACAAAGTGGCTTGTTGTGGCAGCACAGCCTTGGCATCCACACCAAGGCATGTGTGCCAGTCAAAATGACTTTGCATCCATGCTCTGGCATTTGTGCTGGCAGTTGCCTTTCCCTGGCATGGACTGTGTAGTTCCCAGGTGAATGAACATATTTTGGGTGTACACAACCTTTATGTCTGGGTATCAGTGGTCATTAGATCTGTGCATGCTGCAGCCTGGAACTCATAGAGGAGGTACCCATGCCACAAGTTCTGTTTGAATAAATATTTTTGAGATTGCCAAGTCGGGCACTCGCAAGTTAGAAAATGTCAGAGTTGGGATGCCTGTGCACTTCAATTTTCCTCTCCCTCTGCTCCCCGC
>JAGPOW010001918.1:17741562-17757775 GCA_030014935.1 Caiman crocodilus | reverse complement strand
GCTCTGAAGAAAGGATTATGAATTTTCTCATGTAATTTTTATGAACTCAATTGTCATGGTCTCTGAGTTTTTGATAGACAATCTTCTTAACACCTCACATATTTCATTGTGTAAAGAGAAAGCACCCCCCCATACAGATGAGGGAGTTGAGGAACAAGAAGTTAACCTCAAAATTGAGTGCTCCTTTTGAGACATGTAGCACCTGATTATTTTATTTATTTATTTATTTCATTTTTCCCCCTCATTATTATAAAGCACTTTATATGTTCAGAGCACCATTGCTGTTGCTTTCTTCTTCACCTATGCATGTTCAGCACCTTTGCAAGTCAGGGTTTCAAGTCTGGCATGTAGAAAATGAGGAATGCACAATTAGTGACCACCTGTGAAAGGCTTGGTTTAAGTACCTAATATTATGTAGGAACACTAGCAAAGAAAGGAATAAATTTCATTATTTAGAGTCAATTCAACTACTTTTAACCAGAAGACCATCCTTTTAATGCACTTCCCTGTTTCACCTTCTAGGTTCTGTAACAAATGGATAGGACATGTACAAATAATAGGTTCTTTTACTGCATAGGTTCCTCCTACCTTTAGCTCCAGAGTATGTCCATCCTCTAGGTCTCACTCTGCCTTTCGTGGTCAGTTCTTAGGTTCACTCCCTCAAAAGCCTGATCTTTTATTATGCCCACCTAAGCAGAAGGAAAACACCACCTGTTGTTCTGTCCAACACTGTGGCTTCCTCGGGATTTGAGTGTATCATAACTAGTGTACCAACTGAAATCGTGCACTAATTTTTTTGGAAAATGCAAAATTAGGCATCGTTCTGCGAAAGAACAGCAGTTTCCGTGATTTTTGGTGTGCTCGCCCGGGGGGAGGGGAGCTACCAGCAAGCAAAGAAAAAAGCACAAAGCCATGCAGCCTTGGAACACATGGGATGAGAGGGAGATAATGAGAGGCTGAGCCTGTGACTTAGGCTTAGTACAGGTGCCAGTCTGGGGCCATTTGGGGAAGTGAGAGGGCTGTGGTGCCATCTTTGAGGCAGCCAAAGGCATGCTGCAGCGTGAGGAGGATAGATAGAAGAAATCCTTCAAGAAGGCAAAATACATTTTGGCTCTGGAGAGTGTAAGGCGGGGGCCTTGTACGCAGATGGAAAACTGTTCTGCACTGCTTCGGCCTCTGGATGTGTTGCGGAATAACAGCAGAGTTTCCCTGGTGGGGGCTTTCAAAGCAGAGAACATCCCTCTTGAGAAAACTGATCACTCTAAGTTGAGGGACTATCTGAACAAAAATGTGCTAAATGCTTGCTGTATGTTTCCCGTGTGTGAGCAAACTTTGGCAAGACTATTTCCCTGCAGCAACTGCTTCGCACATACAGTGCACAAAGCTTGCATTGGCAGCATATTAATCCATCTTCATTGTGGCTGATGGCCCATCAACCCTCAAGATAATTATGTCTTGCACATTTTATTTGTACCTGGGAGCTGGACAGACTGGGACTTGCCTGTTTTTCAAACATAGCCAGTCCACCTCCCATCTGTTAATCTTTCTGCTGTGGCTTGGGCTATAGCGAAGGCGGTTGTTAACTGCAGCTTAGAATTTCTGTCCGACAATGCCATGTATATGTGCAAAGCTTTTTCTGATGTGCGCCATGGAGTGATGCCCGATGCAGTTCATGTTACATGCATTGTGCACGTTTTATCTTTAAGTGACATTTGGTGCACGCCGTTCTCTGATGTGCATTGCTTCATTTCTTTCTTTAAGAAAGCCTTCAAGCATTGTTCAGGCTATAAGCTCCCGTACAGGTAGTCCTTTACCAATTAAAGTGGGGACCCACATGTGACTGTCGCTGGCATCAGAGCCTGTGCTCACAAGGTGGAATTTGTGGTTCAGCATGGTCTGTTACCATGCCAAGAATATGCAGTACTGCTGGCAATTGTGTCTGGGGAGCCAGAAATCACACCCAGCACACAGTGTGTGCTTAAGCTACACGATCTCCTTTCACAGGGAAACGTTCAAGATCAACTGAAGTTTGTGGTGGAAAATGCCACTCGTTCATGGAGCTCCTAACATGGTTTGTAGGCCAGCAGGCTCGGTTTGATCCACCATGCACACAACAAGCTGATGGATTTGATAAGTTAGGTCAAAGACATGGCATCATCACAACAACTGTCAAACTATCATTGTGAAAACCAGTGGAGAAGGGACTTGTTCCAGGCAATAGCAGTGAAATTGGACCAGTACTGCAAGCCATTCAAACAGCCATCTCCTTCCTTAGTGCTGTTTTGTATTTTTTACCCCAATCAGGTGCCTTTTGACCCTCAGCTACTGATATCAGTCCCTGCATGGCAGAAACAGTATGATGGGGAACGTGCTGCTTGCACAAACTTTGTCATAGAGCCATATGCCTGTTACTGCCTGTGTATTGGGACTCTGACTGGTTTCCACATTGGTACGTCCTCGCGAAATGCTGCCTCACCATTCCAAGCAACTCAGTGGATGCTGATGTGCAATCTCGGTGTATGGACAAGTGTACACTCTGCAGAGACAGAGGATGTTAGCAGCAGCTGCTGGTGTGGTTGCTGCATGCTGGCATTTAACAGCTAACATGAATTGCTTATCTCAAGGTTGGCATTAATTTTTGCTAAACTTTTTGCAATGTTAATAATAAATTAAGGTGATGGTATTAGTTACAATTCATGGTGTATATAACTTAAATTTTATAAGATATTTCAGTTTAGAGTTTAATTGAATGCTTAGATTACTTAATAATGCATCAATTAATGGCCACTGTGGACTTACTAGGCTAATTATGCTATGATTTCAGCCCTCCAGCCAGTGAGTGACTAGGGGTGAGACTGCCAGGGCCCCTCAGCCAGTTTGTGGCTGGGTTCCCCTACACCAGCACCACTAAAAGACCATGAAAATGGCAGCTGGTGCTGTGATCTGGCACAAATGCTGGACTCTTCAGCTGGGCCATAAGTTACCTGACGATAACTATGTAGAACAACTGCTGGCACCCTGGCGTACTGAATGATGTAGATTTAATTACCTCCAAAAGATAAGAGTGTTTCCTAAGGTGGAAAGAAAAGGCCCTCATCTCACATCTTCACTGCATCAGGAAACTTTGAACATTCTTTTTTAACAGGAGGAATTGCATTTGTCCACTGCTTATCAGTCGCTTTAAGTGTGAGTTTCTACTTGGAGAATGGGCTGAGACTCAATCAGGATGAAAAATCTGGGCTCAGGTGCATCTTTCAGGTCTTTCTATATTGGATCTTCCTCTGCATCCTCTTGTGTTTTTTGTTTTACAATAAACAGGGTGGAGTAAAGGAATCTTGTGCTGCTCTTGTGCTGTTATCAAACTCAGTAAAATAAAGGGGAATGGGTACAATAACGAGGCAACATTGGATTTTTTTTATGGTTCTCCTGGTCATGTGAAGGGTGATCTGAAGGAGTTGTGTTCATTAAACTGTGTGTTGTGTTCATAAGCAGTAAGGCAAGACGGTATGTGTACTAGTGCTTGTTAATGCACAACTGTCTGTTTGGGGCCACAGGCAAAAGCAGTAGAAGGGATCATGAGCAGAGAGCAGGAGTAAAGGATTCAAAGGGATTGTGGGCAACGAGTTGCTTCCAATACATTAAATAGAAGCAAAAAAGAGTTAAACAAAAGTGGAAAGTCCTATGTTCTGACTCAAGCTATTGATTTAGTAGAATGCGGTATTGCTGTAGGTTTTTCATTTATTATTATTATAAGATTTACCTGCCTAACAGGAGATTTGAAATCGCTGCTTAAATGCAGCATTGTGGGAGAGCAATTTATCTAGTCCAAATTGGGACATCTGGAGTTCAGTGGGGTGTTCCAGATCCCGGAGCAAAATACCTGTTAGATGTTAACATCCCATAGCTCTCTGAAACGCTGATGTTTCATTCGGCGTTTATAAGAGAGGTCCTTCTTTTGCTGTAGAGAGACTCAGGAACAAAGGAACTTTTGAAAGCTCCTTTCTAATGGGCTGAAAGGTTACATTGTATTGCTTATTGTACCTGATATAATATTGGCCATCCAGGGGGATTTCGAAATTGTTCCATGATAGAGATCAAATAGAAATATTTGGCTTTTCAGGAGCAAATTTTATAAAATTGCAGCACACGTTTTTGGAACCTGCACGTAGTAATCTGATTCCGACTTGGACAAGAGATGTATTTAGTACTTTTGCTAATCAGAGGGCAGCTTGTTAGCAAGAACATAATAAAAAGCTGACCCTCTACTGCAGGGGTGGCCAATTATATCGGGTGGAGGGCCTCTTACTGAGTTTTGGCAAGCCATCGAGGGCCACATGATAACAGGCAGCCAGGGGCAGATGTATATTAATTTTCTACATTTTATAGGGGTCCTACGGGCCGGATGGAATGGCCTGGCAGGCTGCATCTGGCCCGCAGGCCACATTTTGCCCACCCCTGCTCTACTGGAGTAGCTGGCAACTAAATCGTGGGCTGAAACAACCTGGATCTGGCCTCATGTGGACTGGGGGGGGGCAAAGGGAGGGGAGGTGCTTCTTTGCTGTGTGAGTATTGGGAGGCTTTGTTAGCACTGAGGCTGGGCAGCTGAGTGCTGTGTTCATGCTGCAGTTGGGGGAAGAGGAAGAGAAGCGGCTGCAGCACAGGCACAGCTCCCAGCTACTTGGCCCTGGCGCAGCGGCCTGCCGCCCGGCTCCAGTGCTGGTGCAGGTGTGGTCGTGGGCAAAGCACCCCACTGCTCGAATGCCACTAAAGCCTCCTGGTTGCCTTGGCCTGATCCAGTGGGTCTGTGGTGCAGGTCTTTCCCACCAGCTGAATGTTGCTGACACTTATTCTACTGGAACGCTGACTCTTCAGATGATGTTGAAATTTGTATGATTGTTGGTATAAAAAAAACAAAGTAAGCAGATTGGAATATTGTTGTAGCAATGCCTAATGTTTAAAAAAAAAATTGCCCCTCGGCTCTATTTCAGTATTGGCCTTCTGGAAATAGCTATTTCTTTTTTGTCTCATCACGTGTGTAGTGGCAGGAGCTCATTTGGAGGTAATATTCTGTTTCAGCCTCACTAAATATGACTTTCCCGTGAGTTACTTTTTCTTGTCTGTCTGTCTGTCTGTCTCTCTTTTTATTTGGATGTCAATTTGGTCTTGATGAGTTATGTCAGATTGAACAGCTTTGTCTAAAAGTCCTTTGCTTCTGTACGTCTTGGATAATGCAGAGGTGCAGATTTCACCACGTGGTCTCAAAAGTAAGGAAGCTTGGTCCAGTGGTTATGATAACAGCCTGAGACGTGGAGCTTGGGTTCAGTTTTAAGTGTCACTGCAAAGCTTCTAATTCAGGACTTCTTCAGCCACCAGATTGAGTTAATTTTTCTCTCTGCAGGAGTGGTAAGAGGATGAACTCGCTGTGAAGTACCTGAATGCTAGATAACAAGGCTATAAAAAGTACGAAGGATAGACACCTTGGCCTTAAGTAGTCACCTCTGGGTGGGAACACTGGCTGCCTTAAATTGTGCATCATTTCTATTGAGCAGTTCAGTGTTTTTATTTTGTGGTTATTAAGTAGATGTTGGCATGAAGAAATGGGGTAGTTCTTGAGTAAATACAGAGTTCTTTTATTTTAATCTTTTTTAGAATTGCTAGGTAGTGTGAATTCTATTTAAAGTGTTTTTTCTAGATTTACTGAAACCTAAATGAGTTTCCTCTTCACGTCGCTTGAAAGATCAGATAAATGGGAAGAAAGCAGTTGTTTTAGCATTGTCTGTTATGCAAGTTAAATGGAATTATGTTTGTAACATAATCAAATATGTAAATGATTTTCGACATTGCTTTTTTACCATTTTGGTAAATTCTGTTTTGAAAAAAACTGGGACAGTAGCTCTTCTTGATGAAACGCAACTGCATGCCTGTTTTTGTATAAACATGCCTATAATTTGTGTGAGGAATTTTTATAAAATTTACTTTCTGCTGATTGTGTGTGCCAAACCTTTGACACTTTTTACAAGGGTCTGATTTTCAGAAGAGCTCTAGCTATGAAAATGAGTCGCCTTTAAAAGTTACAAATAACTTGCTACAGACTGCTAGCCGCTTCTGACAACGTAGGCCTGTTGAAACTTGTAAGAAAGTTGTCTAGTAAATTAATCAGTCGGTTTTGACCTTTTCAAATTTACTTGATACTATCACTTTAAGATGCACACTGCAGTACTTGAGCTCAGATTTAAACTGAGAAAGCATTAAAATTAATATTAACCAGTCATTTTTTCATTTGATTTTTAAAGTAATTTTAAGAGCAAATGTTACAGGTATTTATGAACTGAATAAATAGGAGTTTGCTTTAGTCATATTATCATTATGAAGATTTTTTTTCATTTCCAGTCAGAACAGAAATTTAACTAAACTTAATGCAGCATGTTCATTGGATGGATTGTAGCAATTGGAATTGTTCAAACCGATAATGCGGTAGTCATGGTAATGTGTGTATAGTGAGAAAATTTCAGCTTGAATTGTGATTGCTAAATAATTGGTCATCAACATTTTTGTTTTGCATAAGAAGAAAGCTGCAGTTCAAGAAATCTGAATATTAAATAAACAGAGCATAGGATGAACAGCATTTCTTTTTATTCTACTCATCAAAGAAACAAACTAAGAATGAGAAGAGGACATGATTTTTACTGCCAATTACTATTCTACTAGGACAATACTATAATCTTTATATCCTTTCAAATCCATGCAGTTAAAAAATATACTTTATATTACATTTCTTGTTGACTTTAAAATACAGGGTTTTTCTGCCAACAGATACATTGTTCTGGAATAGAATTTATAAAATTAAAAGGTTGGTGGTTGTGTAGCTCCTCTCATAAATGAGCACCTGTTTCTGGTCTACTTTCCCCTGTTTCCCAGCTGGAATTGGAGATTCTTTTTGTAGACTGAAGAATTATGGAGGCTTGTGGCCTTGGTAAAGGAAAACTACAGTCCGCTCTTTGGTATTTTTTGATGGATTAGGCCATACAGGAAGCTGACAAGAGCGTGCTATTGATTTAATTAATTTAAATTAATACATCTATGGCATGTTGGCTTAATAGGTAAGTGTTCCATTCCTAAGGAGTTTACAGTCTAATTTATAAAGATACTATAAAACTTTGTTTATCAGGAAGTGAGTTGGGTGGGGAGAAACGATTGATATTTTTATCAACAACTTTTTCATATAAAGGCTGTGACAATAAAATTCCTGAGAGAAGAAGCCACAGAGCACCACATTGTGTATGGAGGTGAAAGGAAGGCTGGCACGAAAGGTGTGCATCTCTGTTTAAAAAGTACTGGTGTAGTTACTGTTCTAAATAATGCAGTGATATTATTGGTGTGGGCCTGGTCTGTGCTCAGTGAAATAAAGAGGAGGTTTTTTTGAAGGGCACTAGATCAAGACAAATACAAGTTCTTTCCCACTCTTTTCCTTATCACTGAGATGATCACATCTGAAAACATTTTTCTGGACTATGTTCTTGTGTTGTATACCCTTCTCTAATGCATGTCACCCAGTTTTCTTTTGCATAAAGAACGTTTTAGTTTGTAAAGACTTGAGAGATCACAAAGATTTCCACCCTTAGGATGATAGGTGTTCTTAATCATCTTTTATTCTGTTCTTGGTTTCTTGTCCTGTTTTTTGTTTTAAGGCTATGGCTTAACTGATGGCTGTTTCCATCACTTTTCATTTACTTTTTTAGATTTCTGTTGGTAAAACCAACATGAAGTCAGTGTCTTTTCCAGTAGTTAGTTTCTTTTGTGGGCCATGTAGCCCCCTGACCTTACAGCATATGTTTAGTTGTCCATGTATGCCAATTTTTATGGTCTCCTAAACTGGAAGCTCTTTTTTGTTCAGTAAATTTTCTGTGTTTGTTTAGCATTGATCATTTTTGTTTAATAGCACTTTCTATTCCATGGCACAGTGGTCTCCTAGGAGAAGATGATTTTTCTCGTGGTGCTTTTAATGAGTTGACTTCTTAGCTTTCCCAAATGGTGTCCCATTCTTAGAAACAGTCCAGTAAGTGCACTTGTAGTATGGATGTATATTTGCATTTGGCAGATTCATTCTGCCTTGTTTCAAAATTTCTCAGGCACTGAACTGACTAAAAGTGAATCTGACAGCAACTTGATTGAGCCAAAGTTGCAATTAGATGCCAATCCAGTCTTGTTAGATCCTCTTATGTTCCTTCTGCCTAGGGACTCCAGTTTGTCTGATCCTGATTGCTTCACAGAAGGAAGGGACTTTAACTATATGCTAATCCCCAATATCTCTAAATCACGGGTAAACTAAAGGTGAAATTTGGTGCAGTGATCCAAAAGGACTTAAGGTCACTGAAAGAGTAAAATCCTTCCAAAACTGGTCAGCAGGTCATAACTGCTAATGAGGGAGAAATGTCCTTCTGCAATTCTTTCAAATTTGCCTGTAACTGATGTAAACTGCATCTTTGAAGAACCTTCAGAAAGGGGAAAAAAATCCTTAGTGATCAAGTTCCCTTCATAAAATGATATTTTTGAAACAAAAAAATCCTGAATGCCTATTAAAAATATCTTTGACTAGCAGTCTTGTCACTGCATTCCCTAATTTTTGAAGAGGTGACTATAAGAAGGTTGGGCGATCCTAGGTTTATAAATGTTTTAAGACTTTAGGTTTCAGATATTCAAATCAGTTTGGTAATTAGATATTTGGTAATTAGATATACAGTGTACCATTGTTTTCGAAGCTGTTTTTATAGTGCCACCAGCTGAAATACATTTGATCACTGCAGCTTGGAATTCTGGGGGTGAGACGGTATTGAATTTTCAGAGGACTTGACATGCCATTTGTGTTTGCATAGCACCAGTATCATGGCTCCTAAACTCAAAAGAGGTGTCTAGGCTTGTCTAAAATATAAATATTTAATGCTATTAGTAATAGTCCTTTATCGGCCACTATGCAAATGGGAACAAATCTGGAACGCAGCTTAAGAAGCATCACTGTGTTTGCTTGACCTCAAAACTGTTTTTTAATGAAGGACACAGACCAAGAGCCAGTTTGAGGCTGTGGATTGAAGTATATGGAGTGACTGCTATGACTGATCACACATGTGTAGTGTTACTTTGCCCAAAGCTAACTCTTATGGAAGATTGGATGCAGGAACAGAAGCAAGAGGGAGAAAACCTGTGTCAGGTATAAGCGAGAGAAGTCCATAGGCCATAAATGGTTGGACTCTGAAGCTGCATGTGTATAGAGCAGCGTTTCTCAACACGTGGATTGGGACCCAAAGGTGGGGTGCATGAATATTTCAAAAGGCCCTAAGCAAGTCCCAGGGAAGCACCAAGACTGCAGCAGGGCAGAGGGGCAGCAGGGAGGCACTTGCCCCTTCCAGCAGGCACAGGGGGTTGGGGAGAGTTGCATGGCCAGGCTGGCAGTGCTGGGGCCAGTGCCTGTGCTCACGGGGGCGGGGTGGCCAGGAGATGCTGCTCGGGTGGGAGGGTGGGACACAAGGAGCTATGACCAGGCTGCCTGGCATGGCATTAGTGTAGCAGCCCACGACAAGGGGGTGTCACAGGCTTCCTCCTCCTGCCTCTAGTCTGCTGGGGCCAGATTCACTCTGTTGCCACCTGCATGAGCTGCAGCCACCACGCTCTGGCCCGCGTGGGGTGGGGGCAGGGGACTACGGATCAGGAGAGAGGCACAAGGGACTGAGGGTCATGCACCAGCAGTGCCAGGGAGGCTTGGGTCAGGATGGGTCACAGATCTTTGCAAATGGGTCCTGGTAGGAAAAAGGTTGAGAACCACTAATATAGAGGATGAGGGATGTTTACAATATGGCTTATTTAAGATGGACTGCTATGTATGGAGCTGTATTCTTGCCTCTGCCCCCTCACAAATGTAATATTTTTAATATTTGATAAATCTTGTACATTCTATGCTTTATTACCAAAGTAAATTTATTTCTGTACGTGCCAGATGACCTTATTTTGTTTTAAATCCAAAAAATATCCCAGGGATGATGGACTGCTTTCTTTTGATACCAGTAAAGCCTAAATATTGACCTTTACATTACTGATAGTTTTACCAATGTGGAAAGTTCAGATAAATCACTGGAAACGATATGCAGAAACTGCAAAATTCGTTATTGCAAAATGGATCAAGTGTATACTCTTTGGATTTCTGAAATAAAGATCTTCTAATACGTGTTAAAATTCACTCAATAAGTGCTGCTTTATCAGGACAGAGAAAGGAGGGGGCCAGCCCTGACGTCTTAGTATGCAGCTAGCTAGCGGGCACTCCAGCTCATTCAATAGCCCCTGGGTTTGGTGGTTGGTATTTTTTTTTTTGTTGGTTTTTTAGCGCTGTTTTTTTTTTTTTTTTTTCCCACTGAGGGTGAAGATAAGCTCTTAGTGCAAAGGTGAGCAATTATTTTGCCTGAAGGGCTGCTTAATGAGTTTTGGTGAGCTATGGTGCCCTGCCCTTGGTTGCCATCCTGGGACCAGAAGTCCCACCCCTAACCTCTGACCTTTAGTGCCAGAAGTCCCTCCCCTTGCCCCCAGAAGTATTTCTTTTGGGACGGTTGCCATCTTGGAAGCAGGAAAAAAACCCAAATCATTCACTCAAAGTCAAATGCCTACAGTAATATATTGTAATTTTATTACAAAACATATTTTTGTCCTGATCTGTGTTTGCGTGCTGTACATAGAGAGCACTGCAGCATTAAAAAAATCAAGCCTTACTTTTGTAAGTTGTGTGTGGCATAAGATCCGTCGGAGGGGTTGTATATGTGGGAGCGTTTTGGGGACAGGGTGCGAGTGTGTGGGGTGTGAGGAAGGGTGGGGGGTGTGGAGGCTTCGTAAACACTCCCAGTCATGGCGCACAGCCCCTGCCACTGGTGGCAGCAGAAGCAGCAAGCAGTGGGCACTTGGGGCCCATGCAGGCACTGCTGCCCAGTGGCACGTGGCTCTGGCCAGCGTTGCACGTGGGGCTTGATGGCTGCAGCCAGGCTGGCCTGCTTCTGTTACATGGGTCTCCCTGTGGTGCACATGTACGTGCAGGTCCCAGCACTTGGGCATCACAAGGGGAAGCTGCGCACGATGGAGCTGGCTGCCTTCCCTGCTCCCTGGCGTGCAGGTTCCAGGACTTCGCCAGAACTCTTTTGGGCGCTACAGTACTACGGCGCGCATAGATCCCTGAACAACTGAGCTGCTGTGGCAGGGAGCTCTGTGGAGCCAAGTGTACACTGCTACTGAGGACATGTATGCATACAGCTACGCCAGTGGGTCTTGGAGAGCAGCATCACGTTGTTTTATACTGTGTTATTTTACGTGCCTTGCTGTATCTATCTGCTGTCTTTTGCTTTTATACTTAGGGCTTTGACAAATGGCGCATTTACAAATGCAATGCAAGTCATACCAGTATATGTTGGTATAAATGACACTGGGGTCTAGCGTGGACAGACCTGCAGATCTCCCAGGCATGCTGTGTAGGGTGAGGCGGGGGGGAAGGGAGTGGGGGAGGTGTGGAGAAGTTATAAGCCTGTTTGCTTTGAACGAACATTTTTCCTAGGATACATTTCATCTGCCTGCAATTTATGCCACTTCTGCACCTGATTTCTTAGGGTGATTCTATACCCAGTTTGAATAAATAGTATTATACCTGTATTGGGCTGTATATAATTTATCCACTCCTTATTTTACTTTTTTTACACTGATGTAAACACATTGTATGTCCAGGCCTGTAGACTATAAGCTCTTCAGGACTCCTAGCTATGCAGTGGCTGAAGAAATTGTGTTCTGATTTATGATTGAGGATCCAGGTACCGTAGCAGTACAAATAATAATCATGATGCCATCATAATATCAATATCAAATAATGGTGTTGTTAATAATGTGCTCATTTCCTTTGCAAGTTGGAAATGATAGTCTTTTTAGGAGTTTGGTGTCTAGAAGAGCTGCTTCTGTTGTTTGATTATGGGAGCAGATAGAGGTTGTAAGCTTTGTTCAACATTTTGCTGTAAGCTTGCTGTTTGCCTTAAAGGAACAATGCCTCGGGGTGCAGAGCTTTCTTTTCATCTGTTACACTCATGATATCTGAAACTTGCATCAAGATATATGTGTGGAGCCATTATAATACCACATGTGCAAATGTACATTGTTTTTCCCAAGCCCTCTTTACCTCGGACCAAACTATACTATTTCAAGGAGCTAGAATCTATTGTAGATGCTGCATTACATCAGTATTCTCCATGTATTAATTTAGGCCTTCCGACACCTCCCACTTGGAAGGACTAAATCCCTGAGCGAACTGAGTTTAAATAAAAGTGAAGGCAATTGAAACGATTTAAGTTAACAAGCTGAAACCCTTGATTTAAATAACTGGCTTAATTTGTTTTGCATGTGAACTTTTCAGTTATTTTCTTAAGAAAGCTTGGTTCCCTATGTAAGCATTAAGAGATTTTATTTGCAAATAGATATATGGCCTTTATACTAATTGTGGTACTATGTTTTGCTAACCAAGACGCTGCACTATACACACTTACTTAAACGTGCATGATTTAACCTACATCACTCAGAATCTTTTGACATTTTTATGATGACAAGATGGTGGAAGACAGATTTTTTTATTTACAAAATGTTTAACTGTTTACATGTGGCTTATGTCAAGCTATATTTGGATGGGAATTGGAATTTAATGCACAAAACCAGCATTTTTTATTAAATATGGTGGATGAGGGGAAGAAATGAGATTATAAAAAAATGTGTGGTACTCCAGGCAGATACTGTAAGCAAAGGAGGTATGTATTTATATTTAATTTATTAAACCAGGTGTTTCTGGTTACCATGTCCTTCAAGATTTTGGAACTAGTAGGCCTCGTCCTCCAACTTTTCATTTTCTTTTATTGTTTGGAAGAAAAAAGCAAGCTTTCCTAGCTTTCTACCTCCCAGTTAGTTAGTTCAAAGCTGAAAAACTAGTTATTGAAGTGAACTAGTTGAAAATATTTTCTCTGTACCTGCAAAATAGACTAGGGCTGTCAAGGCCTTATTTAGTACTTTAACAAATACTGGTTCTAAATACTTATTCAGTGCTCTCCAGTAGTTCATTTTTTTTATAACTTCTGCATTAGACATGTACAACTTGAATGCTACTTTTTTATTTCACTTAAATGATTTTATTAGACCAAAGTTAGGCTTGGCATGGGTTGTCATAATTTCAAATGTAAATTCAAAATGTTTTATATTTTAAGAGAGTGTATTCAATGTAGAAACTATTCCACTTTGAGTCAGATTTGTATCCATCCCAACTATCTCAAGGATGAAGGTTAAAAGAAGGGTTTGTGGGCTCTAGCATGTTGTCTAGCCTGGGTAAAGCCCTGGTGAGGAACTGTACCTCTCTTCCACCATCAGATAGTAGGTTGGGGTTGTTTTCTAATAGATTATTCCTGAACCCTTTGGAAAATGTTTGTTATAGGTGCTATTGATTTATGGGCATCTCGCATGTTAGAATCTACTCTCCCTTCCATCTACTGGAACGGAGAAGCAACTCATCCCTTTTTCTCTAGAGCTATCTCATCTGAATGCGTCTCTGGCTGCTGATCTGGTTTCACCTGTGCCTGTGAAGTCTCTTCTATAAGCTGTAGACTTCACAACTCTTTCCCACCTGTGGCAACTTGAGCTTAGACAACTGTTATATACTGCATGAGTGTAACCATTGATTCTCAACTGAAGTGGTCTTTTGAATTCTCTGCAACAACAAAATTGCTCTATTATTTTTCTGCACTAAAAAAAATGAGTGAAAACGAGGAGCTGGCGTTTTCTGAATGCCTTGAATCTAACTAGGTTAAGAACCATGCTGTACACCTTTAGGATCTTTTGGTGGCTGCAGTGAGTTTGGAGTTTGGTAGCTTATTGTTTGCACAAAGCAGGGGGTGGTAAACTTGTGGCATGAGCAGTCTGTGTGTGGCATCCAGCAGGAGGGGAGGGGACAGGCAGCACAATGACAGATAGGGCAGGGAGCAGAAAACAGCATCAGTGGAAGTTGAAATGTAAACCCTCATAACTAGAACACTGGTTTTCAACCGGTGGTCTACAGACCCATCTAAGGGGTCTGCGAAAAGTGGCTGTGATCAATCGGAAGTATGTGAATACCGAACTTACGGTTTAGAGGGATCTGCATCTCTACTTGAAATAGCCAAAGGGGCCTGCACCTCCATTAAAATTTTTTTAGGGGTCTGCAAATGAAAAGATGACAAACCACTAGTGTTTTGTATCTAGTGGTTTCCTCCTACCTGTGTTCTGTGGAGTTTGGCAGTGGGCCATCGGGGTGGCTCAGAGAGACGGGGTGGGGGGTAATGACGGAGCAGGTCGAGAGGCCCTGTACCACTGTTTCAGGGCTGGGTTGGCTCTGCATCAGTCTTTAAGTTCAGGGAGGGGTTCTGCAGCAGCAGAAGTTTATACAAAAGGGTTCTGTGACTTGAGGAAGTTTGAAAACCGCTGGTTTAATCCAAAATGTCTTGTGAAAAACATTTTTTGTTGTGGAGGGGTGGATTGGTAAGTTTTTTAAAGCTAAGAAAAAATTACTAAAAATTGAGGAAAGTCAGTGCTCATGCTCATATTTTCCTTTGAAAGCCCACTTAGAAGGGGTAGTCTAACTAGGCAGTGATTCAGGACACATTTTTCCTGTCTGGAAAGGAGATGTGATATACCCATCAGAGCTCCTCAGTTAGGGTGCATTACAGAATATGGAGTCAGTCCAGCTAAGGAGGTCAGATAAGAGAGACATGAAATGACCAAAGGACAAATCACTCATGCAGCATTTAATTTCCATATTTAAACTATTTTGGTTTGAGGCATTTGATTTGTTGATGAAAACCCAAATGTTCCTTGATATGCTTTTATGAAAACATAAGATTGTTTAGTCCATCCAAAACCCCCTCCCAAAAAGCAAAAAAAAAAAAAAAAAAGTTGGCAGGAATTTTTTGACACTCTGCCCTCCTTACTTTATGTATGGCCTGATTTATTGCTGGGTTATGGATAGTTTTAATAATAATAATGAGATGCTGTGGGTGGCTTTACTGTGTGAAGTCTGTACAGGAGACACATTTTAAATATTTCTGGGGAGTTTGTGGGAGGTATTCTTGTATCCTAGAAATCTTAATGTTTTTAATCCTTGCCTAGAGCCTTCTTGGCTGTTCTTGTAGAAGGAGGCAAAATGTCCAACACTTGACTGTGTTTCAGCCTTTACTTTTTTGGGTCCTCCCCCAGTGACTATTTGAATGACTTGTCTGCTGAGGATACACCACCTGACACCCATTCTTCTCTTCCCTCTCTCCTCTCCTGTCCCCCTCCCCATATCTATATTGAAAAGTAGCAGGGAATAGATCCAAGTTTTGGTAATTTTATTTTGTTGGTACTTGGTTTTTTTGGTGAGCAAACAGCAGTGCAGGCACTGGAACTACCCATGTGTAGACTGAGGAACAGCCTCTTTTTTTTTTTTTTTTTTTTCAAAAAACTTGACTTGTGTTCGGATGCCAAATGTGTAGCTTTCCACGAATTAGGGGTTCTACAGGTATTAATGATAAATAAGCTTTCATTTTCCAGGGAAAGTCTTCTAATCATCAGGGAAGAGTAGACTGTTCAGTCCCTAAATTATAGCAAATTAGATTATTAATGAAAATACAGTGACCGGTATAGAATTCAAAAAATGCTACACTGTGTAAGATTTATATGCAGGAACAGAATTGCACATAAAACCCTGCCCTTTTGACAATATTATGGTATGCCAGAAAAGGATAAAAGCTGAATCCTGTAAGTTGAAAAACAAGTTTGTGGAACCCCCTCCCCCATCTCTTATTTACGTCTTCCCATCATAACCGTGCATCTAGTGGGTTTCATTATGTACAGCTTCTGTTTCTGTATCTTTCCCCTTTATAGCCATATCTTTTGCTGTGAGAGAGGAGCTAGTCAGGGAGGGCAAAGTACCCAGGCCACTTTATACATATTCTTATTAATATTTACATTACATTTACACTATTTACATTATTGTTACTTTACTACTATGGCTTTACTTCACCTACAAATCTAGACAGTTGTAGTAAAATACTGAGAGAATTAACCCATGACACACACTGTGAAACAATCTGTGGCTTTGTATTTGACTAATTTTCACTTTTTGCATTACTGTAAATGAGGATGAAGTCCA
>JAGPOW010001918.1:17716290-17730377 GCA_030014935.1 Caiman crocodilus | reverse complement strand
TTTTTTTTTTCACAGGTGAACTTTTTACTTTATGGTTCGTTTCAAAGAGAAGCCAATTTATTTTTTACACTTTTCTGTAGGTTTTTTTAAAAAAAACCAAGTTAAAAATGCATATTCAAAAATGTAAATTCCCTTAACTGTTTATCATATATATTATAACTGTGAAAATAAGACTTAGAGTGTATTGTTTAAGCCAATCTTATCTGACCATCAAGAAGAGCCTAAGGGTCAGTGATGTAAGAAGTCTTAATTAAGATCAATACATGAAGTGGACAGACACAAAATGGAACAGAGTGCTTGTGCCAGAAGGTTTTCTGTCAGCAGAGACATGCACTATAGGAAAGGAATGTGGAGAAAAGACTATAGTCAAATGTGTATACTATTTTATATACACAGCTATAGATTTCCAATTGCTCTTTTTAGGGGGCCTTAAGTTAAAGCACTTTTGCTTTGTTTGATCAATTTGTATTAAAAAAAATTGCTCTTTTCCCTCGGGTTTCAGACTCAATTATTCAATACTCATTTTCTGAAAACTTTTGGAAGTTGAAGTAAGGTCATGCCCCCCAGCTGTACTATGGGATATGACCCTATTCAGTTACTGTTAAAAGAGGGTTATAGAAAAGGAAGATTCGTATTCTTAATGTTATTGGGTATTGGGCCATAGCGCTCCAGGCTGCAAAAAATGGCCCATGTAGCAAAACCAGTTCTGAAAAATTCTAGATTTTATTTAACACGTTCTTGTCTGGTCCGTGTGTTAGCTATGTTGTTTGCTGGGGTGCTAACCCAGGAAAAGAGCAGAAAAACTGCCAGGCCATCTGGAGCTAGAAGCTATTTGCTTAGGATGGTAGTTTTGTTTAGACTATCTAGCAATTCAGTGGATACTTTGGTACTGTGTTTTGAGGGGTGGTTTTATCTTGGGGATCTGTTGTTCAATAGAGGAACAACTACTTCCTATAAAGAAGTGTCACCTCTGGTTTGGATGGCAACTCCTTTCTTAACAGCTCTGCACACTTACAATTCTTCATCCTCCTGGTAAGCAAACTTACTGGAAGATTATCTTTTCCTGTCTGAATACTGGAAAGCAAATGCTGGGGAGTTCTTGTATTCCCCTGTGAGCTCACACATGTTTAGCTTACCTATTCTCTTTTCTTCTTTTTTTCCCTATTCTATGTGCCCTTCGGTCCTGGGCTTTCAGCTTCTGATTTTGAGGGTTACGTTTAGATTTCAAACAGAAGAGAGGGAATTTATGGCATAAGGCCCTTCCCAGAAGAACAAAATGAGATTTTCCTCTGAATGACTTTGGTACTGTAAGAGCGATGTTGTAGCTGTGATGGTCCAGAAATGATGTGAGAGGCAAGGTTTTCTTAAGGTGATGTCTTTTAATGTACCAAATGTGTAGTTTGGATAGTGTGTCCTGACCGAATATCTTGCATTCAAAAACTTGTCCAACTCGATCCCAACTACAGTCTTGCAAAAGAAGGAACCCTAAGACATCCTTGCCCCTCAGTGGCTTTGACTTTTAAGCACTGAACTCTGAACTTAGCTCCGACAAGGGAAAGAGTTGGAGAGGCATGAGCTGGGGTAACTGGAGCTAAAGAAAAGCTTCTCTCTATTTTTATCTGTGCCCTAATATTTTATCTGTATTTACATCATATTTCCTTCACAAATAATGCAAATTTGTATGCAGTGGGCAGTGAGGGGGCAGGCAGGGTGGTATGTGGGTAGGATGGGGAGGGCAGACGGGGGAGATGGGCAGCAGGGGAACCAAGTAGAAGGATGGGTGGGGGTGGGGTGCAGGCTCGGCAGGGGCAAGTAGTAGGAAGGGCCCATCCTAGTGCTTCCCCTATCCCCTGTCCTTTTGCCACTGCTTTCCTTGGGAAAGGGGGGTGGGAAGGGGAGGAGTGTATTGAAGATGACCCTCCAATAATTAAATTCTGTACATGGAAAATTATAACGTTTTATGAATTCTCCATGCATAGATTCTAATGGGGGGGATGGACGGACGGACAGACAGGGTTATATTATTCCCGGTCATCTTGGATTCAGTTAAATACTGAGTATAGGTACTCCTCACCTTAATGTTGTCCCGGTTAACGTTGTTTCGTAATTATGCTGCTGATCTTTTACAGAACATACTCATTTAAAGTCTTGCAATGTTCAGTTTTAATGTTGTTTGGCTACCACCTGCTAGTAGGCAACTACTGTGATGCAATTGCATTTGCTTAACGGTGTTTCGCTTAACGTCACTTTTTTTCAAGAACGTAAGTACAATGTTAAGTGAGGAGTAGCTATATAGTTGATGTCGTTGGACACATGATCTTGCAGCGACTTAACTTATTTCCTAAGGAAGTAAGGATGTATATCTCAGAGCATCTTTTTCTTTTTTTTTTTTTTTTTTTTTAAGAGAACTCTAATTATAGGCAAGTAATGTGTCTGTTCACTGCGTCTACTGGATGATATGGTGATCTTTCGTCTGTTCTGATCTGAGGCTTTAGCTGTGTAAAAACAAATCTGCACACTATTTTCATCTGCAAAATTGTGTCGTTTGACAAGTAGAGTTTTGCTTCATTGACTTGCATAATTTCCACAAGAATAATACAACTAAGCAAGGGGAAAACAGCACATTTGCAAATTCTCTTAATTCTTAGCATGTTTGCATTCATTCTCGTCCTCTGCAGCAACTCCACACTTGCCTTTTGAAGGTTACGTTTCTTGGAATGTCAGGCCTGTAATGGAATGTGCCGAGAATAGAGGGAGAATAAACTCGTTAATTGTTACTGTAGAGAACGCTTGGTTTTGAGTAGAGTGGGCATAACTTTTCAGAATACACCATTCATTTGATTGGTTTAACCCTTGAAACATTTTGACTAATGAATAAACTTCTACAGTTACTGGTAGCACATCAAAGTGTTTGAACTAATTTCTTCCCATGAGTTGTATACAATGAGTTCGCTTTTTGTTGTCCATTATATGGTCGGTTGCATGGTATTGTTTCTGCTCGTTAAGTGGTTGACTGATTTTCTTTTTTTTTCTTTCTTTTTAAAGAAAGTGGTTTGTAGCAAATAGTCTTGTTCACTTGCAAAGACAGGTATTCATATGGAGAGCAGCCACTCCCCAGCCATTTTTACAAAGAAAAATTCATTAGTGAATGAACAGGGGTATTAGCATGGAAGAAACCAGCAGCTGTCTGGCCATCTAATAAATGCTTGCAAGTGCTATTTGACAGTATTTGTCTGTCTTGTGCCTCATTATTAATGAATGCGATATTTTTAATTAATTTGAGGATAAGAAATGGAGTATTTGTAGCTTTGTTTTTAGAGATGCTTGTAATACTGGTAAACTAGAAAAAATACCTGCAGTCTCTTTTGGAATGGGATTGCTTTAGGATCTTTATGATTTTTTTTGTTTAATATAGCCCTGCAGCTAATGTTGTTTTCAGTTTTGTAAAGAATTCTAAGACTTGGCAAATTAATTGGGCAGCATGCTTTCTGCCCACTGAAATGTATATTTCTATTAACTCATGGATAAGTAATTTACCATTTCCATTCAGATTTAAACAAGTCACATGGATGGTCTGCAGTCAAACTAATTGAAGAATTTCTAGGGCTTTTAATGCCTATGAAGTGTTTGATTAATAGCCCTGTAGGCTGCAATCTGTAGGCAAGGGAGTGGTGACAGTGTTAATTGCTGTGGCTCCCAGAGCCCATGTTACTAGACTTTTGAACCCAAGGGGAGCCTCATGAGCTAGATGACAGCCATGTAGGCTAGATCTCACATGCCTGTGAACTGGATCCAGTGTAACAGTTACTTCAGTTTGTAATCATTATCGATTTAGGCTGTGTATAAATAAACCTACATGTGGTAGTCCTGACCCTTTTGGCTCCAAAACAGATAGATATTGTTTTTAATTTGCTTTGTCCTTCTCCCTTTCTTTTTCAGCATCATCTTTCTGTGATTGGAGGTACCTGACAGGTGAACTTCCTCACATCAATGCACTGCCAATGGTAAGTACAGTTTTAACTAAGAGTAGTATGATACTTTCCTCCAGAGATGCATATGTTGCAAATAATGTTTTTAGAATAGTTTATTTTTAGCATGCAAGTAGATTTTTTTTTTTTTTTTCAGCAAAAAACCCCCAAAGCTATATACCATTTGACAGAACATTAAAACATTCCAAGCTATAATTGTAAAGGGAAAATACAGCAGTATGCTTAGATTTCAGCAAATAGTTTAATTTGATAACATTTGATTGGTGCCCTCACCCTGTTGGTAACTGTTATTGTCTCCTCTGGCCAAGAGCATGGGAAAATAGTGGAATGGCTAGATGCTGTACTACCCCCAACAGGGTGCTTTCTATACTTTGTTTCAGTACAAACAGCTTCTCTTATTAAAAAGCTATGCCATGGCAGCTGGTTCTTCTTTCAGCACATTCAACAGCATTAGACTAGTTTAAACATTTTGCTCACAGAGGAATGGGTTTGACAGATGCCATCTTCCCTTACCCCTTGCCTGAATGGTAATAAATGTTACAGATTGTTGCAAGCTTCAATTTTCAGACAATTTTAAGTGGCTTTTTCTTTCTGGAAGTTGAGCAGATGGAAAGCAGTGGTGAGGTGTGGAAGGGAGGGATCACAGATAATCTCCCATCTCTGATAAGCTTCAGATTCTTTTGCTTTTTGCTGCAGTTTTGATGTCTTGTATTGTCATAGTCTGGCAGTTTTAAGATCTTAACCTGTAGCACTAACCTTGATAAATGGCTCTGTAAAAATGGCTTTGTGGGGTTTCATGTTTATCTATCAAAGATTTCTAGATCAAATATATTCAATTCTCAAGTTGGCATTTTCTAACTGAAACCCTGAAAACGCTACGTGAGAGTTGAGCAGGGTTCCTCACTTGTGTATAACCCATGAGGGTTAAAGCATCTGTATATCACTTATGGCATCAGTTAAGCCTCAGTTAAATGACAGCTGAAAGGCAGTGAGTTTGCATACAGGTAGCTGATTTGTCTTGAAATTGAAATTTAGTAAACACAGCTAGAAGACCGAAACACTATTTGCTTTTTGAGGGCAACCAGAAGTGACATGGAATAGAACTTTAGTTTGTTATTAAGGAAAATAACGATGACTGAATTCACAGGGGGTAAAATTGTCCTTGGAAAAGACCTCCACACACCATACGCACCACTGAAATCTCACCTGTACCATCAAATACGGCAAATGGAGTGGATAGGGATTATATTGGCACAGGGATGAATTTCACCTGCAGGGAGTGGATCTGTTGAGTTGACTCCATTTTTGTGGAGTCACTTTTCTGGGTAGACTGGCACTTGCAATCACTAAAACTATGGGGCTTGTTATACTCCCAGGGTGTACTAGTTCCTTTGAATATCACTGCTGAAGTTAACCTTTTTTCAGTAGAAAGCAATACTGATTTCTTCTCATTTCATTGTTAGCCAAGATTTGAAATACGGTTCTGCATTTCTACTTTTCTTAAAAATGCAACTCATTTTGTATTATTAGCCTTAATACTTCATAAAATCTTGCTACATTTGGTCTTAATTTTCCCTCCAAATTCTCAGGAATTCTGAATTGTATAGTGTCAAGGTATGTTACTTGGTGGAGTAGCTGTGAAGGACGTTTCACTCTTACTTGAAGCATTGTGAGATACTCTTCAATAATTTCTTAAGTGCTGCTTTCACTGCAGAAGTGAGATGCGCGTTTCTATTCCAGTTCTTTCATAGCAGCTATTCATCCCTTAATTAACCTGGTTACAATGCGGGTGTAGTTGTTAGGAAGTGCCAGACAAATTCTTCATCTTGAAGAGCAACAGTAAGGTCCACACCAAAATGTTTTCAGTATTTTATTGTATTCCAAAGATGGGTTGAACAAATTCTTGTTCAACCTGCAGAATAGCAGCAGTAAAGTCCATGCCAAAATGTTTTCATGTTGTATTGACGTGGTGACAGTAGGTGACCTGGAACAGTACTCTCTTGGATGATGGAGTTAGGATACAGTCTTGCAAGCTTTTGAGTACCAGGGTCCTGATCCAGAAAAGTGAAAAAGTAATTTAATTTCTGCAAATTATTCCATTTAAGTGGGTGGTAGTGTCAGTATCGTTGCCTTCTCCTTATAGGTTGGCTACATTGTGGAGCCTGTGCTGCTATAGCTATGTTGACAGAGCTTCATGGTGGAAATGTTGTATGTATCAACAGAGGTGCTTTCTGCTGGCGGTCCTTTGCCAGCTCCCCAACCAATACAGGCTAAGCCAATGAAAGCCCTTGTTGGTTGGCATAGCTGTGTCCACATCAGGAGTTTTTAGGCAAGGCTGTGTTATATTAGGGGGGGCATGACCTTTTCATGTCCCTACCCTTTGTATTTTGCCAGCAGAACTTTGCCTAGACCAGTGGGTCTCAATCTTTTGTATCAGGACCCACTTCTAAACATCAGTGGCCAGTCCTGATCCAGCATTCCTTGCTTCTGAACTGCTGCCCCCATTCCCAGGCCTCAGCCCCCAGTGTGTGTGGGGTTGGGGGTGGTCCTGAGCAGCCCTTTCCAAGGGAAAAGCCATGGTTTCCCGTGTTTTTCTCTTTTAAAGGAATCCATTTTTAATGTTTATTTGCAACCCTTTCATATATGCTTACCACCCACTTTTGGGTTTTGACCCATGGGTTGAGAAATGCTGGCCTAAACCGTTCCCCAAGCCAGGAGTGTAAAATACACAAATCTTGCATATTTTATACTTTTTTCATTTAAATTTGTTTCAGGTTTGGTCTTTTTTTTTTGCACAGGATGTAAAATATGTATAGAACATAGCTAGCTACACAAGGTAAAACATTTCCTTTTTTCTGTCAGTTAAAATTGAATGGATAGCAGTTGTATTGGGTTTTACTACAGCTGACCAAAACATGGTGCCAGTAGGCTTATGGTCCCGAGAGGCAGTATCTCCTCTCGGCAGTTTTTGACTCTACTGTTCCTAAGAGTCTCAGAGAGAAGACTCGGAGGAGGTGACTCCATTTAACAAGAAGGCATTCTTTCTAGGTTAAGGGAGACTTGTGTACTGTACTAATTTTAGCATGCAGAACTCATTTTCCTAGGAGCTCATATTACATTTCCACTTTGAAAGAAATGGGTAGATCACAGAGAGTAAGTGAATATGTCAGGGAGAAGATTTGAGATTCCTTTTGCCTTCCTCTTATCTAGTGGATAATGTGCATTTGTCAGTAAAGTAGAATAGTAAGCTAACTTGCTTTAGAATAGAAATGTGGTCAAAGCACATAATTAATTTTAGTTTCAACATGCAGGGTTGTTCCAAATTATATTCTTCTAAGGAAAATAAAAATATGGATTATAGGAAACACGTTGCAACGTTTGTGTGTTGGTTTACACAGCTAATTCCAAATGCCAGTGTGAATTAAGAGTTTTTCACTTTCAAGCTGGGAAGTGTTAAATGTGATCCTAAAGTAGTTTGTGTTGTCAATACCACTAATAAATTTGGAAATATTTCTTAACAGTATCTCTATTAACCTGAAATCTGTGTGAAGGTAACACAAATGCTTAGGATAGCATGATCATGCTTCATTTCAGTTATCCTAACAGAAGAATAGTCTCAAATCAATAAAATAAGCTACTAAATCAAAAAGGCAGGAATAATCTGACTGAAAAATATAAAATGAACCAATGCAACAATTCAAAAGAAGTTGTAGTTCATAGTAGGTGATGAATGAATGATTGAACAGCATGATAATGCTGCAGAAAGGGCAAATGCCATTTGAGGTTTCATTAAACAACCTGTGTAAAGAAATTAAGAAGTGTATTCTGCTTCATTAGGCACAGACTTAGGCTTCAGCAGGGTATTTTTCACCTTTGGACACTGCATTTTAAATTGGCCGTAGACAAACTTGAAGAGCTGTAAATATTTGAGAAAAGCTAAAGGATTTACCCATGCATAGTCTAGAGAAGACTGCTGAGTAGTGCCTATCTTTATGTATGGAGTATTATGTTTGAAGGTAAGGGTTAGAACCTTTCTATTGTTTGACACAGATGAAAAAGTTAGGTTAAGCATTTGTGAAACTATTTAATATGACCATACAAAAAGCCTTTAAGATGCAGGCAGTCCTCAGACTTGCAACACAATTGGTTCCTGAAAACCATGTCTTAAGTTGAAACGTTGCAACTTGGAACCAATTTTCTCATAAGAAACAATGTTATAAATGGGGGATTGGTTCCTGAACCAAGGCCCGATACCCTATTTTCACCAACCCTTCCCCCTGCCCCGAATTTTGTACTTGATCAGTTATAAATGAGTAATATAGCTACATTCATGTACTTATAATGTAAATAGCAATCACTGATTTGGAAGGACTTCTTTGAGGTTACTTTGCTGCACTTTTTGAAGGGCTCTTGGCTGGAGTCTTCTCGGGAGTCTTGGCTACAGGGGTTTTTGAGTCTTGTCTGCTTTCTTAAAAAAAGTGTCCAAGGAAGTTTGAAAAGATGTTCTCCAGGGAGATGAGCAAGGCAGTGAACTTGTTCGCTGGCATGGCGTTGCATCAGGTCAAGCATTGTTAAGTCAAAACTAACATCATAAAGTTGAAATGGGGTGTCAATTTATAAACGTTGCAAGTGTGAAAACTTTGAAGTCAAGGACTGCCCATGTTGAAGTTGCATGGTAAAAATGAAAATCTTCTCTAAATAAGTCTGGTTGGCATGCTACATCTCAATAGTTTCCATATTGCGTGTATTTAGTTTATAGGTAAATAGTAGGAGAATATCTTTCCTCTAGCTCTCGGGTTGCTTTCTCCAGGACTTTAACGTTCCATTATTTTGCAAAACGCTGACACAATTTAAACTACAGGTATTTCGCTCACTTGGCAGTTGGAAAATTGACTAACGTATAGAATGAGTGGTTAGGCATCTGCATGCCTAACATGCAAAATGGGCATTTTGGCAAGTAAGTTTGAAGAAGCTGCCTCTGTGCAAGCACGTGCTGTTGCTATGCAAAGGCTCTCAAAAGAAGAACCTTAGTAGGGCCAAGCTCACTATGCCTTCTCATGCATCATGGGGGTTATAACTCAGAGCCCCAATCTGAGAGTGCCTGAAGATTATGGATTCGCACCCCAAAGAGAAAGAGAGATATAGGCTTCTTAGTTCAAGTTGTGTATTCCTGGGACTGAAAAAGACTGCCTAAGAGGAGTAGTTTATCCAGAGGTTGTAACAGAATCTTCCTTTGATTCCTGTGTAACATTTCATAGGGCCTTTCCTTGGCCTGTTCACCCCTCAAAGATGTGAGGTGGTGAAATAATCACTGAATGCAGTGCTAGTGTTTACCATGAGCAGAGGGGAAATCTTTTGGAAAGTATCCTGGAGGCCTTCTACAGTCTAGACTGGATTTACACTGAAGTGGAACAAGATTATCAGTTGCTCCCATGTTTAGCCACTGCACCATATTTAGATTAGGTTCAGGAATAAAATAAAGTTTTATTTTGCAAAACTGTGTGTTAGTAATTGGGTAAGTCAGCTGTAAACTGGGATCTGAGTATGGATGAAATGCCAGTGTTAGAGGATCGAGGATTTCCCTCTCTTACAGTGCGTGTGGTTTTAAAATGAAAAAGATAATGTTTATGGGACGCTCCTTTTCGGGGAGAGTCTCGTGTTCCTTTCTCCAACAAGCAAGGTGTTTCTTATGGGAGCTGAATGATCCAAGTGGCTGATGCATTTAAAATGCATCAGTGACTGATCTCTTTTTTAACTGTCACTCCGTAGCACTTAATAAAGACCCAAATCTCCGAATTCCGTGAGTGATGCTTCAGAGTAGACTTGAATTTGTTCTTGCATTCATTGGGATAGAGTTAATCACAAGTCTTTGTTACCTTCCAGCAGCGTAGGCCTTGATAGTTGTCTCTTAGCAGTGTCATTGCAAGCTTCATTACTTGTGCAAGGGAATCTGTCATCGTCCAAAGTCATCTAAAAAGCGGAGAGGTTGCCTAGGAAGGAATTTGTAGTCCATTACTGTATTTAAAATGACCTTGAACTATAAGACAAGCCCCCCCACCCTCAGTGATTAGATTCTATACATGGAAAATTTATAAATTGGTTATAATTATTGGATAGCTGTCTTTAATTCACCCCCAGCCACAGCAAGGGGGCAGGCAATGGGGGCAACATGTGGTGTGAGAAGGTCAAGCAGCCTAGCCCTTGCTTGTGCCTACCCCCTGCTGCCTCTGACCCTGCCTGCTTCTCTTCCCATAGCCTTGGATCCTGCCCTCCCACGCAGCCTCTACTCCCCCTCATCCTCTTGTTCTTGCTCTCCCTGCTGGCAGGCTGTGTCCCCATTCTAGCCTGAGGCACTGAGCATAGTACCAGCACAGCCCCCATAGCTGCACGCCCCTGGCCTGGGCTGAGTTAGTGTCAGACTCAGTGCCCTAGGCTGCAGCATGGTGGAGGTGGATCAGAGGTAAGGATGAGCAGGTCAGGGATCAGAATTGAGTACATACAGTAATTCCCAGAGGGACCTTTGTCTGTGGCGTATCCAGCAGGTTTTAATGCCAATTCCTCATCTAATGTATACCTACATACCTCAGTTTCAGTTAATTTCCTCCCAAGATGTTTTTACAAGCATATAATGTGCAATATTCTTTGAGGTCTGTTACACCAAAGGGTTGTTCAGCTGTCTCTTTAATTGTCCTTCAGATCCTCTGGCAGCTTAGTCTGCACACTAGATGATTAACCTACAAGTAGAAGGGGCCTCCTGGGTCATTAAGTCCAGTCCCCGTTGTTTGCTGGCAGGTAACTACCCAAGGAATCTGCACAGTCACCACTTCAAATCCTTACACACAATTACAAGGTACAGTGTGTGAAACAGAGCATCCTACAACATGGCACAGGTAAAAGGAGGAGAGATGAAGGTTCTGCTTGTGTCCTGCCGCTGCAATAATAGGAAGTAGTTTGTTAATATATGCTCAGAAGCTCCTAGGAAAAGGATGGCGTCACTCACTACAAAGGAAAGCAAAAGCTTCTACTGTCCTTCCTTGTTTGATCAAGAAATTTCGAGAAATTCCTTTCTGACCTGAAACTTGGCAATTATGACCCACAGTGAAAAGCACAACCCTCTAGCCAGAAACCTAAGTTGCCTAAGAACTGGTAGGAGTAACAGCACACCCGAGGCAAAATGCCCCAGCCTTAGCCATTGTCGGTATGCCAGTGCTTCAGAGGACAAAAAATACCTACATCAGAAACCAGCAGCACTTACGAGAGCACTCCTCTGATGGTTAAAAATAGTCTTTTAAGTTTGGAAATGAATCTAGCCATAACCAGTTTGTGGCTACTGATTGTAACCACTGTAAGCTTTTCCCTCTTGCTAACGTTCATCCAGTGACTTCAGTTGTAAAGGGTAAAGTGCCCCTCGGTTTCTGTTTTGTTAAGGTAAACATGCCAACCTCCATTTAATCTTCCATAAGAATAGGTCTCCATTCCCATAATCATCTTAGTAGCTCTTTTTTGAAGTTTTTTCAGCGTAAATTGATTTCTTGCATGTTGGTGACCAGAATAATCTGTCTTTTTCTATATTGGCAGTGCTTCCTGGGTTCGTTTGAGCCACACATTTCATAAGGGCACATCTGACATGTTGAACAGGATAGGTATCAACACCAATCCTTGAAGAACATCACTGGTTAGTGTTCTCTAGTCAGATAATTCACCTTTCTGTCAAGCTGACTCCTTATTCAGCTGACGGTAGCACTGATTTCTGTCCTCTCTATTTGACTAGTAATTTCCACTAAGATGCAATATTAGAAGCTTCTCCTAAATATAATTAAGTGTACTGCATTGTCCTTATCTAAGAAGTCTGTCTTACAGAAAAATACCGACTTAACTTGACACACCCTTCCTCAAATAAAGCCATGTTGTGCTTTTTTCCATTTGCTTCCCTATCATTGCCTCTTTTTTGTCTTCAGTGTCTGTTCTAACATCTTACATGCTATTGAAGTCAAGCTTAACAGGGCTGTAATTGCCCTGGGTTATTATTTCTCTCTTTTTTTAAAAAAAGTAAACATCTTGTTTATTGTTTTCCAATTTTAAGGTGCTATCCCCGAGTCGATAGATACAGAGAAGAGGTGTGTTAATGGAGCTGCTATTTCATGTGCCAGTTCCTTCAGTATTCTAGGGTGCAGATAATCTGAGCCCTCAGTTTTGTGACAATAAGCACTGTACTTTTTGCTTCTGTTTCAGATATGGCAATTTCCATAATCACGTCCTCATTGCTATATGGCATCCCACAGATGTCCTCAATTACATCTTGCACTATCTCAATTACATCTTCATCCTTATTAAAGACTGAAGTCTCAGAGTATGTATTTGGTTCTTGGGCCAATGCCTAAATTGTCCTAGATCTCTACTTTCTCTTCACTAGACAGTGGCGTCCTGTCTTCCCTATTGGTTCTCTTTTCATTTATGGGCACCTACAGTGCAGGGAGGCTGCTCTGACATGCTGTGGAATTGTATCGGAGCATTGAGTCTGCTGGAGCGTGGTTATTACCATGCTCCAGCAGACTCCAGCATCACATGTATCAGTGTCCCTCACCTGAAAAATGGCAGTAGGGGTGCTTTTAATAAAGCTTGTTCAACACGCTTTATTAAAGCACCCCTACTGCCATTTTTCAGCCTGGGGATGTTGATACACATGACACTAGGTGCTTTAATTAGAGAGGCTCTTGGGAGCCACTTTAATTAAAGTGCCCCCTCCTTCCCCACACCTCCTGGAGCATGTGTATAAACAAACACCCTTAATGACTAAAGAAGCTTTTGCTTCTTATTTTAATGATCTTAGTTTGAGCTCAGCTTCTTTGTTTGTTTTTTGACCATGGAAAGATGCTTCTCCTTACTGTTTAGTCCCATTTTCCATTACGTGTAGATACTATGCTTGTAATGGCCAGTTTGAGGTGCTTGTAAGTGTGAAGTGTATGCAAGTCTGAAGTCCTTTGCAGCTATTCTGTTTCTGTCTTCTCCCATTTCCTCCCCCCACTGCCTTTTGGATGCAAGCACCTTATACTTTTATAAAAGTAAGACAAAAATATAAATGCTTTTATAGAGTACTTCCATTATGTTTCCATATCCAGGCCTCCTAACTATCAAATCCAGTTAATCCTTTGTTTCTCAAAGTTAGTCCTCGTAAAGTCCAAGAATCTTAGTTATAGACCTATCTTGTTCTTCATGAATTTACTATAAACTGAATGGACAACTTGATTGCAGATTATTTGCCACGAATCATTCTTTTAGATGGTCCTTACTACTTGCCAAAACTAGATCTAAGGTAGCGGTGCCTGTTGTTGGTAAAATGACCCATTGATAGAGCTGTCTATCAGCTAAGATGGCCAAAAATATCTACTTCCTACTGTGGTGTTTGTTTTGTTTGTTACCCACCCTCAATTAGGGAAAATAATGATTAAACTGCCGTGATTACACAGTTGTTATTATTAATGACATCTCCGATGGTCTTGGGAGATAACAGAGAACCTAGACTGTTATTAAAGCTGAATTTATAAGTATTTAACAAACCCTAATACTAGAGATTTGACCTGGAGCTCTAATATATAAATAACTTTAAAAGACTGAGGTCCTTATCCTTCAAGTTCCTATGAATGTGCATAACTTCAAAGAACCTATTCACATATTTGAAGTAAACTAGGACTACTCACATGCTTAAAGTTAATCGTGCTTGAAAGTATTTGTGGGAGTAGAACCTAAAAACACAGCTGAAATCCACTGTTCAAGTAGTATAGTTGGTTGTATAGCTTATGGAATACAACTAGAAAAGCATTTATTCCCAATGGTTTGGAATAAACCAAACTGAGTGACAAAATAAAACCTTTGGAAAGGTCAATATATTTTACAAGGACCAGAATGCAGTAGCTCGCTGAAGAATTTTCATGTTTGTTCAGATGTGTGAGGTGCAAGTTGAGAGAGGGCAAAATTCAGTAAAAAATAATCTGGCACAGAATACAACATTTAACTAGTAATAGATACCAAGTTCCTTCAGAGAGAGAGAGAGAGAGAGAGAGAGAGAGAGAGAGAGAGAGAGAGAGAGAGAGAGAGAGA
>JAGPOW010001918.1:17683682-17696744 GCA_030014935.1 Caiman crocodilus | reverse complement strand
CCCCCGAGGGACTTTATTTGAATATAGTTCATAGTCTTATAGCTGTGGAGGAAGGGGGGGAATCAAGGAATGAATATATACAGGGTCTTCATAAAGTCCTTGTGTACTTTAAAACTTTAATAACTTGGGTTGTAGGTATGATGGAAACAATCTGTAAACAGCATTTAAAAGAAGATTTATTAAAGTTTTAGGACAGCTAGAGTACACAATGCTAGACTTCAACATAACCATCATCCATCATGATACAGTGCTCAATCTGATCTTCCAGCTTCTTGAAAACGTTTCCACGTTGCTTTTGAGTTACAGCACTAGTTGCATTGGTGATCCTAGCCCGAAGTTCCACCAAAGAACATGGTTTTGACGAGTAAACTACACTTCTAACACGCCCCCATAAAAAGAAGTCCAGCAGCGACAGGTCAGGTGAACGAGGTGGCCAAGCAATTGGTCCACCTCTGCTTCTGCACTTCTCTGGGAAAACATCATTTAGGAACTGTCATACATTCAGAGCATAGTGGCACAGAGCTCCCATCTTATTCAAGAATAAGCTTGTTATTACTTATGATGTCTAGCATTGTATACTTTAATTGTCCTAAAACTTGAATAAATTTGCTTTCATATGCTGTTTACAAATTGCTTCAGTCATGCCTACAACCTAAGATATGAAAGTTTAAAAGTGCACAAGGACTTTATGAAGACCCTGTATTCTTATTCCATATAATTATTCAGAATGTAGTATTTCTTCTGTCTCTTCCTACCATTATCCAGATATTTCAGAAATGGCCATGAATTCTCTTGTGCTCAGTTTCTGTCTCCGCATCTTTTTTTTTTTTTTCACATGCAGTTTATCTGTGAAGAGAAGCAAGCTGAGATCAGTTTGCTGTGGTACTTGCACAACCAACATGGCTGAAGAGCGATGGTCTTGAGTTTTAAAGTATTGTCCTTGGACCATTTGTTGCACCTTCCCCAGACTGCTTCCCTGACCTAGGACGTTACTTTGTCTATGTCTCTATTCTGCATCCATAAAATGGGGATAGTGGTCCTCTAACTTGCAGCAATTTTGTGAGGATTAATTCATGCTAGTGAGGCACTTGGATGTTTTGGGGACTGCATCTGTAGATGGATAGTGAGCAATACTGCCTTAACTAACGTTCTGTAGCATTTTTTCCTCACTTTAAATTGGCTTTCAGTTTGATTTAATAGGCAGTGCTCTGGCTAGTAGATTTTGACTCGTATAGATTTTTGTGTAATAAATATATCCATACATATATATTATTTGTCGCCATGCAATACATAGAGTATGATCCAAAGAATATTCCAGCTGTGGTCATTTCATTGTACCTTGGATAAAAAGGGATTTACATGTTTCTACCACTCTGTCTAGTTATGGTTACTATAAATTAACATAATTGTTTATATGATGGTCTTTGTTTTATTGTATTATGTATTCTGGCAGCAAAGCCATTTTTGTAAAGGTCTAAAAGAGAAGCAGAGCTTCAGAAAGGTAGAGGTCCTCCCAAAACCTGAAGTTCATGGGCTTTGTATGGTTAAGGCCTACTAGTTTCTGTAGCCTGCAGTACATGAGATGTGATGTTTGAATCCCCAGCGGAAATGAGCAGTGATTCATTTGCAGCTGGGTTGATTGGGCACAGCCCTTGGCATGAATTTGGAGAGGCTTATATTCATCATGACTGCAGCTGTAGTGAGATGTCTTAATTGTTCTGCAACCATAGCCCAGGGGAGAGGCTAGCTAAGTATTTATTCTGAAATAGGAAGCATACCTTTCTAAGATCCCAATTCTGTGCCCACTCACAAACCAAACTGCGATTTGACATCAGCTGGGCCAGGAGCTGCTATTTCCTTTATTGTCTTAAGCTCTGATTCTACAGGAATTTAAGCATTTGCTTTGCCTTTGCGTGTGTGAATAGTCCTATTGATTTCAATGGAATGACTCACTAGGCATAAAGTTAAGAATGTGTGTAAATCTTTTCAGGATCTTGTCACTATTTCATATTGCCTAATAAAATTAATTTACAAATTCTCTCATTTTCTTCTAGTGTGTTAATACATGCTCTATGCTTTGGAAGAGAACTGGTTTTCTAGGAAATCCAAATTACATTTGCTATATTTATTTGCTAATTACTTCTACCAAAAGGAAAAACATATCTGTCGATGAACTAAAATAGCCAGCCACAACCATTGAAGTATGTTTGAGAATGATCAGTTTGCCAATATGGGTAATGAAACAAAAGCATGAATCAAATGCCAGTATTAATCACTGCCTCATATACAAAGTTCTTGCATTTTAAGGGCTATCAAACCATTTGCAATTGAAAAGTTCCGGAAATTTGCGCAATTTCTTCCAAAGATTTTTAGGGCAGAGGAAGAAAAATCAGTAAATAGATTTCAAGGGAGTGAAATGGGTGATAGAATTAGCCATCCAAAAAAAATCTCTGACAAGATTCCTTAAAGCTCGAAAGTACAAGCCAGGTCCACAACGATTTATTTTCTATCTGAAATAGATAGGTATGGTGTTTTGCTGCTTAATTTTCAGAGTTGCTCCCATCTCCATGAATTTATCATCGTTTTTCCTTTGGAGTCCTTTTAATTTTGTTCTGCAGTACCTCGGTATATGCTTGTCTTACAGGTTTTTTTAGGATTGGATCTGATGGTTTCATGTAGAGAGAGAAAAGTTTCCAGGTAGCCAAATAATTAGTCATGTCCACACATTGAAGTTAAAAGGCGCCCTTTTCAACAAATTCATATGCATTTTGCAGATAGATTGAAACCATGTTTTGCTTTATTGTCTTTACGGCTTCATAACCAACTGTGGGTGTGCTTTGAAAGTGGTAGCATATGCAGTCAGATTTTGACAGGACTCCAATTACAGAAATTAATTTTAATGAATTTTCTGTTTGTCTAGATTTTTACTGTTAGTTTCCTGTGATAAGTTCAACTGTTAAATAATATACAACTGTATTGTTTCTGCTTAGTTAAAAATGAAGAGGAATGAGACTATTTTTCATTGTCAAAAGTCCTTTTCATAATTATATGGGAACACAATGAGTGTCCACAAACCTACTTTTAATTGTCTTGTTTAATTTGTGAATTGATTGTGCTATGTTTTGAAGGCAAGTCACTGATATAGCTGGCTTGATTTTTGGCTCAGTATCCTTTACAACTTTGTCAAGTCATTTGTGTTCTCACTTGAAACTCCACTGCTATTACAGTCATTGTGAATCTCTTGTGCCAATTTAACAAACCATGTACTGGGGTTTTTTGTATAATTTATTAACAAATGGAGACCCACTTTATTTTCACTTGAGACCCATGTCAGGAATTTAACTTGGGTCCCCAGAGAGAAATGATTAGTGTGGCAACCTGGTATGTTTAATAAATCTTCATGGCTACACCTAATTCTATAGGGGATGGAGGGTCTAATAATGCAAGTTTCCCTCTGGCACTGTTTTAATACAGGGGACAGCAATGTACAGCCAAATCCATCCTGCAGAACTGGAGGCCTTCATGGCATTTGGATGTCAGGGGACTTCACCTGTGCTGGGTCAGGTAGTCAGGAGCTGTGTCAGGTAGCAAGAACCTACAACCGTGTGGGAGCTGAGGTTTACTGAGAAGTGGAAGCAGGGAAAAGCCGCGGCAGCAGCGGTGGTTAGATTGGGCTTCATACCCAAGCCAATTATTCCTTCCTGTAGCTTGGAAAAGAGGCTGACTGCTGTTTTAATAGGAGGCTGTATTAAAACTCACATGTGATCAGCCTAATATGCAGTAACTCAAAGCATTCCAACAGCAGTCGTAATCTGTGCCTCTCTGTCCTCAGTCATCTCCAGTTAGGGGTTCTAGACCTTGGCTAAAGGTCTAATAAAAATTAAGTCTGTTCTAACAGCTCTCTGTATTACAGTAATATATTCTTCAGCTGTCTGATACTTCCCATCTATGTCAGACTCTAGATATATTATTTATTTGGCAGTGTCCAGGCACAAGAAACCCATTCATGTCCTCTGCCCCCCATAATGGAACGTGAACCTCTTATTTTGTCAGTGGTTGGTGAACAGCCTGTGGCTGCTGAACTGCTGGTGTAAAATGCAGGCCATATGTTGACCTGGAGATATGGGGTTGCATGGTGTCATCACATTGACTGACTTAAGCAAAAATGCATGGAAAAGGAGGTCATAGGCAAAACCTTCAGCCTTACGTTTTAGATGCACCAAGAGGCTGCTAAGTATCCATCTCAACTCCTGTGCTTTCCAGGGCAGATTTGTGTGCAAAGGTCCTGCCTCCTCCTCCTCCCATCTTTAACAAAGCCTGAACAGTCTCCTGCTCTGACTCCTGGCAAGGATGCCAGTGCTGAAGGCAGCCATTCTTTGCTGCTGCTCAGATGAGACTTGAAACTCCTGCAGGAAAAGAGAGCTGAATGTGAATTTGGGCATCTCTTTCACTGACATACTGTCTACCTCATTGCTGTCCAGGAATGCCTGCAGTGGGTACTCTCAGTGCCCTTTCACTTTTAGGTCCCAACAGATGTTCACTTTTGATCGAGCTAATCCTTGATCCCAACAATTGCACATCCTGCCATCCCACATGTTCATAACAGGCCACACAATATTGGGATCGGGGAGTAGATCCCAAACCCACCTTGCTTGCTGGTGTAGGGGGAGCCCATGGATTTCCTGCGCCAGCAAAATGTAATCAATCTTCATTTTTGCATTGGGGATGGGAACCAAACTGGTCCCAGCTCCAGCCAACAATCAGCTTGCTTCATGGGGAGCCTGGTATCGAGCTGCAGCAGCCCAGCACCAGGCTTCTTATGCCTTGAGAGCTACAAAACGCATGTGATGCCACAATCCCCTAGGTTTGTTTGTTTTTTTTTTTAATGAAAATGGGGTGAGAAACCATGTTGAAGGCCTTCTTAAAGTCCAGAAAGACTATGTCGATTGCTACCCCTGTGTCTAAGGATTTTGTACCCTGGCCATAGAAGGCCACCAAGCCAGTGTCAATAATTTGGATAATCCAGTCGTCTTTGTCCAGTGCAGATTAGGCAGTAGGTAATAAAGATATTTTTTTAATGCTCAGATGACTTTCTTAATGCCTTATTTTCTCGTTATCCTATAAACATAATATTCAAGAACTACAAAGCACAGTAGGATTCAGATGCACAACCTCCTAAACTTGCCTATATGTACACACTTCTGGTTTCCATGGATTGTAAGAGTTTCTCAAATGCAGACTGGAGTGAGCATCATTAGAGAGCTTTCAAAGTATTTAAAAGAATACCCTAGTCATATATAGGACAAAGTAAAGGATATAGTGTGGAAGTGCCAGCATAGGGGAAGATGAGCTGTTAACTTTGAGCATTGCCGTAGGATAGTCAAAACATGGCATTAATGTTTTATAGGCAAAGATCTCACATATAATAGAGTTTCAAATACTAGAGGAAGCTGTTTTGCCAACAAGTGATATTCATTAGTCTTATCATACTTAAACATAACACTCTATTTACCCAAATCGCACATGACTTTGAATTCAAGACAATCCCCCAATAATTAAATTCTTTATATGAAAAATATATACATTTCTTACAATTTTCTGTGTAAAAAATCTAATGATCAGAGGGCTGTCCTAAATTTGTCCCTCCTAGTGCTGCAGCAGGGAAAGCAGAAGTAGGCGGGGGGTGAGTGTGTGGGTGGCTGGGGGCAAGTGGCCCTCTTACCTTCTGCCCCAGCTACTACCTGCAGCCTGCTTTCCACCACCTGTCCTCCCACTAATGCCTGCCTCTCTTCGGCCTTTGCCCCCTATCCCCCGCTGTTTACTGTCAGGAGCTGTTGTGGCTCCATTTCCTTCCAGGTACGGAGCACATGGCCTCTGCCAGGCTGTGTAGCAATGTCTGGGGCCAGAGCTGCTGCTGTTGCTGCTTTGTGGCTGGGCAGGGCCAAGAACTTTCATGTGTGCATTCCTGGGAGGGAATGGAGCCTGAGCCTCACCTGACAGTAAGTAGTAGAGGGCAAGAGAAGGCAGGGCAGAGGCTGTGGGAGGCAGGGGGCATAGTCAGAAGCACAGTAGCCACCTTCCTGCCGCCCCCCCCCCCCCACCATGCTCAAATCCAGGATGAGGGTCTTGTTTCCTCGTGTTGGAAGGAGGGGGAAAAAAACCATTGTCCTGGCTTTCAAGTAAATACAGTGTTTCTGAAACTATGATTTGTGTAGCTTCTTAATCCTCATCTCTTTTAATCTGGCACAGGGCATACAAGAAAATCATTCAGTTAGCTGTAAGTTGGGACATTTTTTCCCAATGCTATAATTGACTTCATTATATTTATATGTAAAAATTGGCCATTATTGCAGCTATCCTATCCTCTAATTCTGCCAACATTTACGTAAGCTTTTAACGTGAAGAATGTGAATAGATTTAGTGGAATCAGTGGGAGAACTCGCATGCTTAAAAGTAAGCACATGCCAAAATCTTTGTAGAATTGGAGCCTTAAATGCAGGGTTTCAGTTATGGGGGAGCTCAGAGGCGGGGTGGAGGGCGAAGAGCTGCGCTTCCCTGTGAGATTTGAAAATCATAACCTGGCTGAGGGGTGGTGGGGGGGGAGGTCTCATTTTATTAGGATGTCATGATGGGCAGTCCAATTTTTTTTGCAGACCACTCCACGGGTCAAAATTGTAATTCAAACCCTGCCTAAATGTTTTAGGCGTCTGGATGTGATCAGAAATGTATACCTGCAGACTAAAAGTCCTGCATGTTCCGTGTTCAAGGAAGTACAATTTCTGTAATATTGTGACGGTCACTGTTATCCCAGCGTACCATGCTATATGTTCCAAGCACAGTACAAACCTTAGCTGTTTCCTATGTTAAAACCTGTTTTGTTATAAAATGATCTCCCAGTGTTGTGTTTGGTTATGCTATTTGTTTGTCTCTGGGTTATATAATCAAATGAAAACCCGCACATGTAGGCAAACAGTAAGATATAGGCTAACTAAAAATACGTTTTTAAAGACCCGCTGTATCTCATGGGAAAATTCTGAGAAGCTATTAAGAGATTTTTTTTTTTTCTGCTTACATGTTTAGCTTTCTATAAGCTCCCTCTTCTAGATTATTTTCTTGGGAGGTGTGGTTGGGTATTTATAGGGAAAAACTGGAAGTATGAGTGGGTTTTTTAATTTATTTTTATAAATTAAATGGAGTCCTTATTTGAATTTCTGTTTCTGAGCTAGTGATCTTACAATTGGCTGACTGCTTTTAGAAACAGAAGATTAGAGCATCCTGAAGGGAGTAAGTTGCAGCAAGCAGATCAAATATCCCCTTGATAAAGTTCTTGTTTTCATGCAAATAGAGGAAGAGGTGGACCAGAAATTATGCCGGTCCTGCAGAACAGACTAAAAATAATGCCCTGCTCTTGCACTGACTGAGATCGCTGTACACCTTGGTGCCCACAGGTATATCAGTGCAGGAGAGAAGCCTCTCTGTTGAATTCGAATTTATGCTGGTTTCCTTTTTCTTAGTCTTGTCCTGCATCCATCTGGGGTTGCTGTTTGTCATGGTTATGATCATCATGAAAGAAAAAGTAACTTCAGATGTTACTGTGTTTTGAAGAAAACAAGTCATGCTTTCCTCTTAAAAAATAGAAATTAAATGTTTCCCATTACAGAGACTAATTATTTAGCTAGGCATCACTAATTGTTTTGGGAGCAGAATTTACCTTTTTGCTTGAGCACCAGTGCTTATGGAAACAGAAATACCTGTATTACTAGCTATTGTGTTTAACCAGTTGCTAACATGGCAAATATCTCATTTTTTATTAAGGGTTGGTTTTCCAATTTTAAGGAAGCACGTACGTTTCAAGCATTTTGATGCTATACTTTTTATAGTCAGGCTTCTATTAGAAGTAAACGTGTGCGTGAGTTATAGTCCCTGGAAGAAAAGAAGAATTTGTGGGGTTGCTGGCACATCTTGACAGCAGTACAAACAACGCTGGAATTGCGAAGACGAAAATGGTCCAGTTTAGATTTAAATGGTACTTCTTAAGTATGTTGTGGAAACAACATCTTTTCTGCAACAAAATGTATCAAAAGATTGCTCCTGCTAGCTGAAGGGAGATGATGTTAGAGGAATGCACAGAATGGGGAAACTCTATGGCGTTCATCACTGCAGCGAGGTGCTGCTTCTCTAATAAGGGTGAAAGACTTCATGCTGCTCAAGCACCGTGCCCTACCGGCAGGTTAATCCTGCATGGCATAATTTAATATGGAATCCCGCTACAAATGTATATTACTTGCCACAACAAGGAGGAGGAGGAAAGTGTCAGCAGCTAAATTTTTTAAAAGACCGGCTGTGCGTGTGCTGCGCAAAACTAAAAGCAACGTATTTCCCTTTGCTGTTTACCACACCGAGCGCATTAATAGTTCTGTAATGACAAGGCTGCTTCATAATTAATTTTGAAGCTTGTAAGTAATACATGTTTCCTTCTTTGTTTACTTTTAAAAATGTCTGGGTACATTAAGCACTAGAGTCAAAATATTTTATGATTCACAGTCCACAAATCCTTACAGTGGGCGCTTTCCTAACATCCATTGCAGTGGCTGCTGCTGACCAGTTTGTCACAGCCTTGCTTTTTAAATTGTGAAGATTTATCTTTTTTCCCCTAAATTTTCTGGGTTGAGCCTGAAGTTTGAAGTCAAAGAATGTGAACATTTTCCCCATGTTTAATTCTTCCCTGACCAGACGTTTTCTGCTTGCCAGTTTTTTCCTTTAAAAAAAAAAAAAAACACCAAAAAAAAATCCCCACCAAAAAGTACCTCTTTAAAATGCCAGGTATAATTGTCAGATTAAATACACTGAATGAAATTCCAGGGGCGTTAAGTCTGTCTCGCTGCATATGCCAGCTAAACATTGACTTTTGGCCTTGATGCTGTGAATTTGTATATACTCATGTATTCATATAGTTTGACTTCAGACACAGAAGTCAGTGGAACAACTAGTTAGTCTAAATTTAAATGTGTGTGTAGGTCTTTGGAGGATTCAGGCTTCTGGTGTTAATGAGCACTAGAAAATATATGGCTTTACAATCAGGGAGGAGTCAAGTTTTTTTCAGGATAAATACCCTGCATTTCCTCACAGTCACCCTGCCACTTCCCGCTTCCATATTATGCCCCCCCCCCCCCCAAATAATAATAAAATTGCATATTTTAACCAAGAAGGGGAAGATTTTTTGAGTAAGCCTGGAGACACCATGCATGCCTTGCAGCTGCCAAGGTGACAGACTCCTGTGTTAACCCTCTCACAGCCATAGCTATTAACGGAGCGCCTTAGTTTGTGCCTGAAGCAGCTGGTGAGCTCCTGCTAATATTTTGAGTGCAAACAAAACTTTATTTACAAGAATTTACTGTATTTATTCAAATCCAAGATGATTTTGAATTTAAGATGACCCCCCCCACTGTTATTGGATGTTCTACATGGAAAAATATACCATGTTTATACATTTTACCATGTAGAGAATCTAATTATTGCAGAGTCGTCTTAAAATTTGTGCCCCCCCCTCCAAATTGCTTCATCAGGGAAAGCAGCAGCAGGGGGATAGGTGTGGGGGGAGCAAGTGGCCTGAGCCCCCTGCCACCTGCCCTCCTCCACACTTGCCCCTGGCTGCCTGCATCCCCCTTTGGCACTTGCCCCGCACCCCCCGCTGCCTACCCTGCCCCCCTCCAGTGCTTGTGCCTCTGTTCACCCTACCTGCTGCTTTCCCCCTCTATGCTTTTTCTCCCTTCCTCCACCCCCCCCAGTCTGCCTTTACCACCACTGTTTATCTTCCACTGGGGCTCCAGCCCCCCAGCTGGCCAGGCTGCAGTGGTAGTCCTAGATTGTAGTCTGTAGTCCTAGATTGGAGCTGGAGTTGGGACTGCCACCACTGTCAGTGCTGCTGCTGGGGCAAGCAGGGACTAGAGCCCCAACTGAGGTTAAGCAGCAGTGGCAGCTGTGGGAGGGCAGAGGTGACTAGGGACAGGTGGCAGTTGTCTCCAGCCCCAAGGCCTGGTGGGAGCCAGAGCTGGAGCTGCAACAGCTACCTGCTTCCCATCTTGTACTCAGATCCTGATCATCCTCAATTGTGAGGGGTTGCTGACAATGACTCGGATCTAAGATAAGGGGCCCTTTTCCCTACATTGAAGCAGTGAGTGGAAAACCTTTTCTTGGACTGAAATAAATACGGTATATAAAGAATGACTTGCAGCAAAGAATGACTAGCCTTGCTATTACTGCCTTTGCAAAAGTCTGGGGCTTGAACTTGTGTGATGAAGAGTAAGTCCCCCTGGGAACAAGTGTGTACATGAAGTTTGGCACCATCTTCACCTTTATTCAAGTATGCATTTTTGCATTGTATTATTCAAGTAGCTTGTTGTTCCTAGATCTATTGCTCATTTGCTTTCTTCTCTTAACACTGCCTCATCCTCTCCCTCTCTTACTCCCTCTCTTGCACCCTCTCTCCTTCCTTGTCTTTTGTGGTCTGATATTTCTCGTCCTTATACTCTGCTTTTTGCTTGACCTTTCACAGCATCTGATGAAGTGAACTTGGGTTTGTGAAAGCTTGTGTTCTCTCTCTTTATATCACAGTTTGTTAGTATATAAAGGTGCATATCTACCTTGCCTTGTGCAGGGCTGACAGATATGTATGCGTGTTTGCTATTGCGTTGGTTTTACCTACTTTGTAAACGTATGAAAATGTATTATAATACAAGTAATTTGGACACCAGAATGAAAAACAGCAAAGTTCTTTCTTACAAGGATTTGGTAAATAGACCAAGCTGTTTTTCTGTCCTCAAGACTGGACTTAATATGCAAAGCTCTTACCCCTTCTTGGAAGGTAGTGACTTTAAAGGGAAAAAATGGGTAGGACCCCCTGTGTGGCAACAGTTGTGTGTGGTTCTGTATAATGTGCCAAAGTAGAGACTGCAGCTGATCAAAGAATTGAACCTCTAGATTGCAGAAACAACAGACAACTGGAAAGATGTAGGCTCAGCTACTTTAATTCTGTATTTTAAAACAAAAGGTTACAGATAGGAATCTACCCAACTTCAGGAGGAGACCAGCTGATTTCATGGGGAGATTTTGGAGCTGGCTGCCTTTCTGTGGACTGATTTAAAGTGCCCCCCAGCCCCATACACGCCTCTAGCTGAGGGGCCCTGGTGGCCCTGCTCCTCACTGCTGATTTGGTTGTGAGGGCTTTGTCATGCAGCCCTGTCCCTTGCTGCCAATTGGAATAGAGGGGTGGGGCCACACGTAGCCCTCTCAGCCAATCAGTGGCATGGAGTAGCAGCCATCCTGGGCTTCCCCTTGCGTTGGCAGCACCTTTTTCCCCAGGAAATCAACAATTAACTCCCGCCCCCAGGGCGATGCTGGGTTTCATGCTTTCCATGAAATCCACAAAATTGCAATTATAGTAGGTCACTACTTATGGATCTTATGTACATAAGTCATAAAGCAGATGACAGTCATTTTTAACAAGTATTTGAATGGTTAAGAATAGATTCTGATGGGACGAACTGATAAAGGTTTTTTGGCCTACACCAATGGCCAATTAATAATCAGCCGTATCGGCTGATATTGATACGATTGCCATTATGCAATCCAGCAGCTTGGATAGCAGTATCCAGCTGGTTAGTGTGCAGGGGAGAAGGGGCAAGTGGGGAGGCTGACTGAAGCCCCCACAATGAGGGAGGGAGTGGAGTTGGGGCAGGGAATGGAGCTGCAGGCAGCTTGTGCGGGGGGATAGGGAGGGAAGGCAGCTCCCTGCTGCTGTGTGCACCCGCAGGGGAGGCATAGGGTGCATGTGCCCCACTTGGATTTGTGCATGGGGTGAGGGTGGGCTGCTTGCTGCAGGCTCAGGGCCAGGGGCTGCACTGGCTCCTTTCTGGCGGGGTCTGAGCTGGGGCTTTACTCAGGGCAGGTGGCAAGGAGGGAGGCTATGGTGATTTTTGGGGTGGCTATAGCCCACACTGTAGCCACTCTTAGCACCACTGCCGCCTGCCCCACTCCAAGTGCATCCCTGGCCTAGCCCCTCCTCTGGGAAGAGGCCAGCACAGCCCCTGGCCCCGAGCCTGCAGCAGGCAGCCTGCCCTCGCCCTGCCCACAAATCTGGGGGCACATGCCCCTCATGCCTCCCCTGGCTGTGTGTGTGGTGGCAGGGAAGCATCCTCCTTCCCCATCTCTGGTGCCCCTAGACAAGCTGCCCACAGCTCCATCCCAATGCAGCTTGGCTCTGCAGCACCTGCCCCAGTCTCACTCTCTCCCTCACCGTGGGGCCCTCGGTTTGCCCCCCTTCCCTTCCCATGCTCCTTTCTCCCGACAGACTTAGTGGCTGGACGCTGCTCTCCAAGCTACTGGGCTGCACTTCTGGCCACATGCATGCTGCGGCTGCACGCAGCATTTATCAGTGACGTTATTGGCTACACCAGCCAAAAAAGCCAATTGCCGATAATGTTAATTTTCTTTTTATTGGCGCTGATCTGGTATGGACCAATATATCAGTGCACCTCTAGATTTTGATTTAATTACAGAAATGTAAATTAGGAGTAGCACTATTGAAGCCACCAACTTAGCCTTCAAGATGTGAATATAAATGACAGAAGGACATGGCCAGGCACATGCACCTACCTAAAAGGTAACTTTGTTCTTTCGCCATTCTTTACAAACGTGTTGAACTGGAGTATCTTTCATTTAGTCTCTGTTACTTCTCCATGGTGGCAAATCGGGAAATGTTTATATTTAACTAGTGTTGTACTGAGAGAGGCTAATTAAATGATGAGTTTCCACTGTTCTGCATATACTGTGCTTCATGTATGCTCCATGGGGATTGAGAGAGAGAAAAGGAATTCTTTTCAAAGTGCCTTATGTTTAGGATGTGTTGGTGCACTGCGTTGCTTTCAGGCCTCCCTGTTTTGTCCTATCTTGGCATCATCAGAGTGAACAATGTGTTAGTCATTTGAAACATAGTTTTATGAATGTAAAATACTCTCAGGTTTGGGAAAATTTTTGGAAGTGAGCATAGCTTGTGTAAACATT
>JAGPOW010001918.1:17662712-17676519 GCA_030014935.1 Caiman crocodilus | reverse complement strand
GATGGAAGCAGTTGACCCTGTGGGCCTGGCATGGGATTAGGCTTTCAAAAATTTAGGCATGGAAGTGGTAGCAGTGCTCGTTTTCCAGCTCACCAAATAAAACATGCATGCGCGCACAGTACGTGTAGAGAAATGCATCCTTTGCATTTGTATAAAGACAAGTAGAATAATGAATCCATGATTATTGTCAGTCAGCTAGGGAAGTCTGAAAAATCTAAACCTATCCGGTATAAGCTTAACTGCAAGTAAAGAAACCAAGACGTCAGGATCTCACTTGAATCCTAGCAGTCCTGTCTCGAGGACATTGAATGAATTAATGAATAAATAAATAAATAGTCTAAGTATTGATTTAGCGCACAATGAAATCTAGAGAAGTCAGCCAGCCTTTTCTTGTGTTAACTTATTTCCCCAACCCATATTTTTTTTAAAAGGTGTTGTTGTTAGAAGTGTGGAGTTTGCAGTTTTCTTTTTGGGAACTGTGATTCAGATGTTTGAGGTACGCTTACCTTATGCAGTAGTGGACATGGCAATATTTGAAAAGCCCCCTCCTGTCATTTGGCAGCCTTGGATAAGAAGAAGCTTTTACAACTAAACTAACAGAGATAGTTACTGCAATTACAAAGTTCCCCAAAAGATACAGTGAGAATCGTTTGTGGGGCAATTTGGAGGCATCTTCACCACAGCTGCCTATAAAATAGCTAGTGTGCGCTCCAGCATATTTCCATTGCTGCGGCTGTTTAGCTTTACTAAGCACAAATATTTTCTCTTCACAGTAAATTTTCAAAAGGGGAAACTATTAATGTTTCTAATTGCATCCTAGTACCGTGCACCCTTTTCTATAAACATGTAATTTGGTTATTTTACGGTTAGTTTGGGGAAACTGTTTAATTCAAAAGAATGTATCTTTTTTTCTTCTTTGTAAATAATTCTTATCATGCTGATGAATGATCATCAGGTTCTGAATAATGATGTTCTTCAACTGGGATTAACTAAGCAATTTGCCAAGAACGAGAGCAGACATCAATGTCCTGAACTGGAAGGAAGAAGAAACAGCGCCCTGCTTTTCAGCATCTTGTCCTCCATGATTTTAAAAAAATATATTTTTTAAGCTGATTACTACTAATAGAACCTTTTACCCACACCCTTCCCTTTTTGTGCATGCAGTTAATGCAGAGCTGCTGGTTTTTGTTTTTTTTTTTAATTTTAAAAAAGCTTCAGTCTCTGTATGCACATGTGCAGGAAAAAATGTGGTGGTATACTAGATGTGAACATATGAAAAATGCCACATTGCTCACAAGTCCCCAAGAAACCTGTCACACAAATGACATCATGATGATTTCCAGATATCCTTCTTAGATTCATAGACATCAGGACTGGAAGGGACCTCGAAAGATCATTGAGTCCAGCCCCCTGCCCCAGGGGCAGGAAGTCAACAGGGGTCATAGGATCCCAGTGAGAGAATCATCCAAACGTCTCTTGAAGGTGTTCAAAGTAGGTGCTTGAACCACTTCCGGCAGCAGTCTATTCCAAACCTTGGGGTCTCGGACAGTAAAGAAGTTCTTCCTTATGTCCAGCCTAAAACAGTCATGGAGGAGGTTGTGACGGTTTGACCTTGTCATCCCCTGGGGCGCTCTGGTGAACAAATGTGTTCCCCCAGTACATTTTAAAAGAAAAAGTGAGAAATTTCTAAAAATTCTGGTGGCTTTAAAAATCTTGTCAGAATTATTTACTACGCAAGCAAGCAGCCAGATTCTTTTCATAGTCCAAAGTCATCTTTTTGTAGGTTTTAAAGGGAAAGAGGAATTTTTGTTTTTGTATACAATTAGCCTTAGAACAGTCACTGAAACATGTATATGCAGTCATCATACACTGTTACTGCATCTTAGCACATGAGGCAGTGACATAATGTTGAAAACTTGTAGAGCCACATGATAAATTCCACTATTTTTATCCAGGTCTCCTATACACTGCCCACAAACCCATTTCCTGGCTTTCACAGAGTTTAGGTGCATACATTGTAGTTTGGTCTTGGATTGGGGATGAAAGGGAGGTAATTGGGTTATGAGAATAGTATAAGTTATGGAGAGACATAATTACACTGCAACAGTCTTTGAAAAAAGAAAAGAAAATAACCTCCAAATCCTGCCATGCTTATGTTCCTGCCAGTCCCGCCTACATCCCTGCTGAATTTATCATCTGTGCAACTCAACCTTGTATAGCTCTGTCTCCCAACCCCTAGTGGCAGCTGTAACATCTGCTGTGCAGGTAGCTTGATTGCTTCTCCTGATTTCTGCCTGCCTTCCCCGTTAGTTCCCAGACAGGAAAAATAAGAGTCTAACAAGACGAAGAGAGGGCAAAAGGGCAGGTAGGGGGAAAACATGGGGAAAAGATGTGGAGATCATTCAGGCCCACAAACTATCAGCCCCCTTTTTTTTGCTTTTATACTACTGATAGCAGGGCCTTGCATTTGGGTCTGGTCTCACCAATTGTAAATTCATCACATAACTGCCTCAGGAATCTTAATTTCAGCTGTGCCAAAAATTACCACTACTGGCTTCCAGCCATAGACTCCTTTCACCTCCAAAAACTAGCGCTGCCAGTTTCCTGCCCCAAGTACCTGCCTCCTCCAAAGTTACCTGTGTCAGTGTCTTCCTCTCACATTCTCATGCCCTTGGAATTAACAATACTTGCAAATCTCATCCTGTGTCTAGACTCATTCCTAACCCTTGATCTTCACATAGTAGCTCCCCCAGAAGTTTTGATGCATGTGAGATGTCCCATGTCAAAAGCAGTTTCATGATAAATTGCACCAAGAGGAAGGATTGCAGGATGGGTATCTTGAATGGAATCAGAAGAGTAGATGCAAAAATGTTAGATTGATTCTTGCCTTTTTTTTAAAAAAGATGTAAATGTAAAATAGGACACAAATGAAATTGGGACTGAAAGTAAATTGTGGAACTAACCAAATTGTGTGTGCTGTTTTGCCTGTGACTACACTGCCTGTGGACTATCCAGGCCTCAGAAAAAGGGTTAAGATCACTGGCAATCAACTACTGCCACATTTCCTGTTTGATAAACAGCTACAAGACTTTTTGCATTTAATGGGGGAAGGCATGCTTGTAATCCTGCTTTGCCAAAAACGTGCTACTCATCATACACTGTTTATTTCTCAGAATAACAATTAAGGGTTTCTCTAGTGGAAAAAAAAGAAAAAGAAAAATGTGGGATTTGGTCATAAGAGATTTTGATCTGTTTTTTTTGTTTGTTTCTTCGTTTTAAGTAGTAGACCTGACTGCTGCTATAGATCATATGAATTTACGGTTTATTACTATTACTGTGTTGTTTGGTTCTTAATTTTTCAAATTGTATTTTTACCTATGGTAGATTATATACTAGGGGTGTGACAGATTCAGCCCACCAATGGACTGGATCCGGCCTGGAGTGGACCCCACAGTGCTCCAGATGGGATGGAGTTCCACCCACTCCGGCCAGGGCAGCTGGCACCACACTCTCTCCTGTGCCCTGGGCCCAGCCCGGCCCTTGCCAGCATGCAGCTTCCAACAGAGCTGGCCCTGGCGTGGCTGCAGGTAGCAGGGTGCTGCTTTGCTCCCTTCACCTCCAGCTGCAGCTCCTCCTCCTCCTCCTGCCCCTGCTGCACTGCTCTGAGTGGGGGAAGAGCTTTAGCTGGGCATCTCCTGTCCCAGCAGGCAGGGGTTTGGCTCCAGCTTTCAGCTGCCTTCTATCCACTCCGCCTGCTCAAAGCTATTAGCAGCCACCTGAGGGCGGGAGTAGCGGATGGAAGGCAACCAGGAGCTGGAGCCCCGCGTGCTGGGGCAGGAGCCACCCAGCTGAAGCTTCCCCCCTCTACCCACCTAGAGTGGTGCAGGAGGGGCAAGAGGAGGAGCCCCCACTGCAGATGATGGGAGCAGAACAGCCCCACCAGCCCAGGCCCCAACCAGTGTGTGCAGCTTCTGGCAGGGCTGTCCCCAGTGCAGCTGCAGCCAGTTGGGTGCTGTGTGGCTCTGGGCAGCTGGAAAGACAGCTTCAGCCAGGTGGATCCTGTCCCAGTGAATGGGGCTCTGACTCCAGCTCCCAGCCACCTTCTACCCATTCCACCTGCCCACAGATGGCTGCTCATTGTACGAGGCAGGCATAGCAGGTGGAAGGCAGTCAGGAGCTGGAGCCAGAGCCCCGCATGCTGAGGCAGCAGATGCCCAGCTAAAGCTCTTCTATCCCCTTCTCTTATCCCCTCTGCTCAGAGCAGTGCCCCAGGGGCAGGAAGAAGAGCTTCTGCTGGAGGTGAGGAGAGGAGAGGAGAGGAGAGCAGCACCTGGCTGGATGTAGCCACACTGGGAACAGCCCCTCTGGAAACTACACTAGCCGGGGCCAGGCCGGTGTGCGTAGGTGGGAGCACTGCGCTGCCTATCCCAGGCAGGGAGTGGGTGGAGGCAGCTGCAGACCACCACACCTGGGTGAGCTCTGCTGCACGTGCCCTCCCCTCACCCCCAGCTGACTCCCAGGACCTAGTGTTCAGGAAGTCCCCATCATATGCACACATCCCCTCCCCGCCCCCGCTTTCACGGCAGGGCCCCGTGATCCTAGCCTCAGTTGCCCGTCCTACTTCCAAATACTGCTCCTGGCTGCCAGCAGCCCCATAGCGAGATTTGGTGAGCTGTTTCCAGGTGGTTTCAGGAGGGGGTGGGGGGAGTGCAGTTAACCAGGCCTGCGACAGCTCATCCAAACTCCCTGTATGGCTCTCGGGCCCAAATAATTGCCCACCTCCATTACACTGTTATGCTATTTTACCTTTTAAATAATGAAAGATTGTTGAACTAAAGTTAAGAAGCAAGGGAACTTAAATGACTTGGACACCCAGACCAAGTGATGCTGGAGTTAAAACCAGGAATCCTGAAGCATGCATGCTTGTTCTTAACTCTGTCTCTATAACCTTCCTTCCTTTTGGTTGTAAAGTTTGAGCAATATTTTTTAAAGTGATATTTTCTCCTCCCCTCCCTTCTTGGATAAGATGCTGTTTTAATTATTTCTTCGTGCTTAATCAGCCTTTTCATTAAAAATGCAGTGGGCCAAAGTTGTGTTGTACAAGACTTGTTTCCTTTGATCATATTTGCTTTGGTAACAGGCTTGTTTCCTTTAGGCTCCAATCCTGCAGTTTGATCTGCCTTCAGAGAGCCCCACTGATGCTTGGGGCAGGTGTAAAGACATGCCTGCGTGTCTCCAAGCTCAGGGCCAGGGCTTTTGTTTGCAGAGTTCTTAGCATAACTGCCACATTCCAGTATTCAGGGGTTTCAGTTGGAAACGGAGAGGAAACCTAGCTCCAGATGGTGTTTGTGGTGTGGGTTACGGGGAAAAGTGTAGCTTGTTTTCCAGAGGTAACAGACCGGCAAGGCAAAGGGGGCAGAAACTCTTCTTCAAGTTTCCGAGTGGGTCTGCTTTTACATTTGCATCTTTTGCTGCGTGAGCATGCTTCCACTTTTCATTTTCATGTTTGCAAATGTCTATCCTGACTTTTAGCCACCTGGACATTCGCCATTGGCTCACCTAAGATTACTTCAAGGCTGTAAAAATTTGTAAGTATAGGATGTAAAGCTAGGTCCTTAACTTGAGGGCAGAGCTCTCTTTAAGCTTTCCCTCCAGGCCTCAATTATGCATACTGTCATAGATATGAACTAGCAAATAACAGTCAGTCATGGATTACTTGTCTTAACTCTCTTAGGTAAACACCTTGGGGCCTGAAGCAAACTTGTCAGCTAGCTTAAGTTTAATTCATTCTAGGCTTTATAATTTGCTTTACGGCGATAGAGAGCTGTGAGCAGTCAGTGTGATGAATGCTGGCACATATTTTCATTACTAAATTCCACAGTCCAAATGTAGTATGCCTTCTCAGTGTGTTTAATATCTAGGTTAATGTGGAAAAACAGGTCTAAACTACATTGTATCTGTCATTAATATTCATAAGCACTAATCTGTATGTTTGACATCAGTCCAAGACTCACGGGTAATACTGCCCTTCACACTAATAGATGAAGGCCATTATAAAAACATATTTTGTGTCATCTCCGCACCCTTAACTCACTTTGTTTCCACTAGCCAAAGAACACATTGCTTGCTGTTTCTCTGTCCTAATATAGTAAAATGTATCTGTCTTCCTCTTGAATAAGTGGCAGTTTCTGACGTAGCAATGCTCAATTAATGGTCATTAAGACTGGAGATTATATTTCTCCCTTGCTAAAAGTTTATATTTTCAGGAGTAAGAACTTAATAAATTGTAGTTGAAAGACATCCTCTGTGCCCTGTGAGATTCTGTTTTTTTTTCATTATTGTATTTTCTCACAGGGGTTTTCCATTTCACCCTTCATTTTTCAGAGACAGTGGACTCACAGTAGTTAGTATTCAGCAGAACATCTGCCTCAGGAAAAAATTGGCAGCTTTCATGCACTCACAAAAGAATTCTGAAAAATTATTTGTTATCCCCAAACTAGATGCTGCCAGAGCGGATAATTCCAAACCCTCTTTTCTCATGAGACTAGCACATAAGAGCAGACTTAATAATGAGAAAGCAAGTCAGTTTTATTTGCATGTAGAATGTATCAAACCCTTTCCACCTGCACTATGAACAGAAACACTAGTTACTGCCTCTTTTTTTTTTTTCATAACTATATTCTGCTTTCCTCTCTTTCTGCCAAACTGTCTGGCCTGTTCATATAATTAATTTATATTTGTGTTTATTTGTATCTAAATGGTTATATGTGTGATAGGTAGGGACCTACTTACTCAGCGGTTTCATGGTTTTGCCTCCAAGCCAACAACAATAACAAAAACCTTAATAAAAAAATAAAATGCTGGCTCCCCAGTGGGAGCCACCAGTCCTTGCTGCCTGGAGGGGAAGACGCTGATTGGTGGGGTGGCACACAGAGCAGCAGACGAGATGGCTGCCACCCCTTGTCCCTCCTCTGCCCCGGGACTTCTTCACCAGCCAGCACTGTGGGCTTAGGCACACAAGGGGTAGCCAGCAAGCAAGATGGTGGCCACCCCTTTCTTCCCCCCCTTCCGCCTGGGGCTTCTCTGCCAATCCATGCCAAGGGGCAGGGTCACCACAGTGGCCATGGAATAAAAACTTTAGGCTTTCATCCACACCCCCCTCGATTTTAGAGTAAAAAATTTGTGAACCCCTCCCCCCCTCAATTTTAGGTAGACCCCTAGTAATAGGTTAGTTTCACCTTCACGTGAAAAGACAATGTGCCTTCTGTATGGGCACTTCACATGTTCGGATAGTCCAGATAAGGGCAGTCCGTCTTTGCAGCTTTTGCACTGGGAGCAAAACAAACGGGCTTCAAGGTAACGCTGTAGCAGGAGGTCATATCCACTCATCCTTCTAAGTCTAAGAGACCAGGGTAATTGGATCCAGTATCTTCAGTCAGTCTCTAACGAACAAGGAAGGAATGGATCTGGGAAAAAGAAAAGGGTTTTGTTTGTCTGTATTTTAAAGGTATTTTGAGAGATTAACACCAACAGCAACTTCTCTGTTTAAGCAAGCAAGCAAGCAAGGAGCACTCTGAGCCAAGTCAACCCAAGCCAAGATACTCTGTAGCCAAGGTCTTTAAGAAACCTAGGTATACTTAATAGAGTTCATTGCCATACAGGAGAGACTAGTGCTGTCAGAGCCTGCCCATGCAGATGGAGCCCATGGGACTCAGAGCCACCTATTAAAGCTGTATGATCTGGCCTGTGGATTGCTGGCCTGTCCCCAGGCCCACGTGCTACTTGTGCATGGGCTGGATCTGGCACCATGCAGGCTGCAGGCAGCATTAGGGATCAGTCCGGGGTGCTACACACAGACCCTCTCAGCTGCGTGTAGTGCTGGGTTCAGCCCGCTCACTGTGGGAAGCATATGCCTTGTGCCAGCCCCAGAGGCTGGCCAGGTTAGCACATGATGTGGGACTGGCATAGCTATGTGTACTGCATGCAGCACAGGGCATGTGCTCCATGCGGTGCCCTGCTGGACCCAGAGCCAGCACTCAGAGCTGGTCAGCAAGGCATGTGCGGCCAAGCCAGCCCTGCACACCCTATGTTGTATTGGCTGACCCTGCATCTTACTGTGCAGTGGCCTCTAGGGCTGGCTAATGAGTTCAGTCTGGGAAACTGTATGAGGCCTGTACTCGGGACACCTTGTGCTGCCTGCACCACTGGATCCAGTCTGTCTCATGGGCAGTGCGTGCCCCATGTTGTCCCTGATGGTTGGTACATGCGGCACGCAGACAGAACCCAGCATCCGTGGGCGCTCTGCAGGGAGTTGGTCTCTGTCTGGCCTTCAGACCGTCTCAGGTACTCTCATTTGCCCCATGACTCCTACACCTCTGATCTACATGGGAGATAACTTGTAACAGGCGGACAAGAGAGACAAATTGAGTGTGGTGGACATAGCAGCATAAGGCAACAATATAGTGATCAATGTTTAGCAAAGGAAAAATCACAGCTTTCTAGGTGAACCCTCCAGGTCAGTTGTTAATGAATTGGACCTTGTAATGGAAGAGGAATGATAAAGTGTGTTGAATAGAGAGAATCAACAAAGTATAAATGCAAAAAGCAGGGTGTGAAGAGCTGAGATCAAAATAAGTTGTTGATGTGAACAGTGTTCAGAGAACAGAACTCAGCAGTGGAGAGTATGGTAAGGGCTAGGGTAAATGAGAGTTAATGAGTGGGAGACTTTGTGGTCTCAAGAAGATGGTTAACACTGGTGGAACGTTAGCGTGAAGATGAAGTCGGTGAGAAGATTTGGACATTATGATGGGGGTGGGGGGAACAGAGCTCAGAATGAAAATGAGAAGTTGGCAACAAAAAGTGAAGAAAGAGAAAAATCTGTAAAGAGTAGAAAAGGAAGAGCAAGAGTAGAAAGGAGACCTGGAAGAAACTGGAAGCAGCAGGAGCAGGAAAAGAAGAGTCCAGCATCCCCACCACAGGAGGTGGCAGGGTGACTGTGATTGGAGATGGAGAAAGTATTCAGAGTTGACTAGCTTTGCTAAGAGGTTAGACAATGGATTTGTATGGGATGATTTGGATAGGGATGATCCTGACTAGATGATTTCTCAAGGTCCCTGCTAGCCCTACTTCTTTATAACTCCATGATTCTCTCTGATCCCAGAGGTGCTTCTGTGTGAAGAACAAGGTGGTGTGATGAATAGGGAGGTGACTTCTCCAAGTAACCAGGCCCCAGCATGATATAGTTAGACTAAACCAGTGTTTCCCAAGCTTTCGATATGTGAGGCACCCTTTTATTTTTGGATTAAAAGTACACTTCACTCTTACACCTATTAAAGTGTGTATGTGTAATATATATATTTGAAACATAACATATTCCATTTCCCTACCAGAAGAAACCATACTGGTGCTGGCTGAGATGTACTGTTAGAAAAACATCAGGTACATCTTTCTTTTAAGCAAAGGTTTAGTCCGTATACCAGTAGTTCTCAACCTTTTAAGCCTCCATAACACGTCTGAATTTCTTGGCATCCTAGTTGAAAATTACTGACTTCTTTATTTTAAATCTATGGAGCAGAGGGTCTTGATGCCAAAAAAGTTGAGAATCATAGATCTACTGGGTGTCAGGTATCCAGGTTGTAGCCATATTTGTCTGGAGGAAAAAGCAATAGGGGCTTATAACAGAGATGGTATCTTTTATTAGATGCTAAGCTTTTTGCAAAAAAAAGTCTTTAATTGCAACAGTAATTGTGCCCAAAAGTTTGCTTGCAAGTAAAGAAATTTTTTTTGTCGCAAAAATCTTGTTGGTCTAATAAAAGGTATCATCTCTAGTACAAGCCCTGATTGCTTTTTCCTCTAGACCAATATGGCTGCAACCCGGATACTTGACATATGGAAGATATTGAATTTTAGCCAAATTAAAAAAAAAAAAAAAAATCTTCATAATTTCCCAAGGAGGAAGTGACTCTGACCACCTGAAACCCAAGATACTGCTCCTGCTTTTGTTTCAAAGTAATTTGCATCATCACAGAACGTCATAAGAGGCGAGAGACTCCATACTACCTATGAATGGCCTGCCCAGAGGAGTTGTCCGTCTATTGATGCTTCTGTAAATTCTGTGAAATATGAACTTTCATTTCTACCCTGGAGAACTTTTACAGTCTTTTCTGCAATGCCTGATGAATGGGTGTTTGTGCCTGAAAGCTTGCAATTACAATTTTTTTTTGGTAAAAACTTGTTAGTTTAATAAAATATATCATCTCTACTATGAGCCCTGATTGCTTGATCTACCTGGTGCCACTTATGGAAAGCAAGGGCAGGGCCTCACCCTACCATGCCCTGCTCTTTCCACTGTCTGCCCCCTCCTGACTCCTGGTCTGTACCATATGGGGAAGGGCAGTTTCTGCTGCTCAGGTTCTTCCTGCATGGCTTCACACACTGGCAACCACCCCTACAGCCCATCTGGCTGGCTCGTGCAGCATGGGAGTGGAGGAGACAAGCTGGGTATAAAGTGTGAATCTATCTGTGTCTGTCTGCCCACCCACCCGCAGGACAGCATAGGAGTTTGGGGGAAGCTAGCCAGGGGCTGAATGGAGATGGGGGAGGCGATAGTGGCAGGCACCACTAGGGTAGTTTGGGCAAATGCAACATGCCAAATAGGGTAGGAGAGCATTTACCCTGCAGACTACTGGCAACACCTCCCCTCCAGACCTGGTGCAGCTGCACTAAAGATAAGCCTCGTCTCCTCTTCCTGCCTTTTGCTCTTGCCTGCCCTGACTGTCGCTCCAGCCTTACTCAGCCTTATCTTTCTGCTTTCTCTCATTTCTCTGGCTCCAATGTAGAGTAGCAGATTCTGCCCTTTTTGAATGGGATTCTGGACTTTCAGTCTTGCTCTGGAGTGCTCACACTCAGCAAGGAGGGAATTAAGTAAGGAAGGGCATGAAGCCAGAAACTAGGGGTTGGGGGACAACAGACATGGTGATATGGAAAACTGAGGAGTGTAGAAATATGAAAGAATGAGGGGTGGATGGAAGCTTAGAGCTGTGCAGATATCATTTTCGGGATGCAGGTTTTGTGTGGGTAGGAAGGGAAGAGGGTGTGGGCAATGGGGGAGAGAGCAGGTAAAGCAGGTGAGAACGACTGACGGGCGACGAGAGCAACGGGAAAGGAACAGAGCAGCCCGTGGGTTCCAGGAGTTAACTCAAACTGTTTCTTAACTCAGCTCCTTTACTTTGTTTCTTTACCTTTTTATATATAATCACTTTTGAAGACTGCAGTACCAGTGTAGGACTACAGAAGATTACTTCCCCCAAAAAAGCAGTTATAAGGACTGCACATACTGTATTATTACCATCATCTAGCAATATAGATTTACTAATAACCAATGGAGTCTGTGCCAGACTGATGGGTTATTAATTACGATTCAGTCATAGGGTTTCCAAAGTAAACACGTTTAAAATGTCAGCCAGTCAGAATCTAGTTTGTTTTATCGAAGCCTAGTATAACTTTAAACATTTGTAATAGATTAATAGGAATTATTAGTTCAGACTCGGAACGAGTCTGTTCTCTAACCAATCAGTATGCAGGTGATCAACAGTAGCATAACAAGAAAGTGTGTCATTCACAGTGCACCAGTATCCATCAGCTCCAACGACTGATGTAGATGTAATCACTGTATCTAATAGAAATAAAGTCACTGTAATGGAACATTGTCACAGGATCAATGTCTCCTGTTTTGAAAATAAACCCCTCAGCTTTGCCTTTGCACTTATGTACCAGCGGGAGACCATATCATTCAATTCAATTGGCACAGTCCCTCAGAGCTTTGAATGATCTATTGTTGGAACATCAGTAGCAACGTGCTTGAAAAAAAGAGAATGATCTTGATCACCCTTGGAGGTCGCAATATGCAGTGGGTTTTTCTACGGGTGGAGAGAGGAATAAATTGTCTGAGAAACCCTTGGACAGTTCTGGAATACCAGCATTTTCAGTGCTAGGTTGTGTAATTTCTGCCTTTTGAATCATAAATCACAGGGTGACTGTACTCTCGCAGCTCTCTTCAGTGTTGCAGTCTCACACAGAAAGGACACTTTTAAATGCTGATTCCTTCCAAGTTCAAACAGAAGTGCTAAGTAGCATGCATTTCACCTTCATTTCCTGTTTGGGAAGATTCATGCCAAGGTTGTCAGGCATCTGAAATAAGATTTTTCATTCTGGGCCATCCACCGATCCTCCTTAGTAACATTAGAGCCAGTCCTTTGAGCATAAGAAAAGTGCTTATTTGGCTCTTTTCTCTAAAGCCTCTTTAGGGGAGCAGTTTGAGTACTGAGAACAAGTTGTAGGCACTCTTCGGGCACATCTCTATCACCTGTGCGCTGAGCCTAGCATAGCAGACCGCTCCTGCTCTGCAAGTGTGGTATCCCAGAAATGAGTCGTCCTGGTGCTGCTAAGACTGTTTTAGGACTGTCTTGAGTGTGCTTCTCTACAGGGACCTCATTGGTTGGGATACACTTAGAATGGCCATGTGTCCTGGTCTAGCTGGGACAGTCCCAGACTTCAGAGACCAGTCCTGGCTGGCTGTTGAGGATTATAATGGGTATCCCAGAAGTGCAGGGGAGCAGGGCATAGTCTGACTGCGAGCTGGAGTGGCGTGGAGCATCTTGCAGGATGAATGCCCTCCGCGGATGTCCCAGATTTCCTTATGGTCTACCTAGGTTTGCTTCTTAGTCGCCTTCCTGGGCTTGGCCCGAAGGCACTGCAGGCAATCTCGTAGTTAATTTTTCACTAATGCACTGATCCAACACAGCACTTAAGCACATGGACTTTAAATAGCACCATGCACAGTCTAAAAAAGGGCTGCACTGGATGGGTTTTTAAAATAAGGTAGTGGACAGCACTAGTCCCAGTTCTTTCTCTTGTACCTGATGCCTCTAATTTGTTTCTGTACTGTGTTCAGCTCCCAAGAATCCCTACTCTGAGCCTTGTCTAGGAAAGTATTTTTGTATGTCTGAAGTGATTTTGTGACAGGACCTCTATGTGCAGCTCTCAAGTTCTTTACAGTACTAATTTTAAAAAGGGTGTCCATGTCATAGTGTAACTATATTGAGAGGAATGTTCCTGTATTTGCTTAAGGATGGATCAGTAAGGCTGTTTGAGTCCAAAAAAAAGTCTGTCTTTTCACAGCCAGTTCTGCTAGGTAGGTATCAATGTTTTGGGCAGAAAATGTAGATTTTTTCCATATGATTTGTACCAAGTATTTATTTAATAGGGCTTCTTTTACGTGGAACAGGCAGCATGCGGCTCCCATCACGGACTGGCCACAGCAGGTACCATGAGTGCTGGATCTGGGAATGTGAGGGGGTTGATGGTCCTGGACTGACTCACCAGGGACCAGAGAATATGGCTCTGTAGGCTGGATCTGGCCTGCGGGCTGGATCTTTGACACCCCTGCCTGAATGTACAGATAAGTTATCCAAAAGGGATATGATTAACCTGTTAAATACTTGCATATTTTATTCCATTAGTTATACTTACAGCCGGACAGTTGGATCACATGGGCAGAAAACAACAGAATGCAGTTCATCAAGGAGAAATGCAAAGTGCTGCACCTAGGGAGGAAAAATGTCCAGCGTACCTACTGCCTAGGGAATGACCTGCTGGGTGGAACAGAAGCAGAAAGGGATCTTGGAGTCCTAGTGGACTCCAAGATGAGCATGAGTCGGCAGTGTGACGAAGCCATCAGAAAAGCTAATGGCACTTTATCGTGCATCAGCAGATGCATGATGAACAGATCCAAGGAGGTGATACTTCC
>JAGPOW010001918.1:17622186-17662612 GCA_030014935.1 Caiman crocodilus | reverse complement strand
CATCAGAAAAGCTAATGGCACTTTATCGTGCATCAGCAGATGCATGATGAACAGATCCAAGGAGGTGATACTTCCCCTCTATCGGGCACTGGTCAGACCACAGTTGGAGTACTGCGTGCAGTTTTGGGCGCCGCACTTCAAGAGGGATGTGGATAACCTGGAGAGGGTCCAGAGAAGGGCCACTCATATGGTTAAAGGCTTACAGGCCAAGCCCTATGAGGAGAGACTGGGGCACCTGGACCTCTTCAGCTTCTGCAAGAGAAGGTTCAGAGGTGACCTGTGGCTGCCTCTAAGTTCATCACGGGGGCACAGAAGGGAATTGGTGAGGTTTTATTCACCAACGCTCCCCCGGGGGTCACAAGAAATAATGGCTGCAAGCTAGCAGAGAGCAGATTTAGACTGGACATTAGGAAGAATTTCTTCACAGTTCGAGTGGCCAAGGTCTGGAACGGGCTCCCAAGGGGGGGTTGTGCTCTCCCCTACCCTGGGGGTCTTCAAGAGGAGGTTAGATAGGCATCTAGCTGGGGTCATCTAGACCCAACGCTCTTTCCTACCTATGCAGGGGGTCGGACTCAATCTATTGAGGTCCCTTCCGACCCTGACATCTATGAATCGGATGCTAATTCATTGAACATGGGGGCATTGATTAATAAAGCCTTTAGACTTTGGGTACATTTGCTGGAATGCCCCTCCTTTGTTCCCTTCACAGGTGTCTGACAGGATATTTTTTCGCACCATATTTTTGGAAATCGATATGAGGCTGAGAACTCCCATTTGCTATTTCCTCTATGCCAGTGAGTGCTCTGAGCAGGCAAAGTTTGACCCTTAAGGTTAAAAGTAGCAGCTTCTGTTGTCCTTGTAGTAGGGGGGTATGAAAAATCATACCCATTTTAGAAAAATCAGCATTTCCATGAATAAAAGATGTGCCTGGAAAAGTACCTCCTTTCTTTGGCATTCTAAATAATCAAAACATATTTTAAAATGAGGATACATTTAGAATAGCAAGAATCATTAAATTAGGAAAATCAGGAGAGTTGATTTACATTATCAGGTCTAGACAGCTGATCATACTATATTGACTGTAACAAGATAAATGGGTGTATGCAAAGGGGTGTCCAGTTCTATACATCAGCATCACATAAAGTTCATTTATTGCTGTCAGCTTTAAGCACTTGCAGAACTCTTGGCCTCCAAGAAGTTATACATTTTTAAATGTTGCAAATAGCATTATCTAATCTTCCAGTTACCCTGGATAGCATCACCTTCAACCCGTCAACATTCCCTGGGAATATATATGTATTTAAGAGGTGTTGCCTGACCTTGAATATTATCCAAGAAAGTTAGTTACACATAAAACAGGCCCTTTTACAACTTTTAATGGTAGCTTCAGGGACTGTACTGATTTAACATAGAACTGCATCCTATTAACCTGTAGTTCATATTTAATTAAATACCTAAATATAAAGTCATTAAAAGACTTACTTCAGTGCAACTATTGGCAAATATTAGAAAAGTGAAAACAAATCCCTTGTATTGTTTTAAAAAGATAACAATAGGCAAATTGTTGCTGTTAAGTGCACTTGAAATTTCTCAGTCTGTTGAACTAAAATAAATGCTTTTCTAAAAAAGAAAAGCATCATTTAAGGATTGCAGGTAAACATTTCCTATATATCCTGCCTTTAAATCCCCTTCAGAACAGAAGAAGTGCACACTAAGTAATAAGAAGTATTACACAAAATATGATGAAAAATGCTAGAAGCTAATGAAAATAGTAAAATCACAGTTATGAGTGGGTTTTTTCCCCCGATGTCTAGCTTTGTAATGTGAAAACAAATGTAGATGTGTGACAGATTAGAATTAACTCTGATTTATGTTTCTTTGAATATGTCTTGTGCTTCTAAGTAATTTTCTAGGATTGTTCTCAGACTTGAATATTTCCTTTGTTTTAAAATGAGCTACTCAGAAAGTGTGCTATGAGGACAAAAGAATTTTTCAATTTTTCACGGTACCCTCGAGATACCTAACAGTTTGTCTTCATCATGGAAACCCAGAATTTTACATCCCTAATACTATATGAAACTCTTAGTTGTCAGAATATCTCAATACAGTTCTAAATATATTGTAACTTGTCTGTCTACCAGAATATCCAGGGGCCCACTCTCCTGGGTCACATAGCATCTGACTTTGGGGAAGAGTTCAATAATTAACTACTGTTTTGCTCTAGGCAAAACCAAGAAATAGACTGTCTGAAGCTTATTTTATAACGGAACTAAGGGCTATGGGAGGCGATTCTGGGGATTAAATGCCCAGCGTTGCAACCAGTGAGGAGCCGATTATGATTTTTAGTTGGTCTTTTTTTGCTGCTGTTGTTGGTTTTGTGATGGTTTTTCTTTCAGGGTTCTAATTCTGTATCTTCAGAACATTCCAAACTGGCTATGTCATAATACACTATACACTCAAATTGGCACAGAAGGATGGAGACTGCTGCCATAAATTAGGTCAGTAAAGCTGAAGTGTACAATACAAATATTTTACTGAGCTACAGGAAGAAAAGACCAGGAAGGGAGAAGTATGTTTTAATACTTATAAATGTAATTGTATTCTAGTGATTTAAAAGTAGCAGCAAAGCTTTAGAGATAAAAAGATAAAGATGTGAAAAGCCACTCATAGTTTAGGCTGCTGGGAGGAAAATCAGCAGAGATTGACCACATGGGAAATCAGTAAGGAGGTTCATTAGGTCGAATTACAGGGAAATGTTTTAATGTCTTTTCACATTTTGACATGTTGTATTGATTCCTGAAAGCAGAAGAAGAAAAATAAAGTGTAAATAATATCAATTGGGAGTCCTGAGGAAAAATGAAGAACTAGGGATACCCTTTCATTTTCAGAGATACTGCAGAGTCTGTTGCAACCAAGCCAGTTTTTTCGCAACAACGTAAAAAAAAATTTGTCATTGAATCTGAAGGTTTTAAAAGAGATTGTCTAATCACAGACTTTTCAAAAGCTAGAAAAATCCTAGTGCCAGTTTGTACCAAGGAATCTCTTAAGTGACGATGTGAAAAAACATGAGATGCTTGGGGGCACTCAATGTAATCAGGGAAAAGACCACATTTTAAGGATTTATGAGAAAATGAAAAAAATAACCAATTTAATTTAAATTAATGGCCAATAGATGTATCCACAGAAAGACATATAATGGTTCCTGCATATATTACACTTTTAATGTGCATTGAATCTGTATAAATCTTACATTTATTATACAAATTAGTCATTCCTTGAGAACCTTTAGAGGGACTATTTTTAACATTTTTCAGTCGGTCTCTTCTCGGTATGTTGATACTATTAGACATTCTCCATTGTAACTTGAAGAAGGCTTCTGGAAAGTCATCTTGTTGCGTAAACTGGCAGCTGGAATAACGTGGAGAGGTATTGTATGGAAATGTAGATTAAGGCTTTGTGGCTGGGCTCTGTGTCTGCGTGGAGTCCCAGTGAAATCACTGAGTCGGCCATATACTATTCCTCGGAGCAGTAGGTTAGAATGTGTAAAATTTATAGATCATTACTAGTTCACAAAATTCTCTCTTGCATGCTTCAGGTACCCACAGATAGAGCTTAATTACAGCAATAAAGTTCTCTAAGGCCCTGATCCAGCTGTTGTACCTTTTTAGTTTGTGTTTGAGACCCTCTGTTGTCTGGGTTAATGTTAGTAATTCTACTTCAAATTTGTCCATGTGGAATGGAGACCCATGACATACTTCACCGTCTTTCAGTATGATCTGGAAAACACACTCCTTTAGCCAGCAGAAATGTGATTGTGGTTTGTAATAGACAACAAGTGATCACATTGTTTTAATTAATGTAGAAAACGATGGTAAGATCTGTAGCTGCTATGTGGATGGCGGGTACAGTTGCTGAAGCTAAAGTATAAGGTTAGTTTTTGAACTGTCAACTGAGATCATTCAGTCTTTTGTGAGGGATGGATTCTTCTTTTGCCTTTAAGTTTGTTTTAATATTGTATATTTTAAAGGCAAGTGTATTCCACAGCTGTAACTGTTTAGTTGATTTTTGTTTGGGGAATGTAAAAGGCTTTCCAGTGATCTCACTGTTCGCTTACTACAGGTCCGCAATAATATTCTTACCCCGTGTTGGACAAGTCTATCATTAGAAACTGCCAAGTGCAGACACCTTACTGACACACTTTTATAATGAAAGGAAATAAGTCTTTTGCGGCGCAGAGGTTTAGGTTGTAGCCGTGTTAATCTAAGGACATCCCAGAGACGAGCCTATGGGCTCCATTTCATCAACCTCCTGGATACTAGAGATCATGGACATTGGATCTTTGATGCATTATAATCTGCCTGGCAACTGACTCCCCAGCCCAGCTGCTGGCTTCTTTGCTTTTCATTCCATCCTGGAAGAGCACACCCCGACCAACTGCTGAAACTTCCTTAACCTGACAAAGGGTTTTTGAACCCGAAAGCTTGCTTAATAACTTTTATCCAACTGTTTGGGTTGGTCTAATAAAAGATATCAGATTCACCCAAGGAACCTTGTCTGCTAAGTTTTTTGTAAAACTTAACCTTCCCGTTTTAAGTTTCAATTCCTGAGTAAGGGCACTTAATAGTAGCGAAGTTCACAGCATTACACCAAAGGATATATGAACTCTTTGGCTATGAGCCCCTGAAGTGTTTTAGAACTGTGAAACTTTCCCATAAAATTTGCTGTGAAGATGGAACCTGGTTCTGAAAATGGAAACGTGAAAAGTGTAATGTTTATTCCACTAAGGATTGGGGGGAAACCATATCAGTCACAATAAGAAGCATTCTCAACTTGATTTTACAGTTTCTGCTCTGAGCTAAACCTAGTTTGAATCTATTTTAAAGGTGAAATATGGTCGTGCCCAAGGCTTCCTTAACAGCATCCTTAGCACTTTGGCAGTCTTTTTGTAGATTTTTTTAGGGATCCTTTGTAAGCAGTTGTGTGTGCACTCTTAGTAGTTACTATTAGGGTTTCTGGTGAAGGAGGAAAATTAGAGATTGCCTCTTTGAAGATGGGTTCCCTAGATTTGGGGAATATTTCTGTTGTAGCCAAGGTACTGATAAGCTGTTTGTGTATGAACGTGCTTTGCAAGGATACTTGGAGTATTCGCTGAGATTTCTCCTTTTACATTGTGTAGATCATTTTCAACTTGTGGTCTGGGGCTCTTTGGCAGTCCAGAGACTGATGGTTATGACCAATCAAAAGTATGTGAATACCCACACTTGTAATTCAAAGAGGTCCACACCTCCGATCAAAATTTCCAAAAGGGTTCGCACCTCCATTTGAAATTTTTTTAAAGGCCTGCAAGTGAAAAAAGGTGTAGATAAATCTTAAAGATGGCTTTGGGAAATTACCTTGTATCCTACTGCCCACGGCTCTTGGTAGCTCATCCAGTTAGCAGGTGTTAGCAGCAAGAACTGCTGGAGTTTCACTCGCACATAGGTGCAGCTCATTAACTTCACCCAGAGTATCAGGTAGGTGGAAGTTGTAGTAGTAAGGGTTAACTCCCTTACTACAGAGTGATGTCATTGACAGTAAGTGGTCAGTCAACCAGTTTGGGTCAGGGGTTAGTTGTTACAATAAAGGCTTAATGAGAGCAAGGAGTCTTCCTGCCTCTTCCTAAGTTCCAGAACAACATATGGTGTCAAAAGTGGTGAATCCTGCCATTAATAGGAAATCAAGCGGGTGATTCCCGAATGATGAATCTGACTCTAGCAGCAGCTGAATCCAACGTAGACTAGAGCTGGACACCTCCGCCTGCAGCAGAGCCCAGTACAGCACTGAGGCTGGGTGCAGAGACTGTGCAGACACTCAAAGTTGCACCACCAAAACAGCTTGATTTCCAATCCCCTGGAATGTGGCCCTGATGGATCAGGCGTTTTAATCGCTTCAGGGAAGTGTCGGGCCTGGACAAACAGTTGGAAGGAAGTTTACCAAGAGGGAGATCAGCTGGATGAAATTCTGCTGTCGTTGCCTCTTGCAAATTCAGAGAAAAAGCAATATGCTGCAGTGATAGAAGCATTAACTGATCTGTTTCTGGGCAAAAGAAATGTGATTTGGGAACAAACTAGATTCAGTCTTCATAAACAGGAACCTTTCTGTAGCCAGATGCATCACATCTTTGTATGCAATGGCCAAATCTTGTCAATATGGGGAGCGTAAGGAGGAGCTAATTAAGCCCTTAGTTGTGGGGCTTCATGATACAGAGCTCTCTCAAAGATTACAGGTGGACCCTGATTTAACACCCCAGAAGGCTATCGCACAGGCTCACTAATCAGTAGTACAGGTCAACTCCCTTATTAAAGAGTGATGTCGTTGACAGGAAATGGTCGGTCAACCATTTTGGGTCGGGGTTAGTTGTTAAAATAAAGGCTTAATGAGAACAAAAAGTCTCCCTGCCTTTTCCCAAGATGCAGAATAACACAGAAGTGACCCTTCCAGAGCAGGAACTGGGACGTAGGAAATCCTCCAGGAAAATGTAGGCAACCCTCGCTTAGCGCTTGTAATCGACTTCCGAAAAATCAAGCGTTAAGTGGAAACGGCATTAAGCGAAACAGAAAGTTTTTGACAAACCAAGATGGCGACCGTGAGCATTACAATGAAACTTGCTGAGTGCTAAGTGGAATCGGGTATGAAAGTAAAATGAGTGTTATAATGAAACAGCATTAAGTGGAGGTTGCACGTACTGGGCTCATAAAGGAAATGCAGGATTGTGTTTGTTTTGATGGTATCGAGTTGGTAATAAATCCGAATCACAAGAAGGTATTATATGTGTACTTATGCGCTTTTGTTGACTCGGGGGTAGGTGGGTTTTCTTTTGAATCTACAACCTGATTGCTCTTTGCTTTAAAAAAAAAAAATTAAGCTTATCATGGACAGTAATATTTTTGACCTAGCAATTACCCATACACAAAGTGAGCGGGGTTGAATTGCTTTCAAATGGGGAGTACTTATGATCTACTTTGTTAATTATCTGTGAGTCATCTAGCCTCCAAAAAGGTCTTGACAAGATGAAAGCATGAGTAGTTTTCTTTCATCTCACATCTCAAGCACTACTCTGACAAGGTTTAAGTTTTTTCTAAGTAACATTATACAAAAGGTTCGAGCAGGCACAGAATACAAAATATTAAGGTATTAAACAAGCGAAGGAAAACAAGGACATTCTTGAGTGCTAACTAGTGCCAAAGTGCTTTCAGATTATCTTGACTTGATTTACGCATGAGTGGTGTCAGACACAGCCCAGTTATTTGCCTCTTCCATGAAGGAGATGCAGACAGACCCTGGAGGATATCAGCAGCTGACAAAACCATTTTTTAAATGGTCTGGGTGAAGGAGAAGAGAGGAGGGTTTGCTAGGAAACTCCAAATCAGCATTACTGCTGAAAGGGGTTGGTCAGGTCAGGTCAGTCCCAAGGCGGCTGCAGTTGTTGGGGCACCTTAGATGCTATAACAACCCTCCTCCGCTCTGTCCTGTGTTTGACTAGCTTTATGCACTCTGCCAGTTGATGCCCCGTCCAGTCTTTAATACTGGTTTCCCCAGCTCTTCGGGGTCTAGCTCTTTCCTTTTTCCCTCCACTGTACCCTGCATTATGGTGTTGGTAAGGGTGACCGGCCTCCTTGCGATGTCCAGCTTCCTTCGTTGCACAGCCTCCCACGACGGTTTGTAGGTTCCTGTTTCGTCACTGATTTGCTGCCGGACAAACTCATTGGTCTGGTACGACCGATTTGCTGTTAGACCAATTTGCTGTTGGACAGACTCATTGGTCAGCGTATGAGGAAACGTTTCAACTTCAAAAGGATTGGGGGAACACAGAAGGTTTTGGTTTGTGACAGACATATAGCAGTCATGAGCACAGCCGCAACTACTGCTGCCCATATTAATTGCTAACATATTTAATATCAATACTAGTCATTAATAATAACTATTAATAGTGGTGTTGGTAAATACACATTTACAGCGCCCCGCCGTCTGCTACTTACTCTTGGTATCATTTGAAGAAATAAATAGTGGCCTGTCTGTCAACTCCATTGAGAATCAGCTAGACTAGGGAAGGGTTTTACTTTGTTCATTTTGAGAACATAGTTATTGTTTTGTGAAAAGAGAGAAAGAAAAGGTTTGGAATGCTGTCCTTCAATAAGATCCCTTATCATGTATGTTCCCCACCCACCAACACTTTTTTTTTTGAATGCGTCAGGCCCTTTTTTCTTCTTCATTGGCAGATCAGTCACTCCACAGTTCAGCTGTCGGCACTCCTACATTTCCTAGAAATTTAGAAAGTAAAACAGACTAAGTACAGCCCTTCTGAAGCAGACTTCTTTTTAAGCAGTGGGTATTGATCCTGTGACACTTCTATTATCTTGACTTTATTTCCATTGTACCAAATGACTGATGTAGATTTTATCAGATCCTTTGAAAAAAGTATAGGTTGCTGCAGGAGATAAAATGGTGACAGTCCTTTTCTTACAGGCCTGATTTATTCATGTTGCGAAGTAGAGGAATACTGTGGCATAAACTCATACATTTGTAAATTTATGTTAACTTTGCAAAAATAGGTTAAACATTTGTTAAAGTACCAGAACACAGATTTTTGAGGCTATTTAGATGCTTAATTCCCTAAATACCTTTAAAAATCCAGCACTGTTTCTTTGTACCTAAGTTGCACTTACAAAAGGGATTTAGGAGCCTAGCTCCTGTTGATTGTCAGTAAGACTTAGAAATCTGTGCGCCAAAGTCAGATGTGAAAATATTACGCATCATTACCCTTTAAAGGTGTTACTTTCAGGAGCCGTTTTCTGTCTTTCCTCTGAATTTTACTGTATTGCTGCTCTGATTTAATGTTGTCAGTCTTGGACTTGGGATTTTTGGGCGGGCCAGCAAGAAGCTTAGAAAAAAAGCTTGTATACAGTGAATATAAAATTGCAACTCTTTTAAGGAATATTTTAGTGGACACTACTAATTTAAACTGAGCATTGGTAGGCAGCTAAGTGCACTCAGCTACCAAGGGATTTCATGTGAATTCCAATGATTTTTTTTGTTACTTCTCTGTGTCTGTCTTTCCAGTTATTTAAGGATGGTTCCAAAATAAATAGCAATGTTAATGTAACATAAGTGCTGAAATAAATACTCATCTTACTTATTTTCCACGGTTGTATAGAAATCCATGCAGGAAATGCATGGGAAATAAAGCAAAGGAACATTAATAAATTGAATTCACTAAAAATGAGCCATCTTATTTGCTTGCCCTCCTTTTATATTTTTTTTCTGTTCTTTTACTCTTTCAAAATCTTGCTTGTTCTTTACTCTTCACTTGCTAAAGCAGCCAGCCGCTATTTATGAGCTCTTCTCACTACTCTAAGTAGTAGTCTTGGGGCCTTTTTTCACAGATTCACAGACGGTTAGGGCTGTTCTGCTGTTAGGGAGAACAGACTTCACATGACTTGTAGCTTACCTAATTGGTGTTTATGTATATAGTTTTTTCTTTGGGAGAAAACTCTTAAGTTGAATAGCAAGTAGTGGGTGGGGGTTGATTTCTATGTTGAGCACTTACATTGGTGTGGCTAGCTACTCCAGAATCAATTCTAAACTAGACGCACAGGATTTCAGCTTCTAGCACAACCTTAGTGGCCTTGAAGCTACTCAGATTTGTGCCCAGTGGTAACAGCTGTCACATGATTACTTGAACAGTTAAAGTTGCTGGAGTTGAAGGCCATACCCAGCTACAACTCCCAAGTCAGGAGCCATGGAAAGAGCTGACTTGGATTGGCGTTGGCTACTCTCCTTCTGATGGTTCATGTGCAACAGAGTAGCTGGCCAAGCTGGCTTTGCTACTGCTTTAGGGTAGAAACAGACATCACCAAACCGAAGTGAACATGTCCTACCACAGCTGATCTCCTTTGCTGGGTGACATGCATGTTGCCCCTTGTCCTACATCTGGGGCCCGATGCAGGGTAAGGGGTGATGTGTTCTCCACAAGGGGCTGCAAGGGGTCCTTTGCTGACTTGTGCTTCACATGAAGGCACAGGCCAGCATAGGTCTTGGCTCAGGGTAGCACTGGAGCCAGGGGATCCCCATTGTCCCATGCCTTCCTGCAAGGACTTGTGCTAACCCGTGCCTTCGTGTGAAGCACAGACTGGCTTGTGTCATAGCAAGGAGCTAGTGCTGAACCAGCTTAAATTGAGCACAGTGAACATTTATACACATACCTCTTTGTTCTGTAACATACCAGAGATATGCCACATGATTAAGCAAGTCTGCTCCACACGCAAGCTGATGTGAACTGCGCTGCAGCGTGCGTGGTTGTATAAGCAGCAAAATGCACATCACCATGCAGAAAATGGTGGTGCACTTTTGAACTAAAACACCTTCACATTTTAATTCAAAAGCACGCAGCTGCCATTTTCTCAGGACTGACGCACGTTTTAACATTTATACAATTGCAAGCGACACAGCGCTGGGTGCTTTTCAAAGTGCCTGGCGCTGCAGTGCTTCCATGTGTAAAAATGCCCGGTGGGAACTGAAATTTAGTTCTGCACCCTTCACTTTCACGGGATTGGAGTTTGTTAAAGGAAAGATTTGTGGCCCCTTGACTGCCTTCTGTGTTTCCCTCCACATCTTCACCTGCATTGAATTTACCCTCTAAATCTTTGTCTGGGGTTCCAAAATTCTTCTTTGCCCTTTGTTGCCTTACAGGGCTTTTCACCTACCTTGAAGTGCCCAAATTCAGTGGTAGAGTGATTGTATGTGCTGATCTTGGGGTAACGAGTGATAAAGCTGTCTGTATCAGCTTTGAATTTATGCTGGAGAAAACAGATAATATACAAGAATCCTGAAAGACACCAAACGTTTCTGCAGCCCTTTTCCCGTTTTAGATCTTTAATCTTTTAATGTCCTCATCAGGCAAATTGTGTGTTTATTTAACATAACATTACTCGAAAAATAAAGAAGTCCCTGTTCCAAAAGTTTGTGTTACACTGCCACCTTTTGACAGTTGTATTTGACAGCAATTCTCTTGTGGGACAAATGCCAGTCATTTTTCCTTATTTCACCAGACATCTTGCTGGAAAACAGTTTGAGCCAGCCTTGAAAATTTTTGACTTGCTTACTTGGCCAAGGTGACTAACACTTTTGACGGGCAAATTAAATATTAGTTTTACCTTATCTTTCGATTATCAGGGTAAAGGACAGATGGCAGACGCATTTGTATGACAATTTTGCAATCCTGCTTTGAAGGTAGACCTTCACATATTAATAAGGCTATTCATCTGTTAAACATCAAAGATTTGTAGTCATATGTGATTGCTTCATACTGTCTATTCTATTTTTTATTTATTTATTTATTTAATTTTTTTTGAAGCAACATGATCTTAAAAATCAGTAACGGTGATAGACCTATAATAAGGAAACGTTGTGTGTGGGTGGGTGTGTTAGTTACAGGGTACCTTTTGGAAACTACCCTTTATTCTGACAGGTGAATGTTGTTTCCTTATCCATGCAACTCTTCCTCTTTAGCTAGTGGCTTTGAATCAGAGCATTATATATACCAGCTTTGATAAGACGATGTTGTTTTAATGTAGAAAGTAATGCCTAGTAAGTCATTAAGTACAGTAGGCCAAATTGTTTGTGCGCCGCATGGTCGAAAACTGTTTTCTGTATTTTCATAATAAACAAGTCTTATCAGCTTATTTACACCTGTTATAAATTTGTAAATTATTATAGCAATTACAAAATTTACTCGCTTGTCTTGTAAGGCAAGACATCTGAGCTTTCAGCCAGACCACTCTAGAGATATGCGTCTTCAGTGTTTACCCAGAAACAACTGAAATCCCCACGTTTTATTTTATTTTTACCTTTTCGTTCATAGTATGTTAATGACTTTACTGTCACTAAAGAGGCTACGCATTATTTGGGGGGCGGTGGGGGCGGGAAAGGTATTAACATTTCTTTAAAATCTGGACCTTGGGTGCCGTTAGCTAGCAATTCTTAAGCCTTGAAATTTTTAGAGTTGTTATTCCTTCAAAAGAAAGACCTTTGTTAGTCTTCAATGTCTGTAGTTAGCCTGCCTTCAAAAGAGAGAGAAAGGAGTTCAGGAACTGCAGCTAGACTTCTTCATTTAAAAGAAAAAGGCCTAGAAAGAATGTTAAGTCTTTTATATTTTAGCAACCTTGTGACCCTGATCATGGGGGTTTTGGTTTAGATTTTGTGCTAACTCCTCCTCTTGGAGCTCTGCCTCCTTCAGCAGCAGCACTGAATGACCACACAACCATCCTCCGTGTAGGTCCAGCAGGTGCCGGTTGCCTCAGGTTTTATTCCTGTTCTGCGAGGCAGAAGGCAGAGTGGGATGTTACGGTAGGACCTAGTGGTTCAGACAGAAATGACATTTGTGGGTGACAGCCTGCCTTGTCAGATGCTATGAACCTGGCTATCTACCTGTTGTATATACTAATCTTGGAGTAGAGTACTGATCTGAGATGGGCAGTGGCTCAGCTGTGGCTTCAGCTCCAGGCTCAAGAGCTAGAAACTTCTTTTTTTATATTGAAGAAGCCTGTTATTTTCAGTCTCTGAATTAATCATAGAATCATAGAAAATTAGTGTTGGAAGGGACCTCAGGAGGTCATCTATTCCAACCCTCTGCTCAGAGCGGGACCATCCCCTATTATATCATCCCGTCCAAGGCTTTGTCTAGCCGAGTGTTAAACCTGTCTAAGAATGGAGAGTCCCCAACCTTTCTGAATAACCTGTTCTAATGCTTTACTACCCTCCAAGTGAGAAAGTTATTCCCGATATCTAACCTAAACTTCCCTTACTGCAACTTCAGACTGTTGCTCTTTGTTCTGTTATCCGTCACCTCTGAGAACGCAGTGCTCCAGATATGGCCTCACCTTGCTCAATAGAGGGGAATAATCACTTCCCTCGATCTGCTGGCAGTGCTCCTACTAATGCAGCCCAGGATGCTATTAGTTTTCTTCATACCAAGGGCACACTGTTGGCTCATATTCAGCTTACTGTCCACTTTAACTCCCAGGTCATTTTCTGCAAAGCTGCTGCTTAGGCCAGTCAATCCCCAGCCTGTACGGGATACAACAATTCTGTGTACCTAACCACAGGACTCTGCACTTGTCCTTATTGAACCTCATGAAATTTCTTTTGGTCCAATCCTCCAGTTTGTTGAAGTCCCTGAATCCTAGCCCTACCCTCCAGCATGTCTACTACTCCCCCCAGCATGCTGGTATCCATGAACTTGTTGAGGGTGCACTCCATGCCATCTTCCAGGTCGTTGATGAAGATATTGAACAAAATTGGTCCCAGGATCTACCCCGGGACATTCCACTTGATAGCACCTAGCTAGACATCGAACCATTGATTTAATTACCCTTTGAGCCCAGTAATTCAACCGGTTTTCTATCCACGTTACAGTCCATTCATCTACCCTGTACTTCCTTAGCTTGCTTGCAAGAATGTTGTGGGAGATCCTATCAAAAACTTTGCTAAAGTCAGGGTATACTATGTCCACTGCTCGCCCTGCATCCATAGAGCCAGTCATCTTATCATAGAAGGCAATCGTGTTGGTCAGGCATAAATCTTTGGGGAATCCATGATGGCTATTCCTGATCACTCCCAAGTGCTTAGAAATGGAGTCCTTGAGGACACACGCCATGATTTTTCCAGGGGTGAGGTGAAGCTGTGATTTGGTCTGTAATTCCCCAGATCCTCCTTGTTCTGTTTCTCAAAGATAGGCACCATATTATCCCTTTTCAAAGCATCTCCCAGTAATCATGAGATTTCAGCAATAATGGTCAACAGCTCTGCAGTCACTTTAATCAACTCCCTCAGCATCTTTGAGTGCATTGTGCCCAGCCCCATGGACCTGTACACATCCAACTTATCTAAATAGTCCTTTAATGTGTTTTTTGGCCACTGGCTGCTCACCTCCTCCCCAAACTGTGTTGGCGAGCGCGGTAATCTGGGAGCTCACCTTGCCTGTGAAGACTGAGGTAAAAAAGGCATTGCCTTTTCCACACCATCAGTCATTAGGTGGCCTCCCCCATTCAGTAAGGGAACCCACAGTTTTCCTGATCCTCCTTTTGTTGCTGTCGTACTTGTAAAAACTCTTCTTGTTAGCCTTCGCGTCCCTTGCTAGCTGCAACTCCCGTTGCACTTTGGCCTTCCTTGTTAATGTACTGCAGTTGTGATTTGCCACACCTTTGCTGTCACAGTCCCAGTTCCTGAATAGACAGTCAGTCATGCCAAATTGTGTAAAAGTTTGATTGCTACTGAGAGTCTACATTATTCTCAGTAATTTGTCCCAGGTTCTCAAAGGCGTGTCGGCTCACTTTGTCTCCTTTTATAATGAAAGCTAAGATTCTTTTGGGCACTTTTTTGACTTGCATGCTGGTATATGCATGAAATAAGCCCAGTCTTCTTTCAGAATATATGTACTTTTTGTTCATGAATACATACTGCTCGTAGAACCCGTATCACTCTTCAGATACCAAGTAAAAATAAAATATGTATCCAGTTATCTGTGTATCAGCTTATGCCCCCTGCTCCCCAATCCTTTAATTACTGATTAAAAGTAGATTTAAAGGAACACGATCAGGTCAGTATTGGTCTGAAATGTGCATCTTGTTTTAAATAATATGTTTTTGCAAAGCCTATGGTATGACTAGGAGTTTATTTTATTTTAGGGAAAGCAGCTGTCTTTCCTAAACAAATAATGCCTCGCGGTGTTCGCTGTTCAGACACTGCAGTATTGTGATGTGGCATGACAGTCTGAAAATGAAATCAGTTAGAAAGTAAATGCAAGATTATACGTACAACTGTGAAAGCACATATTCTGTTTTCATTTTCCACTCGGAGAAATGCTAATAGTGAAAAAGAAATTATTTAAAAAATGCTACAAATTACATTACTTGCAAGTGTGAGGTCAAACCTGGCATTGCTTGATGTAGTCAAATTAGCCAGTTAAGGGTCATCAAATTAGCAGTTAAGGGTCTGGCCTCTTACTTAATAGTTGTCTACCATAAATGATGTTTTAGAAATTCAGACTGACTTTTTTTTTTGTGAAATAAAATTTCACTGGGGGGGGGGGATATATTGTGAAATAAAATTGGCTTATTCAGTATTACTGAGAGGTTGTCTATTTAAGTAAACAGTTTGTTGGAAAGCTACACTAGCTATTAAGAAGTGCATGCTTGCCTGACTTACATTAATGTTCTTTGTTTTAGGGTTATATCCTTTGCTGTGACCTCATGGTTTAAGTGGGACTAAAGATGAGTATAAGCAGTGATGAGGTTAACTTCCTGGTATATAGATACTTGCAAGAATCAGGTGAGTAGTCCATCTAAATTCTTTTGGTTTTTAAGAAATAATTAATCCATAATTGGCTCTGCTAAATGCAGACTAGAGGTATAATTTTATCTGTAGGTGGATGCATCTGCTGAATATGAATTGTTTGTGTGTCCAAATCAGGACACTTGATCCTAGTAATTTGCCTCCTACAGCTTAACTGGTTTTAGTCATTTTAATACTGTTCAGGTGCCAGACAGCTCCAGTGATGTAAGTTGTAGGGAGAGGATTTTTTTGATATCTTGGCTATCCAAGACACTTTGCACCATTTGGTCTGGGGCTACTTGAAGAAAAGTCTGCTGCAGAAAATACTCTTGCTATCTGGTTCTGTTCTGGAGTTGTTCTAAATAGTGCTTATGGGATGGGATTCATGGTGAAATGTGGCCAAAGAATCAGAAGGCATTAGTCCATTTTGGAGGAAAAGAGCATCACTGAAGGAGACCATAACGTACCTACTATAAATGTGGTTAAGTAGGTTACTATAAAAATACTCCTTCTGGCAAGGGACTTACTGTGTAAGGAATTCTAATCTGTTTTAGCTGCCTAGCTTTAACTACCTGTTTTAACTACTAGTGTAAGATTAGCAAAAGTCCCCTGCGTCCCAAAGCTAGTGGTAGAGCAAAATCCTAATACCTGTTATAAGCAAAAGGAAGTATTTTATTTCTTCTTGTGTCTACCCAGCGCTCTGATATATGCAAGATGCAAGAAAAATAGAATATACCTTTAGATAGTTGGTGATTTTTAATGTCTTCTGTTTGAAAAGCTTCTAGAAACCAACCACAGCAGCAGGGTGTAGCTCAGGGGTAGGCAAAATTGCGGATCCGGTTGGCGGTTGGACTCCATTTCCCAGCAGTGCCTGCTTGTGGGGCTGGGGCTAGTTTCCATGGAGACCCCAGCAGCAGCTGCACTATGGTAGTACGGGGCCAGGGTTTCCATGGAAACTGGCCCCAGCAGTGCTGGCAGGGCAGGGAGCTGCTCTGGGGCCAGGCTGGGATCTTGCAGTGGTAACAGTATGATCGAGAGCAGGGGTGGGTAAACTACAGCCCACAGGCTGGATGCAGCCCTTGAGGCCATTCTATCCGGCCTGCAGGGCCCCTAAAATATTTAGAAAATTAATATTTATCTGCCCTTGGTTCCTGTCAAAAATGACAGGAACCAGGGGCTGTAGGACCTAGGGGAAGCCCAGCAGGCTTCCACAATAGCAGGCTCTGCCTGCCCCAGCTGGAAGCCCCAGTAGGGGCTTCTGACTGCCCCGGCAGCTCTGGAACCTCGGGTAAGGGGGGTGGGGAAGGGCAGGGGAGGACCCTGGGCAGGGAAGGAGCCTGGGAAAAAACTGAGCGCAGGCGGGGGGAAGGTGGCCTCTTGCCCACCCCATGGCTAGCACCCCGTGCTGCAGCTGCTCACAGCCTGCATGCCCCCTGGCTGCCTGTGCCTGCTCTGGACAGCCCTGCAGGCTGCAAGTGGCTGCAGCAGGGAGCACCGGCCACAGTGTGGGAGAGGGGTCACTTTTTTTTCCCTGGACTCCTTCCCGGCATGAAGGAAGCGGCCCCTCCCCCATGCCCTGTGCCCCATGCTACAGCCGCTCGCAGCGCGTGTGGGGCTGTCTGGAGCAGGCACAGGGAGTCTCAGGTGGGCTGCGAGCAGCTGCAGCACAGGGCACCAGGCATGGGGCAGTCGAGGGGCCACTTCCCCCCCTCACCCTCCCTGCACTCAGCACCACCTTGGAACCTCGCCCCACTGCCAGCCTGGGCCCCGTGCCAGCATCAGCTCCAGCCTCACCTGTTGGAGCTGCACATGGCGACAGAAGCTGCAGCTCCCCCGCTTACCGCACCAGGCAGTGTTTGCCACTGTCACCTCTGTGCTGCCCCGCACACAAGCTCCAGGCAGTCGGCAGCAACCAACACTGCCCGGCGTGGCAAGTGGAGGTGCCGCAGCTGTTGCTGCCGCGGACAGGCAAGACCAGAGCTGGCTTGGAGCCCAATTGGGCTGGGTTACAAGCTGGTGCTGAGTGTGGGGAAAAGTGGCCCCTCGCCCTTCCCATTGCCAGCACCTTGCACTATAGCCGCTTGCAGCACACGTGGGGCTGCCTGTGCTTGCTCCAGACAATGTCTGCTTTTCAACTGTATTGGATATAACCTCAATAATATGCATAGAAACTCAAAGAAGTAGTCTCACCTTCAGGAAGCTCAGTGTAAATTCTCCTTCTGGTTTAGACCATGAGAGAAGCTCCTGTTATTTTAAGCAGCACAGCTGATGATCATCCAGGGTATGATGGGGAATGAGGTATACCAGTCCATCAGAAAATGGAGAAGTCTGCTTCAGGAATAGGGAGCTGCTGCAATTACCAAAACCCTGGCAGTAATAGTGCAGCGAGTTGCTCTAGACATGTATGCTCCTTTCTATTAAAACATCATTTAGATCTGAGAATTGTTTAATGGCTTCTGGGAGATTTAGAGGCTAGAGACTAACTCCTGTAAGAGATCATCCAGCTCTACTGGCTTATTCTTTGTAACTGGGTTCTCCTCTCCTTGGACCCATAACCCTGTTGTAGGGGAGAGGCTTGTGCACACCAATGATCCTCTGAGCTATGTCGTCTGGAGCCTTGTAGGCTTTCTCTTGGCAAGCAGGTCTGAGATGAGGTCCCAGACTAAGCATGGCCCAAACTCCTGAAGACTCCAATGGCAGAACAGGCATACTTGAGGACCCACAGGCTCTCTGCAGCTGTGAAGGCAGGTCGTGGTGAGATGGAGGTCTCTGGTTGTCTTGGAAATCCTTGGAAATCCACTGAGTTCAGGGCTGCTCCTGTCAAGTTTGTGTGGTTGTAGCTTGCATACTGGCTTCCCCACATTAAAAGACATCACTCACAGGCCTCTGTCAGGGAAAAAAATATCTTCCGTAAACCAAGTCCTGTGGTAGCAGACGAGTGGCAGTGGGGACAGGAGCAGTGATTTCTGGGAGTTCCGAGTCTCAAATCTGCACATAGGCATTGGTCATACGATGGTTGTTTTGTACTTACCAAGACAGAAGTACAATTTGGGAGCTGTGGCCGTGACTGAGCAGTTCTCTTTAGGATTCCCGCTGCTCACCCTGACTCGGGGAGGGGCTAGAAAAGGTGCCCTGAGCATAGGCTGGCTCAAGCCCCCCTGGCTGGGTTGCCGCATCTAGTGGGATCACTCTACCTGCAGCCACAACCTACTCAGATTTGGCACAGGGAATGTCCACACTCTGAGCAGTCAGTGCTCTGAAGAAAGAACTGTTATAGTAGCTAGAGAAGTTGCAAGACATGACATTGATATTGGTGCCCTAAGCAAGACCTGTTAGGCAGATGAAGGCCAGTTGTGAAAGGAAGAGGAGGTTTTGGAAAACCTTGTTTTGGAAAGGAATATTGCCTGAAGAGCGGTTCATTTATGGGGTTGGCTTCTCCGTCAAGAATAGGTTTGTCAGTCAGCTTTCAGAACTCCCCATCGGAATAAAGGAACACCTTATGACTCATTCCATCTCAAGCTTAGTAACAACCAGCACGCTGCAGTCATCGGCACGTACGCCCCCACACTTGATGATAAAGTCAACAAGGAACATTGCTACTGCTCTCTTTCCATTGCTGGAAAGATTCTTCCATCCTTCTGAATCGGCCCCCCCCGGCGCTTGCTGGAGATGTCCTCCCAGTGTGGCTTTAGACCATCATGGAGTACTACCGGCATGATTTTTGTTGTACAACAGATCCAGAAGAAGTGTAGAGAGCAACACCAGAACCTCTTTATGGCATTGACCTAACCAAGGCCTTCAACTCCATCAACCATGAAGCCATATGGAAGGTTCTGGCTAACTTTGGTTGTCTACTGAAGTTGATCAGTGTCCTCAGGCTACTTAATGATGGGATGACTGCCACAGTCCTTGCAGTGGATCAGAGACAGACCCAGTTATCATCTATACTGGTGTCAAACAGGGCTGCATCATTGCCCAACCTTTTTCTCCATCTATCTTGCTGTGATTTTGATTTTCATCCAGGACTGCCTTTTTCCTGGAATCAGAGTTGGATATCGACTAGATGGTTAGCTTTTCAACCTGCAGCACCTTCACAGCAAAACAGGCATTATCAACCTTCAGTACACTGAAAACTGTTAAATCCTTGCACATACTGAGACTGATCTACAGTCCACTCTTGACCTTTTTCAGGTGCTTATCATTGCCTAGGACTCTCCCTTAATATTGGGAAGACCAAGGTGCTCTATCAGCCTGCCCCAACACAAGCTGCCCTCTTCCCGGACAAATTACCGTTGGTGGAGAACCCCGGAGAGCATCTAGCACTTCCCATACGTTGGCAGCCACCTCTCCCAGTCAGTCAGTTTTGATGTAGAAATCAAACACAGGATTTGCTGTACCAGCATATCCTTCCGAAAGCTGCTTTGCTGTGTCTTTGCCGATCGAGACCTGCAGATGGAAACTTAGATCCTGGTCTGCAGTGTAGTGGTTACCCCCACGCTCTTCTACAAGTGTGAGACATGGGTGACATACTGGGAAATGCTAGCTGGTACAGGTCTCAATGGTAGTGCACCATACATCAAGCTACAGCCTACTTTGAAAAGAACCACCTTTCTCAGGAAGGCAAGAAAAGGCAGAGGAGAAAGGAAAGCCTACAGCATCCCAGCCAAAAGCGGTGCCCCCTTTTCTTTCCCCACAAGGCACTACCTGTCTGATCTGTGGAAAAACTTGCAGAGCGTGGATTGGACTTCTCAGCCATATTAAAACCCACTAACAATAACCCCCAACAGATGTCATCCTTGTGTTGAGGGATAGCCAAAGAAGACTCTTTTGTGCAGGGTACTGTGAAGATCATTGTGATCTTCAGAGAAAATCTCAAAAATTAAAATATGTATTTATTTATCAGTGACTAGATCACAGGAATTCTTTTGATCTAGGTCAGTGGCTTCCAACCTAAAGTTGCACCCCAAATCAGGGTCACCTCCTGCCTGCAGGGCTCTCCTGGCACATGGTCCACGCGGCTCTCACTGCTGCTGCCCCCCATGATCCCAGCCTGGCCCAGGCTCTGCTGGTGCTGCTGGGCATGAGTGAGTTGGGGGTGGAGGTCGCGGCCTGGATCTAGGGTCTCAGCAAAAAAAAAGGTTGGGTGGGAGCCACGGATCTAAGTGATCATTTTCTGTATTTGTCCTAGCTTATTTGTAGTGAGATGGCATGAAGACAGACTCCACACTTTTGTAATGAAAATAGATCAACTGCTAATGCATCTGTGAAGTCATGCTGACTCTTGTTTCTGGAAAATGTTACAAAAACATTATAGAGCTATACTAAGTAGTTAACAAATTGAAGTTTTCAACTTAGTAGTCAGTAACCAGTTGTGCTCTGGTTCTAGGTCCATTTGTTATGGACTAAAATGAGTGCTTCTGGGGTGTTGAGTGGAATTTTGTGGCTTCATCTGTGAGATTTTTGTTCAGAGTTGATGGAGACCAATGTGGCATCTGCCCTCTGCTCAGAGATTCCTTAGACTGAGAAGCACCAAGAAGCAATCGTGGACGGCAGAAGCTTTCCATCTCTCCTTGCCAGAAAAAAAACCTTACTGTTCCCGATGAATTTACAGAGAGCTGTTATAAATTCTTATTCCATCTCCAGATTGCTGTTGTCACAATTAGTGCTCAAGAAATTAATCTATTTATATAAATTTTGTAGTTCCTGTTGTCTGCAGCAAGAATTCAGTAGTCTCTGAGGAAGGAGCTCTAAGGGAATAATTGTCCATAAGAGCAAAATGAATTGGCTAAAACAAATCTTTCCTTTACAAGAAATTTACCTTTTCAGGGCAATCAAATAAATAATATTCATGCCAGTGTTTCAATGTGATAAACTTTTCACCCTTGAATTAGTGTATAGCAATAATGTGGTTTTAAGTACCAGAACATGCACAATTAAAATGCACTGTCGTTAATTTAGTTCTGTTCTCATTGAGATTTTCTTCTTTTTTATATGCAATGAGGACAGAAATGTAACAAGTGAATTTTGGTGTATCAGTAGGTTTGGCTAGTTTACAACCTAGTAACTTGTAATCAGTTTTACTGAAGGAATATGCTTTATCTTTGTTTGTTTCTATTTGACTCCTACTCTAAATCCCTGTGAGGAAGGTATTTAAAAAAAAAAAAAAGGAACAGAAAAAATTAATTTTTTCTATCTAAACATGTTTGTTACAACTGCTAACTGATTATAATTAACGCTAGTTATATCGTATATAAATTAAGGTTTGCATAGTTTACACATTAAAACTATAATAAAGAAAACACATATTGAGGTCTCTAATTGACTGCATGGCTGTGTATGGTTTATGTATTAGTTATATATAATTATCTCTTAGTTTACATATTTGCTATACCACTGCAGTAGCTTCTTTGGCTTTTACCAGAAGATCTTGCTTTGAGAAATTGTGCTGCCAGTATATGAGTGACTATGTACTGATTGTTTTCCCTTTTGTCTTTAGGGTTTTCTCATTCAGCATTTACCTTTGGTATAGAGAGCCATATCAGCCAGTCTAATATAAATGGTGCTCTGGTGCCACCAGCTGCTTTGATTTCCATCATTCAGAAAGGTCTGCAGTATGTAGAGGCAGAAGTCAGTATTAATGAGGTAAGTAGCTGTCTCATTACTTTTGCAAGTATTATATACTTGCTGGCATCACATGTTAATGCTAATATTTGTTTCTAATACTCTTTTGTCCTATTTATTTATTTTCACTTCAGATGCCTTACTGCTGGTGTTCACCATGACTCCACTGGTGGAACCAGAACGAAGTGACATAATTGTGTAAGGGTTCTGCCCAGTGCAGCCACGCAACGTGGTGTGCTGGTGCAGTCAAAGATCCATGATCTGTGGAGTTTTTCCTCAAATGCAATGTCGTAGTTAATCCAGAAAAGTACAATAAAATCATAGCAAAGATCAAATAGCCTCCTAACTTCTGTTTTGAAGGTCATCTTGGAAGACTGGGGATTAACAACAAGCACATCACAAAAGAGTCTGGAGTTCTGTTGGGTGAATAATTCAAGAGTTTGAGAATTTGTTCAAGCTCTTAATTTGCTTCCCTTTCAATATTGGGAAAAATTTCCTTCTTTGCAGGAGCACCTAGTTAGTAACAGGCCCAGGATCCCTTTTATCTTTGAACTGTGATTCCCTTCTCAAGCAGTTGCATTAGGATTTTCAGTAAAGATCCTTATTTGCTTTTGGATTTGTAAAGCATATGACAGTCCTTTAAATGCACGTATTGTAATTTTGGCAACTTTTGAAGAAGTTGCAGTAGAATGGCTTGAGGAGAGAGGCTGGGTTCAACCAGCTACAGCAGCTGCTGCATTTCCAGAGGTGAAGTGTCGGAAAGAAAGCCATACAGCTCTCTTGTAGAAGATTTATCAGTGTAATGAAGTGAGGGGACTCATAGAAAAAGAATGGCTTTCCATAAAGGAGAAAAGGTTTGAATGTGGCCGGACAGGAAAGATGGAAGTCCAGACCTGTTTTACAGAGGCCTGTTACCCTTCAGCAAAATTATTGGAACTTGCTGCCTTTGTTGTTATTCCAAGAGTGTGCTTCCAGCAGTGCAGAAATATTGGTTGCTTGAGTTGCCATCAAGTCCATTAGCGTTTGCATCTTACAAAAGCAACCATTAATATGTATCACTTTGGTTGTGGCCAGGATACCAATTTTGCAGTAATTCTGGTATCCTCTCCATCTCCCTTGTCCCTCTGACTTGGTTAGCTGCAGATCCATAGTTCCAGTAAAATAAATCTGTTCTCTAGGAAAGGGTCATAAAAAAGAAGCGAAGTTCAGAACAGAAGAGGGAAGCCTATATTTATCACCAGGAATTCTTCCAAGGTACTAAAAATAGAGCTTTGCAAAGCCCTAACAAATGTAGAAGAGGCTATTTTTGCCTGGGTCTTGTCCATTTCAGGATAAATTTCTTTGTGGTTGTTTTCAAGTATGTTAGCTCTGTTCTTGTATAAAGAGAGAGAAGGAAAAAAATGTAAAACGTGGCTCTCCAGCTAATGGGTTCTTGGAAATGTTTAGTCCAGTAAAATATAATAACTGGAACTGTTCGCAGCTCTTGACATATGCATTTGGAATTTTGTTGCAGCCCCTCATATCTGAAATTGTATTCGTAGGTAGTATATGTATTTTTTTTGGCTGTTTTAGGCAATTTAGCAAATTTTTCAGTCCCAGAGTCTCTGTAGTGGTTTGTACACTAAATGCACATGATGATTACTTTGACCTTTGAGCAGAATTTCAGCCCTCAGTGCAGAAAAATGAAATATTCGAAAGATTGCTTGCCTCTGTGTTTGTGATTTATCTTCTTCTTTCCAGTTAACTTTTAGACTGACTAGTTTTTCTTAGGAATTTTTGCTAACAAGGCCAGCTAATATGGTATTGTCCTTTCTGTTTGTTTTTCCTCCTCTCAAAAATAGGATGGTACCTTGTTTGATGGTAGGCCGATAGAGTCTCTCTCACTGATAGATGCAGTAATGCCTGATGTGGTACAAACAAGACAACAAGCCTACAGAGATAAACTTGCACAACAGCAGGCAGCAGCTGCTGCAGCTGCAGCTGCAACAAACCCACAGGGATCTGCAAAAAATGGAGAAAATACTGCAAATGGAGAAGAGAATGGCGCACACACTATAGCAAGTAAGTTGAGGCAGAAGATGATGACACACACCATTGAGTAGCTGTGTCTCTTGTCGTTTATCCTATTTAATGTCTCTGTAGATTACTCTGCAGACTCACAAACACATTTGTGAGAAGAATAAGCATAGGTATCTGTAACTTCTAGACTTTCAGAAAATAAGTTTGCGTGTGATTTATCAGAGAGTTTCTCACCTTTAGATAACTTTTTCTGGCTTGGTTTGTGCAAGTGTGGCATGTGTGTAGATGCGGGATGGGAAGGGTGTTCTTAATTTTAGCATTAGTACTGTTTTTGGCCATATTCTTATTTTCTTTATGCTACTGAAGGCTATTGATACAGGGCCCAGCTGAAAAAAAGCCTGCAGAAGCAACTGCTGCTCCCCAGCCCACCACAGTCCTCAGCTTCAGTGTAAATAGGCTGCCCTGACTTGTACTGAAACGGGGCCAATTACTAGTTCTCTGATGGCCTCGCCTTTTATCCATGAAGATCTTGGATTTATAAAAGAACCTAGCCCCACTTGTAAATTGAATGTTGAATCATTTTGATCACAAAAGACATCTATTCCAATTTATAACAAAAGATCATTATTCTCTTCATGTGCTAGATAGCATTACTTGACAAAAGCGCCTGCAAATTTTGTTTGTGCAGTGTTCCATTTATGCCCCTTAGTTGCAATTGGTCATATAAATTGGGTTTTTTATATAACATTTGCCATTTGTGAACATTACTTTTGGAAGCACTCGGTCTCATGGATGTTATAGTAAAAAAAAGAATACCATGGGGGCGCAAACCCATGGAAAGATTTGTTTAATATTTTGAATGGCTATCCACTAAAAACTTTTGCTTTATTTCCCCAGTTTTATGGTTGATGCTATCAGCTCCTTTCATTTATCACATAATACATGGGCTTCGAGAAATATTCTTGGTTTTTTGTTCAAACAAATCACTTTTTTGCTTGAGGGTTTACATTTTAAAAATCCATAATTTTTGTTGTTTGCTTGTTAACTGTCAGCTGTGACCTTAAGTTTTCGAACTAAGCTCTGTATAAAAGGTAATATACCAGCAACCCCTGCTGGCTGCAACACCAAATCATTGTGTCATCGATTCTCTTAAATTGAAACCGTGTTTTAACATGTGGTACTCTTATCTGAAGACAGGTATTCTGTAATAGTCTTTTCTTTTGTCTCTTACATCCGCGTAATATCAAAAACCCTGTAAAGCCTAAATGAAGCAATAAGTACAACATGGTGTTGTTTAAACAGTCCTGCTATGAATATATGTGGAACAGATGAGCTCTTTATTGTTCTTCATATTCTTCATTTACTTCAAGAAAACTCTTCATAGGGATATATTTTAAATAATCGAGAAAGGACTGGTAGTACTTGGCAGTGAAGATCTTTTTAATTTTACAGAACAATGTGGATTTGATTCATCTCCCACGTGGAAACCTTATATATTCACAATATGAGACCAGCAAAACAAACCTCCTATGGGTATAGAATACAATCGATTTCCTACACATTTACTAAAATATTATCTGCATATTTATTAGGCTCATTTTCAGAAGGGAAGTGGCTGAATTGTTGTCTTGCCGGTTATTGGTGACCCTAGTTAAATGCTAAAATGTGGGAGTGTCAACGTTTCATAAACACAAGAAGTATGTTATTTCAAAGTCATAAAAAGATTGTTCACATAGTGCCTGCCCAGTAGGGAGGATATACTTTTGCTAATTCAGTTTTTAGAGATTTTTCCCAAGTAGATTTAGCCTCAGTTTGTGGGTCTCCACAGAGAGACAGGTTAAAGAGACCTGAGGTTTAGAAGGAGAGTTCTTGGCACCTGTTGAAAATCAACTCCTTTTTAAATCACTGGGTACCTGAAAACGTTGAGAGAAAAATCACTGTTGTTTTTACAAATCTTAGCGTGAATCCATGTGACTTTACTCCTAGAATTTGCTTAACGGTTACAATTCATCCCACAAACCTGCAACCCCCAGGTATAAACATGCGTATTCTTTCCACTGTTGTTTCCCATAATGCAGATAATCACACGGATATGATGGAAGTGGACGGAGATGTTGAAATCCCTCCAAACAAAGCAGTGGTGCTGCGTGGTCATGAATCTGAAGTATTCATCTGTGCCTGGAACCCTGTTAGTGACCTTCTGGCCTCAGGGTATGTTTTTTGGAGAGAACACCAAATGGCTGCTCACCACAGCGCTGTATGCCCTATAGCCACAATATCCTGTGCCACTGTCCTGTACTTTCCTGACATTGAATATTTGGGCCCCGGGGCAAATAGATTTCTCCACAGGGTACGTGGGGTTGACAGCATACAGCTGCCAGAGGATTTGGGTGCAAAATGCTAGGCTTCCGATTTTAAAACATCCCAATTATCAAGATTGTTCTTAATCTTTTTCTCTACCAGGAAACCAGAAATCCACCGTAGACATCATCCAGATTCTGTTTAAATCAGTTGGCATTATCATTTATTCACTGGGATCAGAGAGATGAGGCCTATTTAGCCATATGATATGGGACTTAACTTTTCTCGGCTGTGTGCCTGTACTTTGTATAGAAACATATTAAACTAGAGCTTTCTTTTTCAAATAGGGGTACCAAATAGGTGCTCGTGCTTCTTGAAGAAGGCACCAGCCTTTTGGTACTTATGTTTTGGGGTTTTTTTTAATGTGATGTTATGCTTGTTTTGCAGTTCTGGAGATTCGACAGCACGGATATGGAACCTTAGTGAAAACAGCACCAGTGGCTCTACGCAGCTGGTACTCCGACACTGTATACGAGAAGGAGGGCAAGATGTACCAAGCAACAAAGATGTGACCTCCTTGGATTGGAATGTAAGCAGAAAGGGCAGGGCTGCAAGTACTTGGAGAAAATTGCACTTGTCACAAGGCGTTGTATCTGGTGTTGCTTCTCACAAAGTACTTCTGCATTAGTGTTATGTCAGACTGATTTTTGATCTTGCCACGTGCATTTCTTAGAGTCCAGTCTGTGAAATAAACCTGAAAAAAAATGTTTTCTGATGAGCTGTGAATGTGCCTGTTTTAAGTTATATAATATGCCAACCCATTATTTTTTTTCCTGGCAGAGTGAAGGTACACTTCTAGCAACTGGGTCATATGACGGGTTTGCAAGGATATGGACTAAAGACGGTAAGTGAAATGCTGTCCAGTTCTGTTAGATTTTCCTGCTTAGCGGCTCGCAACATGTTTTTTCATTTCTTCAACATAATCGTTTCAATGTAAATTTTCAGGTAACCTTGCCAGCACCTTAGGGCAACATAAAGGTCCTATATTTGCATTAAAATGGAACAAGAAAGGAAACTTCATATTAAGTGCAGGAGTGGACAAGGTGAGAACCTTTGGTTAATTAAATTGTAGAATAATTGAGACTAAACAAAACTTTTTATGAGCATTTAAGAATAAAGCCGTAGGAAGTTTCATATTAAATAAGAAATAAGAAAGCAAATATGGGTTTATAAAGAACCTGTCACATTAGACACATTTAATCGTATTTTATAGTTTCAAATTTAGTGGATGACTTCAGTGGTATAAATGCAGTGGATTCTGACTCTCTCTTCTCAGGAACGTCAATGTATGTAAGAAATAACTCCGTTGAAGACAATGGCATTACCACAGTTTACAGCCAAATTATCAAGAATGTAGATAATTCTTATCTAGAATTTAGATAATTCATCTTTGGAAAAAGGATTCATTTTATTTTGGACGCTCCCTGAACCTTTTTCAGAGCCTGAAAATGGGTTTAAAGGGGTGGGCAGAGAACGAGAGGTGCCACTAAATATCATTGCGGGTACTGGCCAGTGCAGCGCCAAGAGGGTCATGGTTAAGCCAGGTTTTATTTTGCATCTTAAAAAAAGTAAAAGAACAATAAACAACATAGTAATTATATTCAGAGCTGTTGTGACATCAGGAGGTTTTGCAGATGGTAGTGAGGGCAGGAAGTAGTGAAGAGTAGAGCACTGAAAAGTATTGTTTAGGCTCATCAGGATTTATAACCCAGAGGCAGGCTACAAAGGTAAACACAAACTCCAAAGGAAACAGTAAGCTCAATTATACTATGAAAAAAACCTGCCAGAGGAGATGGAAACCTTCTTAGCTTGAACTATTCAAAACCAGACTGGACAAAGTAACTGAGAACTGAGTGTAAGAAAATATCCTACATTGGCAAGGAGAGATGTCCTTGCATAAAATGTCAAGAGCTTTTTCCAACATTACCTTGTGTAAGAAAATAGAAAGTCTGTTCTCATTCCAGTTGAGTTCAGTGGCAAAATTCCCCTTGACTTCTGTGGGATAAGATGAGGCTTATAATAAACAACAGCATTCTTTTTAAAATCTGTGTATTTTATACTGAAATATTTTGTTCATCAGAAAGATGCTAGAGGTATTGGCAAACAGTTCCAAAGTTGTCAACAGAATTGGTAAGGGAGCTAAAAGGTTTGATTTATGTGGCTAGACTCAAGTTTATATATGAAGTCTTTTTTACATTAAAGTAATAAGGATGCAACAGGAGTCTAATTAGGAGTAGCAAAAGGAAGTTAACAAAAAAGTTACAGATGCTGCAAGGAAGATAGTGATGAGGTGGTCCTTGCTTGGGTTATACCAAACTGAACTTGTAGCACTAGAAATGTGTGATAAGGAAAAAGCTCGGCCAGTGGGAAGCTGGGATTAGATGACCTAATAAAGTTAATGATGGAAAAAAAATCTCTGAACAACAATTTTACAAGTTTGTTGTTTGTTTATTCAGACCACAATAATTTGGGACGCACATACTGGAGAAGCCAAACAGCAGTTTCCTTTCCATTCTGGTACGTATTATTTTAGAGAGGACTGTTCAGAACGATCTAAAGTAGAAGAAAAGTTGAAAACTGAAACAAGTTCTGGGATATTTAAGGTTGATTTCTAATTTTTTATTTTAAGCACGCGGTTTGCGGACTAACTGCAATATGCTCTGTTGTATTGCCCCCCTTTGCTGTATCTGGAGACATGGAATAGGTCTTCCTTCCTAGATGAAGAATTGATGAAAACTTCTAGCTTTGATGTGTATGTCTCTTAAAAAACTTAACCAAAGATTAGAATTAGAAAACAGAAAATAGAAAAACTTGTGTTTTCCATTTTTACTTTATTTATGGTTATCAAAAATGTAAATACCTTTTTAAGGTCAGCATAGGCAGCCCACATTCACATAGGCAGAAAACAACCAGTGGGGTCACTACTAAATACTCCCAGGGGTTGTTTACAACAGATTTGTATCTCTTTCCCTTGGCTTTTACATAATTGTTTCATTTAAAAAATGTTTCCAGTTTTGATTCTTTCTTGATAAACTTGTTTTTATTTGTCTGCACTGAAGCTGCTCTTGAAATGTTCAAATTCCATTGAATCATATCATAAAATTAAGTCACTCCCTCTTGGCATTTGTTCCTGTTTACAAAATCATACACGGAAAACTCACAAATCAACCCTTCTAAAACATTGTGATATATGTTGTAATATATATATTGCTTAACTATCTCTTATTTTCCTTTTTTTAGCACCAGCATTAGATGTTGACTGGCAGAGTAACAACACATTTGCCTCTTGCAGCACAGATATGTGTATTCATGTCTGTAAATTAGGACAAGATAGGCCTATCAAAACCTTCCAGGGTCATACAGTAAGTACTGAAACAGATTGCAAAGTTTGGATTTGCTATCTGATTGTATTGGTAGTAATTTTAATTGGGAATTAAGACCCTGTTGTACTAAGCATTGTACACGTATAGTAGACGATCCCTGGTGAGAGGCATTAGATGACTGCAGCAAGTAGCTGAGGTGGACTTTTATGTTACAGCAATAAACATCAGTCTTAGTGCACATAGCTGGGTGTCAAGTGTGTTATTAAGTCTAAGTGAGTTTTTGGTGAGATTGGTGGATACGGTAACCATTATGCAGGAGAAAGCAATATGGTGCCATAGGAAAATGTGATTAAAAGGTAATAAGTGTTGGTACAGCTGGTCAACTGAAGGTGGGGGGTTGAGGATTACATTTCAGAATATTAATTGATTATACAAGTATGTGTATTTACTATCCGACTTGATGTTTTTGAAAGCTGTCCTTCATAATGCAAATGAAGACTTCAACTTTTTTCTCACTGTTCACTTTTAGAATGAAGTAAATGCAATCAAATGGGATCCCACTGGTAATCTTCTGGCATCCTGTTCTGATGACATGACTCTAAAGGTAATGTCAGTTTGGGACAGTCTTTTATTTGAACAATTATTGTACACTGCCACCTCTAGGTTTATTGGTAGAACTGTAATATGCCCACCCATTAGCTTAATGAAATTATCTCATTCATTTTCTGAGACACAGGTAGTCCTTGCAAATCTCTTTTTGTCACAGTTTCCATCCAGAGAGCCAAACTCTGTGAACTTACACACTGACTCTTTAGGGGTTTTTAGCATGATTTTAAGAGACAAATATTTATTCCTATTGAAGGATTGGACCAATTTAATAATCTCATTGTCACATAGCCCTAAAGTTACAGCAGAATTGTTCATTCGTGATCAGGGGCATGGACCCAGTGATCTCACGAGGTCCCTTCCAGCCCTAAACTTCTGTGAGTCTGTGAAAAAGAAATATCCACCCATCTATGAGTGCACTTGAGCGCGCATTAACTTATTTTAATGCATATTAAACCATCACTAAAAACATACTCTTTAGTTAATGCACATTAAAATAGACTAATATACGTTACACATCACTAAAATCCATGCTCTTTAGTTAATGCTCATGAAGACAAGCTAATGTGCACTTTCCTACTACCTCACAATGTAGGCGCTAGATTTAACGTGCATTAATATGCATTAATGCACATGTAGACAGACCCAGTGCCACATAGCATATGTGTAGAACTAAATAATCAGTTCCTGTATGGGTTTTCTCCCAAGACATCTCTCTTTCTTGCAGGTGCAATTTATCACTTTTAGTCTTCTGTGTGTAAGTACCGTGTCTAAAAAGAACCACTCGACACCTTTCACCATATTGCTCCCTAGTTTCTCTGGAAGCCTTTCTGCTAATCCCTGGTTTGCTAAATGAATACTGCCCCTAATTGCCTTCAGCATCAGTGTTTGCACCCAGATAATCAGAGCAACATGGCTCTGTATATACGGGGATTCAGAACTGGGGAGAAGTATGGAATGAAATATTTTGAATCTTAAAGTAAGTTAGTTCCTTTTTTCATAAGGAGTCCCACTGTCGTTAATGGAAATTCAGGGTATCCTAACACAGAGCTAGGGTATGAGAATCTGGCACATAGAGTTGCTTTATATTTGTGAAAATGGAGCCCATGGACCCTTCAGGTTGGGTGTATCTACATGTGCATTTTATTCTGGAGTTGACTAATTAGCTTCACAGTAAAACGTCAGTCTACATGTGCACCGATTTTAGGGCGCAGTAAACGAATTCACTCTGCCGTAGTATGCAGTACTTTACTGCAGTGAAATATGTGTGTAGATGGTTACTGGTGCAAATTGCACACGGTCAGCACAGTCGGCTGGGGGCTTGCTCTGCCTCAGCTTAAATTGCTCCTGTCCGAGATGCACATGTAGACGCTATGCACAGGAGCAGTGACTCCAATGCAAACTTACTCTGGCATTTGTGTTGCCTAAATTTTGCATGTAAATGCACCCATTCACTCTAATGTACTTTGATCAGTAAAACGTAGGCTTGTGCAAAGCGGCCAGTATTCACTTTGGAGTTGGCCTGTTCGGGGAACAGTGATTTGATTCAGTGATGCAAATCACTGTCCTGAATTGATTCAGCCTAATCTGATTCAGAGATTCAGCCACTGCTGAATTGGCCGAATCTCTGAATCAAACAAGGCCCCATTGCCTGACCACTCTCCTAGCCCCGTCAATAGCTGCTCTGCCCAGCCCCAGTGTCCTGGCATTAAAAAAAACAAACTAAAAACCCCAAAAATCCATTCACTGGCTCCTACCAAGTGGGGGGCTGTCTACACTGCCCTGTGCTGTGGGGGGGCTCTGTCACAAACCCCCAGAGGCGTGATGGCCACTGCATCAACCACTGAGTGTGGGGTTTTTTGTTTTGTTTTTTTTTACATGCCAGGATGCTGTGGCTGGGTGGAGCAGCCATTGACAGGGCTGGGAAAGCGGGGGGGGGATGCAGGGGTGCTCAGGAAAGCTGAGGGAGCAGGCAGGGGATGGGGCCTGGTAGGGGTCCCTCCATGGTCCCCTCCTCCAGCCCCACCCTGTACATAGTAGCATGGAGCCTGGGTCCAGCTCCCTGCAACGGCGAGCAGGAACTGCCCGAATCTCCAAATCTTTTCTGAATCAATTCGGAGGCTTCGAATTGATCCGGACCTTTTAATTGGTCTTCTGATTCAGTCTGATTCAGATTCAAAGATTTGGCCGCCGAATTGGGCCGAATCCCCTCCGAATTGAATCAGCAACTGAAACGTCACACGGCCACAGTAAAAACGTTAATTGAGATGATTTAATGCATTCTTACCACATACGCTTTGAAACTTCTTCTTTCTCTTAGAAGTCCTATATATACACAGGGAGCAGAGGAGCGGAGGAAATAAATGCACTCCAGCAGACTAGAATCACATATATCAGCATCCCCACACTGAAAAATGGTGCCGGGGCACTTTGAACTAAAACTCGTCAAACAAGCTTTAATTCAAAGCACCCCACTGCCATTATTTTTAATGTGGGGATGCCGTTACATGCGACAATCAAGGCTTGCTAATTAAAATGCACCGCCCTCCCTCCCCCTGGCCTCCTGGAGCGCATGTGAAAATGTCCTTAGGTTTTGGATAACAGAATTAATAATTACATATCTAGTGTAAATAATATTTCAGACCATCAAAACTCTGTTGCCCGCAGTGTGGTCATTGCTCACCCCCCACTGCTGATATGCCTCTGTAAATGGGGCTTCTGTATGCTAGATTTCCATGGCAAACCCCACCCCCAAATTCTCAGTTCATTTGGGAGCCCCGCAGGCCAGACAATCAGGCCCACTGGCCATACATTTGACACCCCTTTTACATAGCGTTTGGTAAAAAGAACTTGTAGTCTAATGCCACTAAAAAATCCATTTTCAGTATAGATCTTTGCACCTCCAGCTTGGTAATTCAATGTAAGAATTTTATTAATACGAGTTGGATGCCTGTTGACAGTCTCCATTGATACTGTTTAATATTCGCATCGCCAAAGCCACGATTGTAAGTGGTGCACGTTAACTGGCGACAGGAATGGGCAACCCCTCCCTTCCCACCCCCTCCCCTGCAAACAGTGCTTTACTGTTACTGGAAGAAGAAGCACGTTAGTTCAGCCTGACTCCCCAGTGTCTGCATAGATTGTAAGCTTTGACGGCTTTTTGGCACTTGTATCTAAAGCTGATTTCAATCAACTATAAGATAAAAACAATAAGCCTTACCGAAGCACACAATCTATACAGATAGTGGGTGAGCCAAATCAAAGTAATGTGATGCCTCTTCTGGGCATGCGGGGCGATTGGCGCAGGGGCGTGCCAAGCTTAAAGTAAAGCACTGTTTTGTTTTCACATATGTAAGCAGCATTGGTACAAGAGTGGGGGTATCCTTACATTAAAACCATCAATATAAGGTTTTTAATATGGGACCACTGAACCTTTGTGACGGTTAATTTTCAATCAGCCATTTTAAATCAGAATTTATATACACTTTTTCTTTTGTCTCCCACTCTTAATTTCTAGTCTTTCTTCAAAAAAGTCCTTATTCAGAAAATTGTCCTAACACATACTAAAGCTCTTTCTTGAAAGGAGATGGAGTTCAACCTGTTCTTAAACGCTTTCCTGAGTTGAGACTAAAAAAGATACCGAGAAAGAAACCACTTGGATAAATAACTAACATATCAAGTTTTAGATGTGTACAAAGTTTAAACACTCCAAAATGAGTTTTGCAATGAAAACACAGATGCGCTCTTAAAGAAATGCTGTCAGTTGTGTCATTATTTGTATTGCAGTATCACTTCAGAGCTACCATCGTGACCAGGATTCCTTTATGGTAGCAACGTGCAATCTAAATAGAATCTGATGGTTCCACCAAATTCAAATCCTTAAGTATTTTTGCATTAGGAACATATTATTCTGTATTAAAAAGAAAATTGTCCCAAATATACTTTCCTACAACATGGTAGTGGAGCAGGAAGCTGATACTTTGTTTAACCCAGACAAACACATCTGTATAAAGTCAGATAATTGCTTTCAGTTATTTTTGTATCGTGTCTTCACTTAGCACACATTGATGAGTTTGTGTAGCACAGATTCTTCTTTATTTTTTAACCCTAGGGTGCTCTGGCAGTTTAAAAGAAAGAGAGCACCAAAAGAAGGATCCTCAAACTTTTAATTGAAAAAGGAGCATTCAATCTATGATTTGGGTGGCCTAAAAAGGTGTCATTTGGGCCCTGTTTGGTGTAAGAAAATAGGGGCTGAGATAATCAGTATGTCATTTAGCATTTATGACTAGCGTCTATATTTTCTTCCATTTTGCCATAGATATGGAGTATGAAACAAGACAGTTGTGTCCATGACTTACAAGCACACAACAAGGAAATTTATACTATCAAATGGAGTCCTACAGGACCTGGAACAAACAATCCAAATGCCAATCTTATGTTAGCAAGGTAATACTTAATCCTGTTTTTCCTACCACTCAAGAAGTTGGCACTTGTTTACTTAACTTCGTTTTCTCTAAATATATGTTTGCAATACATTTTAACCGCATGAAAGGGTTAATAAAAAAACCTGTTTCAGCAGAAGCTCTGTCTCATTCAAGACGAGATTTTATCAACAACTTCCTAAAGCTTGTATTTAAAAAAACAAAATAAAACTAAGGTGTAACTGGTTTCTATTTTTTTCCTTTACAGTGCATCCTTTGATTCTACTGTTAGGTTATGGGATGTAGACAGAGGAATTTGTATCCACACCTTGACGAAACATCAAGAACCTGTGTACAGCGTAGCTTTCAGCCCTGATGGCAGGTACCTGGCCAGTGGCTCTTTCGACAAATGTGTACACATCTGGAATACGCAGGTATAATAGCTCTATTGCCCCCGTCTTTGGATAGTTCAAAATTCAGTTTTAACATAAGTCTCCTGTTGACTTTTGTTCTTCTACCACGTTTCGCTGTGACGAGATCCTTTGCCTTTGCTAGCATTCTGTGTTGGTATGTGGGCCCGTTGAGTTCTTCTACTTGGCAGCGTGCCTATTTGTATTTCAGTTCATCTCACGGCCTCTTGCATTCTGATACCGGTATCTATAATTTTACCTTGCCCCTCTCCATTTCATCTATAATCCACTGTCCTTCTTTGGAGTGCAAATAAAAAAACGTTGTATTATTAGCACTGTTATCAGATGGTGATGCTACCCCAAAAATTAAATTATTACTTGTTTCAGTACAGGCTCTCATATGACATGTTGCCTTTCCACAAAAAAAAGTTAAAATTGAACTCCAAGCAAAAGACCCATTTCAAGTGAAAAAAATGGCTTTGATACTTTATATTTGGCACTATTTCATTGAAAGAAAGCAGTAAAAGGCATGAAGTTTTCTGAAATGAGAACATAAATATTTGCACAAAATTTTGCAAAAATACTTTCACCTGTTTTGAACAGTTAAAGAAAAAAATGCTGTATGCCAATGAAAGTGTTTGGAAAGTTTTTATAGGAAGAATATAACTCCAGATGGAACTTGTTGGCGCAGTAATTCTCAACCATGAGATCTTTTTGAGGGTGTTGCGGGGTGCCACAGAATATTAGATGTGCAAAGGCCTACTTCACAGAAGAATCAATACTGAGAAAAGCGATTCTGACCCGTCATGGTCTGAGTTCCTTGCAACAGAAGAATTGCTGTATTATTTTTCCATAGACAAAGCAAGTGAAAACTAAGAGGTATCCTTTTTCCAGGGATTCCTTGAGTCTAAAAATGCTGAGAACCACTGCAGCAGGGCACTACAAAAGAGAACTTGTTTTGCAAGAAGATTGCTATTTTTAAATAACTTAAATGATTGTCAGTTTTGCTCTCTTCTCTCCATGAGAGAGCCTGATAATGGGTATGCAGGATAATGCTTCTTTTAATATGACAGATAGTAGAAGAAATATTATGAAGACCATTTGAAATGGTAATACGGGAGTTCTGCATACTGTTCTTATTCATGCATATACATGCTTTCCCTTTCTAGACGGGTGCTCTAGTTCACAGTTATCGGGGAACAGGAGGGATTTTTGAGGTTTGCTGGAATGCAGCAGGAGACAAAGTTGGAGCAAGTGCTTCAGATGGTTCAGTAAGTATATAAGAACAACCTCTGGTGAAAGTTACATTTCAGCATGTTTTAGCTAACTGAATAAGTAGAAGGGCTGTGGGCTAATAACAAAGAGAAATTGTGCTCATTCTGATAAATTGTAAATCCATATCACTGGCTTCTAAAATGTAACATGTGAACACAGCAGAAAAACATGCTTGTTTTTGCTCAAGCCGACATTAGAAATTAAAACAAGAATGGGTGATAGGTGTGTGGTCCCAACGGTGTTGTGAAGGTTAGGATGTTACCTGTCACATCCTCAGCATGAAAGTAAAAACGTGACGTGTTATGATTTTAAGCCACAGACATCATAAACCAATGTGTTCCTTGGGGCAGCTCTGGCTCCGGGGGAAACATCCGCAGTGGCCCTGATTCTGGATCAGCTGGGGCAGGCCAAAAACAGTGGAGGCAGCTCTGGGGCTTGGGGCCTAAGGTAAACTTGGGGAGAGGGGAGGAGAGGCAGGCTGAGGGGTCACCCTGCACTCTCCCCACCACAGGTTCTCTCCCAGGTACCTCCCATCCTCACTGTGAATCCCCTCATGTGTCCCTTCCTCCCCCCCAGATCTCCTCTATGCATCTCACCCTCACCATATGCTCTTCCCAGCACTCCCCCTACACGTGCCCCCTACTGCCATTGCACAAGCCACCCTGCCCCCAAAATATTAATTTGTTGCTCTTTACATATTAGTGTGTGAAACATTTGCAGTCAATGATTGGCTGTTCACAAGGAAAAAGAATTGCATGATTTCTTCATCCTCCTTCTGTCCTAAAGAGAAAGCACAGTGAATGGAAGGGTAGGAGGAAGGCTGGTACTCCTGGTACTTTGCTTTTAGCAAAATTAAGCATCTCCTAGTTAAATCTTTCTGTGTGATGGGAAATAATACTTCAAGGTATTTGAGGCATTTGATATAATAAGTCAGTCAAGAGTAACTTCTGGAAAGACCAAAATAGTTTGGCTTCTAGTAGTTCAAAACAGGAAATGAACAGCTTTTTGAGTATCCAAAAAAGGAAAAGAAAATACATTCTGGAGGCTTCATCTCAGTTAAAAGCTTTATATAGCCTTTGTCATACAAAAGTTGGTAAAATCCTAGCATCCTGTTGTTGCTAAGAGGTCAGAAGTCCTTGTTATCTATCTAGAAAGTAGAGATTGGACATCTATTTATCCTAGAAGAGAGACTGCATTTCCTCATCCTTAGGTGTACAGTTCTTTTTCTGTTGCGTTCACAAAGTGTGTGATGCTGATTTTCATGTTCACGTTTGGCAAAAATGTAATCTTGAGCTCTCTCTGCTGAGGTTTGTTAGTGAAATGATGCATTTAAAGCCACCACAGCCTTCCCACTGATCCAAGGCTAGTTATACCATAAACTGGTAATAAGTGAAGGAATGGAAGACCCTCATGTACCATATGAGTGCAAATGTAGTTTACATGTGATGAGATCCTTCTGCTAGCTGTAGGCTCAGTTTTCTGATGCAAGGGAACTGCTAGGTGTAGCAATTGAGCTATCCTTTGATAAGATTATAATAGGAAATTGCACACAATTAGATGCCACCTTCTAGGCTGTTTCAATCTCTTTTATTATTTTTCCACAATGTGAATTTAATTAAATTTTTACTGTTCCTTGTTTCTGAATGATTTGTTTTTGATAATTAAAACCACTTGGATCTTTCCACCCCCTGCAAATCTGGATAAGCCAAATAAAACCCTTGGTTAACATTGTGTGACTTCTCAAGTTTATAACTTGTCCAGTATAAATTTGGACCTTTTACCTTTTATAAAAGCAATCATTTTTACTGCTTTTATCATCTTATCACTGTAGTTCTTCTTGTTATATGTACTACATTACAAAAACACAAAGAGGCCCCAAACTGGCCTTAGTTGTGCTAGAAACTGGACAACCATAGTAAAAATAGATTCTGCTACAAAAAGCTTGCTTTCGGTTCATCAGAGACTGGATGAACTGCAGGAGGTGGGAGAAAGGAATAGAAGACACGGGTGGCAGTGTTACGAACACAGGACTGGATGTATATTAGCACAGTACCATTTTACCAGTTTGCAGCAACCAGCTACAAACACAGCGTACATCTCTGCTATTGAAAACATTGTCTTTTCACCTAAGCTTAATCCCCTAAATTCTAGTCTCAAGCAAGGTGCAGCATGTAGGAGACGAAATCTCAGTGAGAGGTAAAGAAATGTAGACTTCTGAGCAGTAGCAGATCCAAGAACGGGGTGCAAGGAGCATGCCTTTTGTTCCCTTTGGTCTGTGCTATGCTTGCGCAGTGAGCTCTGAGCTCACTGCCTCATCAGCATGGGTTGCTGCCAAAGCTGTGTGTGAGCAGTGAGCTCTGAGCTCTCCAGCTGATTGGGGCAGGGTTTGGCCAGTGGCCCTGCTTTCCACATGGCTTCAAAATCCCAGAGGGAGAACACTGTTGCTGTTTACCATGCTCCACTCTTCCCTGCCCCACTGAATTTGGTAGCAGGGGAAAGGAGGCGGCGAGTGGTAGCAGCTGTATTCATCCCTTGGGTTCCAGACCTGTGCAAAAGCAGAGGCTTCATCCAGACCCTGTGCCCACGCAGTCAAAGGGAGGTGCCACCGCACCCTCCCCACTAACCCCCAGTCTGCTTTTGTGTCTGAGTGCCTTTGCTTTTGTCTAAGGTACTTGCAATTTAGAAACGCTGCAAAGTCTTCACCATGCCCACCCCCCTTCTCTCCAAGAATAGGTCTGAGGGTTGACTTGCACAACCAGGATGATGTTTTTTGACCTTGTCTCACGTGTAGAATTGTAGAGATGTATAACCTGTGTATTGTGTGCATTTCTGTATGCTCTTTTTTTTTCTTACAGGTTTGTGTATTAGACCTGCGGAAATAGCGCTACTAGTTGGAAGCCATGGACCGACTATGAATGTGTACATAGCCAAAATGACTGTCCCTGACCCATGTACTGCTATAGTCCCAATTGAACCATGGCCAGTCCACTACAGCCAAACCTAAAAAAAAATATATACACATATACTGTATATAAAACAAAAAAAAAATAAAGATTACACCCTGAAGAGGATGACACCGAGAGACAAATATACCAGCCACACCAGACCCACACCTGTACCAAAGTCAGAAGAGACTAATGGCAGCCTTTATTCCCCCCCCCCACTTTTTTTTTTTTTTTAAATCCATGGCCACAATGGACTGTGGGGTTTTGTTTGTCTTTTTCTTTTTCCTTTTTCTTCTCAGTAGTTGAGCAGTTTGCGTGTACAGAGAACATGGACTTACATAAACCTGCAGCAGTAGTTTGTTCTTTGCTTTTAAACATTGGGTATTTTTGTTTTGGTTAGTTTATGAATGCATGAAGTAAAGGAATGAATCTGTTTCCTGTTTATATTTTTCACCTTGAAACAAAAGATCCTTTTCTAAAAATATTGGAATGCGTTCTTTAAAGGGAGAGAGTGAACCTGAGGATATTTGGTACATTCTGTGGCTCTCGGAGCACAATTTCCAGGTGGAAGGAGGGTGGAAAATGGGTTACTGGGGAGAGAAGAAAAATAAATCCACCTCTGAGACATGGAGCAGCATGTCCTGTTAATCTATGAAGTACATCAGTAATGGGGTAACGCTATGGTTTTTTCTGGTGACATGGCTGAAATGCAGTAGTTTCTTATTTGGGACATAATTCTGCCAAACTGAAGAATTAGAAGGGCACAAAAAAATAAAGAAAAAGAAATACAGGGATGCAAAAAGCAAAGTAAAGCATCTTCTGTTGCTTTGAGACCATAGCTGAATTATGGTTAAATTGTGCACTATTGTGAAAAGGAGCAAAATATAGTTTTTGGGGGGTTTTGTTCTTTAGTTTGTGTTTTTTAAGAGATTCAAATCTTTCTGGACAAAGGTTCATGCCACAGCTTCTACGAGAGTTACCCATCATCGTTAGTAGGAGCTCAGATGTGTGATTTAACCGAATTCCAGTATTAAAAGTATCTCATGCGATTTTCTTTATTTAAAAAAAAAAAAAAA
>JAGPOW010001918.1:17607771-17619873 GCA_030014935.1 Caiman crocodilus | reverse complement strand
TTTTTTTTTTTCTACTGCTGAGGCCTGAGATTCAGTAGAGTGAACTAGGTTGTCTTCACTTTTCCCTTTTGTTTTTACCGAATATCAGTGAGACCCTAATTTTGAAAAGAATGTGTGCTTTGAGGAGTCCTACTAAATCAAGGACATTGCTTTCTGAGATTGAGACAGAAAAACATGCAGACGTGCTTGCATGCATTTGTAAGTTAACTTGATCTCCAGTGTGGTAGGTTAGCGGGCAGAATGTACAAATGTGGGAGACAGGACAAAACTGGGGTCACAATTAACAACCAGATAAGGAATAGCTTGCTGTCATGTTATTGCTTTTTTTTTTTTTATTGTATCAACTTCAGGTTCTCTTGTTTCTCATTTCTGTATAATTAGCTCCAGATTTTGCCCTTTCTATTTTTACTTTTTTTTTACATGGGTTTAAATTGATGCAAAGATCTTCAACCCTTGACTTTCTAGTTCAGCTAAGAAACTATCTGAGCTCTTCACTTTTTGTGGCGTCGGTAATTCAGTTTGTTTGGAGACTACGACTGTGCAGGATTACTGGGTGCGTCTGGTGGAGGATTGGATTCTGGTATGAAACACTAAAAGTGCCTCTTTTTCTGGGTTGGGGGGAGGTGATACTTATCCAAGTTAGAATGACGTAACCGTTGAAACATGTTTCTTGATTTTATGACACTTTAATATATCTTGAGAGAAAGGCCAAAGATTCGTACCAGTTTTAATTGTCATGGTTTTTGTTTGTTTTTTTTTTTAAAGCACTCCTTTTTCCTTACACTGCTTACCTCATGCTAGGGTATTTTATGAGACATTGCTAACTTTAGAATAGTCTCCGTGTTGGGAAGAATGGCAGGTACAATAGGATTCCTGTGCCAGTTTGTCTTGGCTGTAGAGCAGTCTTAATGGCTGATGCATTTATTTCTTTTGTATGAAGGAACGTCGTGAAAACTGGGCTTTTGGGCTTGTAAATAAAAGGCTGCGTGTTGAGCAAAACGGACCTTTTGGGCTCAGTTGTCCAATCTTTTACTCAGTCAGAAATCCCATTGACTTTCACCGCAGGAAGAAACTTTGTCCGAGTAAATGTTGGAGGATTGGAGCCATGTAATACTGTATGGTGTGCCACATAGGTACGGTGGGCCAAATCAAACTTGGGAAGACAACTGTTGACTTGAGTGGCGATGTTGCCTGAGTGAGCCCTTTCAGGATTCAGCCCAGTGCTCCTTTACCTTGGCAAGCAATAGATTTGTACAGACCTCTTACTACAGAAAATGCTTGTAGAGTGTTTCCATAATAGGATCATTCTCACGCTTCTCCAGAAGTCCGCAGAAAGTAGAAGCAACAGTGTGGCACGTTGGAAGCAGGCTTGGGTTGGAAGACAGCAGTAAATCTATCTCCATCAAGATCCTTGACATTTTCCCTAATGAGAGAGATGTGAAATAGCCTTCACTTCCTCCTCTAGTGTGAGCTCTGAAATATTGCATCCGATAAAAGTGACTTTCTCCCACATGAATCTGCTTGAAGGCAGACAAAACAACCAGAAGACACACCATGTCTTACACATTGAAGGTATAGTGTTAATTGTGCTTCAGATCAGTAGTTTTGAAGAGGTACAGCATTCTCTTCCTCAGCCTTCAAGTTTACAGCGTTGAGACCTGATGATAACTTGGGGCATGGCTTTTTTTTTTTTTTTTTTAAATAAAAACACATTTTTACTTCATAATGTTTTTTGGCATTTGTGGATTAATTCAGGAAAACAGTCTGCATGTCGTTGCTAGTCCAGTGTACTTTGCAATCTTGTTCCTCAACAGACTGCAGTGTGCAGATCAGTAATCCTAGAACAAAGAAGTAATTTTTTTCTCTCTCTCCTGACATTTGACATTGTAGTTGTAATGGTTTAATTTTGAAGTTACAAATCCTTTGGGTCTAATTCTGTGAGCCTACTTATAGCACTGGATTAAAATGTCTGCATCATTTCTTCAGTTATCCAGTTAAATTACAACTGTTGTAAAAGTGTAAACCAGCCCATGACAGTTTTTTGTACTTGTTTAAAGGACTTTTATTGTTCAGTTTTCATGATTATTGTCTAAAGAAGACTGATATAGATGTTCTATACTGTCCTGGACCATGTTAATTACACTTTATGATGTATTTTGGTTCTACATCAGAATGATTTGTCCCCAAAGCCCTTATATCCCTTCTAGGCACATTTTCTGTTGCAGTTTCCCTTTGCATTGTATTGCTCTGACAACTGTAATTTGAATCAGATCTGAAAGAGGTCCAGAATAAAATATATTTTGATATTATGTTGGCTGTATGTTCTATCAAAGTCATTGTAAGTGTTAAATAACAGGGTATTTGCACATGGTTAGTGTGGGGAAAAGGGGGAAGGAATGGCCCGTTATTGCCTCATCTATTTTAGCACACTTTCAGTGTTTCTTATACGGAAAGTAATTCAAAGTAGTACTCTGTGCAATGTCATACCCTTAGCAAAGCTATAGCAGCAGTTGTTCAATTACTTTTATTCAGCAAGGCACTTAAGCACATCAGTAGAACTGTCGAAACTAATGTTTCTCATGTGCTTAAAGTAACACACGGGCTTAACTACCTTGCTGAACCTCAGCTTTAATGTAAATTTACACAGTTGCTTTTTACACGCATTTACCACAATGTGCATTATAAGTGTACTGTCTTCCAATCAGCCTTGTCAGCTTGGGGAAAGGTAATGAGAGATTATGTAGTCCCATTTGACATTCATAGCCCCACAGCTGAGATGTACAGAGCCATTTACTCACTTTTTCTCCCATAAAGAGGAGTTTCACTCTGAAGAGCTCCATTCTTATTCAGTGGTTCAAGTTTGATTATACGGAAGAATTTTATGCCTGCTGTTGTATTTTAGACATTTGAAACAATTTGAGATTACATGTGAGATAATATGCATCCATCTGTATATAATGAAGCTATAATTCCTTCAGGATTTTAGGTGATATCATAAACCAAGAGGGGGAAACTAGATTGCTTTTTCAATGTCACTAGAGCTCAGAAATGGAATTATAGCTCTGTTATAGAGGTCTGCGTATTTGTTATCACACACTTTAACCAGTCATGATTTTCAGTCTCTATTTTACTAATCAAATTAATTTAATGTGTATTATCAAAATCTGTCGCTTTTGTGTTTTAACGTGTAAAGTTCTTCAGGCAAAATTCTAGTGAATGCATTAAAACCAAAGTGGAGAGGTTGGGTTTGGTTTTTTGTTTTTTTTTTTAGTATAAACCAGTCTTGACTTTTACCCACACTAGTGAATGAATTCTTCTTGGGACTTTTCTATTATAACCTGAATATCATGAAAGCAGGACTTATTAATTAGGATCAGTGTCAATCATTTTAAGGCTAGTTAGCAGTAGTAACTTAAGTTACAACTCAAATTGTTTGGATTTTACTGGCAGGAGCATTGAGGCTGAAGGATCTTTGTGTTAAATGCTGCACAAAAGTATGCGGTGTCACAAATGCACCCCTAAAGATAAGAGTGGTGACCTTATGACTTCAAAATTAGGGGGGAGGGAGTTGTTGGGGAGGAAAGTGGTGACAGTGATCTACTTGGTTACATAGTTGGAAAATGTTCCAAATGAAGTTAGGGATAGTAAGGTCTGGGTGAAAGTCAAGCTGTGAGAGAGTGGCCAGTTCAAAGGGCTTTAAGCTGTGGGTACCTGGGGCATTTTTCGACATGCTCTGGTGGCTGGGGAGGGCACTTTAACTAGATTGCCTCTGAGAGCTGCTCTAATTAAACCACGTGCAGCGTCTTGTGCATTTAGCATCCCTGCACTTCAAGATGGCTGTGGGGGCACTTCAACTAAAGCTTGTTTGAGGAGCTTTTGTTAAAGTGCCCCCAGCTGCCGTTCTGAAGCACGGGGATGCTGAATACACAAGACACGAAGGCTGCTGGAGTGTGCTAATTGGCACACTCCAGCAGATTCAACGAGGTCTGCTCTGACGCATTGTAATCACAGTGCGTTGGAGCAGCCTTCCCACACGTCCCCTGTTGTCTTAACCGTTGGAACGGTTCTTTGTAAGCTTCAGGCTAGAAATGCACCCCCCACCCCCCCCCGGGCAGAGTTAGTTTCAGGATGGAATTGTCCAAAATACTTTTCCCATCAAAGTAAAAAAAATTCCCGTAACCACAGTGCAAGCCCAGCCAGTGCTTTTGTAAATCTTGCCCATGTTATCAATGGAAGGCAGTGACATTTTTGACACATGAAGACAATTTGCCTTAAAAAATGACACATTAAGTTACTTTGTTTTTTTTGCCTTGAGTTGACTAAGGACTACAAACTATGCCTGGTGTATGTTTTCTAGTCAGGTTAGCTTTTTTGAGTCTCCTGCTCCAAGCCAGATGCTTGAAGCTGCAAACATTGCAAAGAAGAATATATTTACACTGCATAGCTGCTGCCACTCTGGCCGTATCAGGAGAGCCCCCTAGACGCTGCGTATACCGAAGCAATTTTTCTACTGAGTTCTTCTTTACACCATCTCCCGGTTCCATTATTTCAACATGATCGTAGAAGAGACTCTCTTCTTTCACTTGTGTCCAGACTGGGAGTTTTCCAGCCTGATTGACATTGGTGAGAGGTGGTGATCCTTTCACTTCCGTAGCCGGCAACCTTTTGTAGTGTAGCCGAGACCCGCATTAGCTGTTTTATTTTCATGAGTTTTCACTGGAATTTTAAATATGTAAAAAATGTGCTGTTTTTTATGTTTATGTAAATCTTGCGTTTACAATATTTGACGTATGAAGCCAAAGATGACCTGAAAGATGACCTCTTAATTACGATGAAATCATCCATTTTTATACAGGAGTGAGAGAACCATGGTGAAGACTTGAAGTTACTTGTACTTAATTTCCTTTTTAAAACTGCTCTTTGAAAGTGTTGCACTCCTTTCCCTTTCTATTGCAACATCTCATCTATCATCAGTTTATTCAAAGACAGTGGCAATAACAAAAAAGTCAGGTGCTGATTAAATGAATAGGGAAAAATTGCTTTCCAGCAGTAAGTAATTTCAAGATAGAAGCCAATTCTCTAGGCAAGGTAATATGAACAGCCGCAGTTTGTTTTAACTGCATTTTTTACAATCTTGTGTTCAATTTGTTCAAAGTACCTTGAAATTTCAGCATGAATTTGTTAAATAATCTGTCAGATATTTATTCTATAAGAGAAATTTCAGAACCTGTAGTTACTTTAATAAAGCATTGATCACTATTTAATAAACCACCATATATTTATATTGACAACAAAATCGTAAAAATTCCCATTTTTTTCTCACTGGTGCTTTAAAATGGAGATGTTTCCAGCATGCGAGACCCTTTTTCATTCTCATTTAAAGAGAAACCTATCTTACTATTGTCTCTCAACCTGTTGGTCTGTCTCTGCACTTGGCTTTCAGTTCTGTGGTTGTTTATTGAAGGCATTGAAGTATGAGATAGCTGTTGACCAATGTATTTGTCTCCTGGCTGATTACGATTGGATTGGTGAAACGGATAAATCAGCTTGGTGGTCACTGTTGCATGCTTTATTTACAGCAGGTAAGTTATTGGACTAAAACAACCTGTCCCGACACTAAACTGATAACCTGGACATTACGTGTTTTCCAGTGTCCTTTGTTACTGGACCTTTTTTTAAAAAAAATACGGATGCAAGACTTGTTGAAATCATATCACTGAGCTTTTACTAACTGACTTCATCAGATCTGTTTACCACTACTAACATTTTTTATTATGGTCTTTTTAGGAAGAGCTTAAGGAAGAATTTGCCTTCTGTGTTTTGTCTTGCTGAGTTTCTTCAGTGGAAACAATATGCCATCGGGAAGGCTTGAGTGAGTGATTCTCTTCCAAAGCTCAACAGTACTTCCACGCTTGTTGAATATTCATTAGAGGCCAGGAGTAAATAGTGCAAGCCCACCTGTTTTCTGTCTCATTGAGCTTTCTGCTGTCTAAACGGACGGTAGGAAGAAAAGGATAGGAACAGAGAAATGAAGCGAGTTCAAGGATCGCAGACTAAGTCTAAGTCTATGGCAGAGCAAGGAATTGGGACCCAGGTCTCCCCAGGCAAATACCCTGTCCACAAGACACTGCCTCTCTCTGGCTTGACGTATTTCAAAACAGATGGTGGGGGATCATTGTCTTTTCTGCACATCCAAGCATTGCATGGATCCTTCCCACCCCACTCTGCAAAAGCAAGCTGAGAGAGAGAGCTCCATTGGGTCTGTGTAGAGCAGGAAGGCAGCATCTGCCCGGTGCCGTCTATATAACGTGACCGGGTGTATTTTTTAAAATTATTTTCCACGTGCAACCAATGTGTGGAGGAAGGCAAGGAAACTGAAGAGGCGCCTGATACCTACATAAAAAAACATGAATTGGTGAAGGACTCCAAAAATATGGTAATGAGTTTGGGTATGTACCAAGAAAGAGCGATAGCATCTCTGCTGTTTTATGTAAAACATGCTTCCAGGCAGGGAATGTTTTCTAATGCAACAAAAATGTGTTTGATCCTAAGTTGCTACTGTCTGATGGCTGAATAAGGGGAATCTGCATATGCCTGATTTCTAAACATAAAGCTCTTTTATCTCTCGAGCAGCTTCCTCTAAATAAACCAAAGACACTTGGCCTCGGAGATAATGGAGCCAAGCGCATACGTGAAGCTTTTAAAATATCCCACTTTTGTGATGCGAGAGTGTACACTGAGCATTGGATAGCCCCCAGGTAGCTGAAGTCACGTCTGGACTGAGAACGTCTGGGGAATTTTAGTTGATGGTGATTTGGGGAGTGGTGGGGATTGAGGAGTGGGGGAGGAAGAGAATACAAACCATTGAAAATCCAGCCTGTCAATCAGTTTCTTTCTCAACTGCTCATGGTAGGTTGGATCCTCATCTGCTGTGTTATTTCAGAGGGCTCAATGGAGCTATGGCCATTTATTCTATTAATCATCGTTTCTATGAGTGTAGTATCTACATGCCCCAACCAACATCAGGGCTCTTGTGGATTAGATGCTGCATGTAGTGAATGAGAGTCCCCACGCCAGTGATCCTCTAGTCTAAATAGAGAAGACTTGAGAGGCAAAGTGTCTTTCCAAGTTCTCGTGGCATGCTGGTGACAGATGTCTCCTGATTCCCTAGCCAGGGCCTTCTCTATTGGATCTCAGCATCTCATCAGTATACTGTTCATTTGTAGGTATGGGAATACAGCTTTGCTTTTGTCGTAGCTGATCATTTAAGAACTCTAGAAAGTAGTTTCCAGCAACTGGAAACCCAAAGGTACACCAGTGGCCTTCTTCCCAATGTACGTATCGGGTGATTTGGAAGATTAACAAGAAAACACGAGCTTTTGTATTGCGAGTTGGCAGATGGCACTTAGTTGTGTATTGATGTGCCATTTTATCATTGGTTGTGGGTTTTCGACACTATTGTCCAGACTGCTGCCACCTTGGATTTGATTGCTGAAATGAGTACCTCCTTAGGCTGTTAGAAAACGTCAGCTTCTAGTAATTACAGGTTTCTAATACTTGTGACTGCAGCTGCCCACTTACGAAGCTTGATCTTCCGCGGAGAGCATATTAAGCCTGGCCTGTGTATTCTGATCTGGCTTCCCACTGGTTTCAGAATAACAGTTTGGTATAGGTTTGTGCTGTACCCATAATAAAGCTCTTAATAGCTTGGCAACCCGATAGACCTTTTCTCCTTTCTTGTGATACTCCTTGACTTCAGCTTAGGAACCGGAGGTAGCAGCCATCCTCATTGGAGTAACAAGTGGTAGGGCAGTGTTTCTGACGGGGTTTCAACTTCATAATTCTTCCCCTCCCTGGTGCCAAACTCAGCTGTAAGACTTGATGGATTTCTACATCTTTTTTCCAGACATTGGGATGAACACTTGGCAGAGTTTGGGGTTCCGTTTGGCGTTTCACGCTGTAGTTGTAGCGGCAGAGAAGTTTTCTAATGGCCTTTTTGAACTGGATTAGGGTTTTGCTTTCAAGTTGATGTGGTGCATGATCACGCTTGAAACTGTCGACAGGGATATTAAAAGGAAAACGACATGGAAATGATCTGTAAGAGCTGAACAAGGCTATGACTAGGAAGCAGAAGAGCTTCTTAGAATCCGAGTGAACTTAGTAAGATTCAGAATATAAGTGGTGGTATTATTTCAGTTTCCTGTAAGCCAATTTGCTGTACTTCCAGCCTTCCTTCTTGACTATACAAAACAGCAGCCGGAGGAGTCATTAACACAAAGATTGCATCCTAAGATTGCCTATAATTCAGATGCTTCAGTGATAGAAAAATGTATAGTTTCAGAAGAAGCCATGTGCATGAACCATCCCTTGCCAAATTGCAGAGATTTTAGTTTGTTCAAACCAACTCCTCTGTGCTTTAGAGGAAACAATTTACTACTTTAGTAAATAAACACAGCTGTTAAAAAGTTAAGATTAGCCCGTCAGATTCATAGTCCACTGCATAAATGATAGTGTGCAGCTTTTGCTATCTGCAGAAGCAAAGACTACAAAGCACATTGCAAGTACTGAACTTCAAAGGAAGATTTAAACACAGATACTGCAAATTATGCTTTGGGACCACAATCCTTTCAGCCCACGTCTGTACAGAACGTTTCTCAGAAGTGAAATCCTAACGATATACAGCAGACGTGTGTGAGAGAGGGAGGGAGGGAGGGAAAGAGAGAGTGCCTAGTGCTTTACGGAAGGTAACAGATTGAAAATCTCCCCCTCGTTATGCAAAGATGAGACAGGCAGTTTTCTTTGGTGTCAGCTTCCTTGTGTGCCTTTCAAAGGCGCTCTCAATTCCTTCACCTAATTTCCGGACAGGTAAAATGTAGGCCGCAGCCTACGATCCTGGCTCCCTCGGCTCTCCCACCCTTGTAAACCATTTTGTAAGCAATGTCTATATATGACTTATTACAGAACTTCTTACAGTTGCCAAACTGGGCGAGGTAAAAAAGATAGTGAAATAACTAGCCTGTGCCTTGGGGTGTGTACAGCCTAAATAAACTCTTGATGTATTGCCTGCAGTCTACTACGCAGGACTATAACGTGCTATACATAGTCATTGTCTTTGGGGCAAGACGGGTTGATCCAGGATGTGCCCCAGAACCGCTGGTCTCCTTCATTGACATCTATAGCTATCACTTGGGGCTTTGTCCTGCAGAGCAGTGCCCTTGCTGCTCCTACGGCTTCAAAGGCCCAGTTCTGCAAGACGTTGGCCCTGGGTGCTGCACCCCAAGTCAGGGTGTGGCAGCAAGGTGCATGCGCCACAGGAATCCCCTGCAGGGGTATTTGCGTGCCATGCAAGAGGCAAACAGGTGTTCTCCCATTTAAAGCATCACAAACTGACTACCTTTGGTCGCAGTGGCATTTTGGGGCGCTTGAAGTGTGACAAGGGGGGAGGATGGCTGTTTGGTCACAATTTGTGTCTGCTTGGTGACGTCCGGATTCACCCGTAAGACGCAGACGCAAGTTACGTTTGCCGCGTGTTGAGCGCTGTGAAAGCACTCTACAGCTATGCTGTGACGTGCACGGGTGCAGAGCAGTTTTGAAGTGGCCGATCACACAACAAATTAACCCTCATCAAATGAGGGATCAGATGAAGGCTCTCCACTTTAGAGCACCTTAGGGAACTTGTGTTTCCTAAGATTAATTTGAGGTGCAGTTGGGGCTGGGCTGATGCAGCCCGGCCCTGCCCCTGGAGCTGTCTGCAGGAAGGGAATGGGGAGGGACAGCAAGCTGCCAGCTGGGGTTTGCCCATCCTGAGCTGGAGCAGGGGTGGTAGATTGGAGTCCCCTCCGCCTCGCACCCCTGCTCCCCTCCAGATTAGACCTGGCAAACCCGAGCCATCAGCACACTCCCCTGCTCCCTGCAGACAGCCTCAAAGCAGGGAAGGGTGGGGTTTGCAAAGAGAGGTGGCTGGCGGCTCCTTGGCTTCAGGCAGGCTCCTTGGGCTTCTGGAGGCAAGCTCAATCTCCACCCCCTCGACCCAGCATGTGGACGTCTGTTGGGTTGGGGAGGTGGGGGAGCGCTCCAGCTCATGGCACTTGTATGAAGTACCCTGAGTTTAGAGTAGGGGTCTGCATGCCTGTCAGCGCTCATAGTTTCTGGACATCTCGAGAGTAGTGTACTTCATTTAGGTAAGTAATATCCAATATGAGCAGAAAGCATTTTCTCCTTTGGATCGAATCTGCTTCAGGAGTGGAATACTGGCTCTACTGGAGCAAATAGCAAAACTCTTCTTGATTGCCATGCGGCTGCTATTTCACCTCAAGCACCTAGCTGTGGAAGGTACCGTTTTAAATCTAGGAATGAAGTTAAGAGCTCCTCACGGGCACTTCCCCCAGCATATATGTCTGTGTTGGTTATTGCAGTTCATGCATGTTTGGCTTGGAAGAGACCTTAGCAGATCTCTGAGTACGACCCCGCTGTCCTGGGCAGGAAAGAGCGCTGGGGTGAGATGACCCCAACCAGGTGCATGTCCAGCCTCTTAAAGACCCCTCAAGGTTCGGGACAGCACCGCCTCCCTTGGAAGCCCATTCCAGATTTTGGCAACCCTCGGTGCAAAGAAGTTATTCCTGACGTAAATTCTCTACCAGGAGCTTCTGCTTTCCAAACCTTTGCTGTCAGTGCCATGATTACATATGCTATGCGTTTCTCTAGTGCCAAGGATGCAAGTGCTGAATACAGTATGGGAAGATGCATTGTAAGGTCCATTCATGGGAATTTTTAGCATGAGACATGAAAAGGACAAGCTGTTGGCCACTAGGAACAAAGGCCTTGTATGGAAGCCAGGCTGAAATCAGCCTGACCCTTAGGGAAAGGCACTCTTAACTTGTCTATGACCCTGGGTTTGGAAACTCGGGGTATAACAAAGGAGTAATAACATCTGAGGTATGGAAGAGGACAGGAAAATGAAATGAGAATGGAGGTGCTAGAGACGAGGTGAAGAATACGGGGCTAATTTTAAGAAGGGAAGGGAAAAGAGACAGGAAATGAGACAAAATGGTAAGAAGGTGCCAAGAACAGGAAGTGACACCTTGTGCGGGGAGAAGAAAAGAGGAGGGAAGTGACAGAGGAAATGGTGCAGTGGGGTTTCTCATGACTCGATGCATACTGTGCATTGTCAAATCGGTGGCTCTACTGCAAGTTCCCAGTCAACCATTATGGCTTTCTCTCTGAAACACCTTCACATTTATAAGGAATCTGGCTGTTTGCTAGGAAAAGTGCCATCCTGTGAGCTGAGACTGATGCACAACGCTCGAAGGGTTGCATGCCCTGATCTTCCATATTGAGGTTTTTTTCCTGTGCCCCTGCTTGGGCCTGTTTTATTTCCCTGGACTTCTTGCCTGCTAGGGACATCACCCTTGGGGATGAGAACAAGGTGCTGAGAGGATATTGGCCATCTAAGAAACTGGTTATTTCCTGGCTGTGACAGCTGTTTTTTTCTCCTACTGTAAAATTTGACCTGGGTCTTCGCTGGAGATGTAGATATGCTTTGACCTTGAGAGAGCTAACTCAAGGTACCTATACACGTGCTTCGGGGCAGGGAGGGTGACCACACTCTCATGAACTGCTTTAATTAAAACGCCCGCAGTGTCTCATGTATTCAGTGTCCCACGCTCATAGTCCCTCTCTCTCTGAAAAATCCTATTGGAGATGGTTTTTAACTCTACATAGCTACCTGAGATAAGTCCCAGGTGGGGAATAGGATTGACTAACTCAGGTTCGTTAGCTCCGGCTTAAAACACGCCTTTTTGTGTTAGCTGTGAAGCAAACAATAGGCCAAAAGTCAAACGAGTCATGTTTTATTTTGAGTCCCCTTGTTTTTTTATTTAAACGAGGTTATTTTAAAAATCCCTCTTGGAGGTATTAAAAACTACCTGCATATTCATACCTACCTGTTCATTTTGGAATAGCAAGTCTCCACTTAAAAATTTGCAAGGATAAACAGCGACGGTTATAGGAAATGGAAAACTCAAGTCGATCACGTGACTTCTCTGAAATTACGTTTTTATTATCCAAGTTTCTCTTCGGGAATATGAAACTTGTTGTTGTTGT
>JAGPOW010001918.1:17590130-17605007 GCA_030014935.1 Caiman crocodilus | reverse complement strand
CCCCCGGCCCCCCCCCCGCCCCCCCCCCCCGCCGGCCCCCCCCCCCCGGCGGGCCCCCCCCCCCCCCCCCGGGGGGGGGCGCCCCCCCGGATCCCCGCGGCCCGGCCGTGGGGGGGGTAGTGGAGAGGCTGCAAACCCCACCCTGCTTCTGGCCAGCTTCAAGTCCCCCCCCCCCAAGATCCCATGGGGCACTCCATGCACCCCACCAGTCTTTGTTCACCAGCTGCGCCTGAGGTGTACTGGGCTGCACTTGCGAGCTTCAGGACCTAGTGCCCTTTCCCACCCCTGTGACCAAGTTTGTCACAAAAATGGATTCACTGATTATTCCTTAACGATTTCCAATAATGATAATCCTAATAGTGGTTTTCATGCTTGTAAGACCCTCAAAAAACTTACAAGCTGGAGCCACCCATCCATTACTCCCAAGTGAAATATTGCTAAATGGGGTTATGCCCTTTGGATGGAGATAAGGATGGTTATGCCCTCTGGATGGATGCCCTTTTGTTTTGTAGCACTTTGGTCCCTGACTGGTTCCATTGATGGTGTGGGGAGTTCCCATGGACTAAGGTACTCCTGGGTATAAATAAGAGTATTAGATCTAAGTAGTTCACTGGAAGGAAAGCAGAACATGTTTGTACCAGAGCTGAGAAAAAGCCCAGGAGCCCTACTTCTCAGGCTACTGATGCAGTAGCTGGATCTCTCTTGGTGCCATGTTTGTTATAGGAATTGTTCATTGCATCCTGATGCATAAATATCCATCAGTTAATAACAAAATAATTAAATAAAAGTGTGTGTTCTCATGAAAACACACCGACTAAAATGTTTAATTAGTCCTGGTTTAATTCTCCAGAAGATATCTTTGTCGCTAGTAGACATAAAGCAATCATAAAAATTAAGTGTCTCTCAGTCTGAAGCTGTATTCCCGAGCTTTTAAATGTGGGGAAATGAGATCTCCATATTCACACCAGCACTTCACATCTAATTATCAACTGTGTTTTAGTACAGCACGTTACAAACAGCGGACCAGCTCCCAGAAGGCTGTGCTGCTACAGTATTAATAGTTAATATGTTAGGTCTTGTTTACATGGGAAAGTTGCACTGGTATAGCCTAAGGTGTGAATTTAAACTGATACAGCACACCTGTGCAAACCTATGTGAGCACTCTTCTTTTCAGATGAGCTGAATCAAAATTAGCCAAAGCCCATTGTGAACAGGTTTGAGGCTAAATAATAAGCCTCTCAAAACTGAAATAGGTGCGTCTACACTGGAGTTTGCCCTAGTTTAATTGTAGGGTTTTAAAAACCAATTTAAGGCAATGAAATGTAATCTAGGGCAATTTAGTGTTCAGGGAAAGAGGCAGAAGGTTGCAGATTAGCTTTTGTTCCCCAGGATGTGCCTCGCAATGTGTGCTCATGTCCCATATTGGACTGGTGTAGTTTTTCCATGCAGATGAAGCCTCCTTCATAAGTGCCACCCTCGTGTCTATTCGACCACCATTAGCAAAGTGCTTCTGTAAAAACGCTCTTACGACGTGCAAGGGAAGGACATCGAGAATGACGCATCTCTCCTAGCGATGACTTTTGGTAGTGTTTGTGGAGTCCTGCCAGTTTTCTCTGTGTATTTGTTTTGAAGATCTGCTGAGCTGTACACCCTCGATCAGCTTGAGACACTTCCAATGTAATTAAAGAAAGCACAGCACACATCTAATTATATTGGGCTCTTCCGTCTTTTGCATACGGGTCTGCGTTGAGTCATACGAGATGCATCTTCGCAACATGTTAGTACATCAGGCAAAGTGTGCGAAATTTTGGCATGGAAATGTGTAAGACCCTTGAAATCTCATTGGGTATCTGGGCAAAAGCTCAACTGATTGGGCTGTTCCTTATGTTCGTGTTCGTTCCTTAATTGGTGTAAATTGGGGTGGTTTCACTGAAGACCACAGAGCTGCCTTAGCTTACATCATGCTAAGATTTAGCTTTATAGTATTTTAACTCTGATTTTGGTGGTGGATCATTCATGGAGTGGCGCTTGCCCTTTTCTGTTTATCAGTGGGCATTCACTAAACAGCAGGGGCAGCATCGTGTCTCTGTGGGTGGGAGCAGGATGGGCTCAGCTGTGTGGGGTGGGCAGTGGCACTGGGAGGGATGACTATGGGGGGGGTCTAAGGCAAATTGGGGGTGGCTATAACCTAGTCATGCCACCCCCTAGGGCCACTCCTGCTTAAGAGATGTGTTAATTGTGTAACAAGTTTGTTCCTGAAGTAATCTGACTTTGCTGCAGGGTAAAAGTGAAGTGGACCCACAACTCTGCAGGTAGTTTTAAGATGATGTTACTCCACAGAAAGTGAGGGGTAGCTATGCACAAGTAGAAGCTACGATAGTGCAGTGGCCATGTCTGTTCCACTAGACCATTTCAACTTGGGGTAGCTCCCCTGCCACCAGGTGCTAGCGGCTGCAGGCTGCTATCTTGGGACAGCTGGTCATGTGCCGGCTCTTTACTGAAGACTAAAGTCCAGGGGAAATTACTCTCCGGTAATCATTTTATGTACAGGATACAGGTGAGCTCTTTTAATGTGGATGTTCATCACGGGTGAAATTCACCCCTGTACTGAAAGCCTGCACAAGGACTATGCACCGCTTCCAAACAGATTGCCAGCTCCCTGCATGGGGGTAAACCTCCCTCTAGGTGTACAGCGAGACCAGCATAGTGTAATCTCCTTGTACTGTAGACAGAAATATTTCAAAATGTGTTCACCCTGGGAAGCTCAGTGAGACCCTGTTAGTATGCTCAATGGGGATATCATGTGACTGGCAGCCATGTTGGGTGTACCACTGATGCCAAGGAGAGAGAAAAGAAAAAATTTATCCTCACAATGCGTTTGGAGTGGTTGTGGCAGCCGGGCCCAGAGGGGAGTGTGCTGAGAGACCTCTCTGTGAGCTGGGGGAGGGTCTGGTAGACTGAAACAGACTGTCTTCTTGAGCACACTGACTGATCCAGGCTAGGTGAGCTCTGGCTCCTGCTGATGGGGAGAGGGGGGTAACAAATCTGCCTATGGTCCCAGAAACTGAAGGAGGTGGAGGAGAAATTTGAAAGATTTTTCTCTTGGGCAGAGGTGTGTGTCCTGCTTGGGGTGCCTGTTTGGAAGAAGAAATAACGTGTGAGCTTTGGATCCATCCATTAGCTCTAGAAAAGTTGGATCCCATCTGCTGCCAACCAGACTCGGACTACAAGGAGCATCAGAAATGGTAAAGCTGGTTAATAGCTTATTCGCTACCGGGGAATAATAAGGTGTATTTATACATATGTTGGGATTTTGAACCTTTTTATTTGTAAGGTTTTCATTTGTTCTTGGCTATTCATTTGTTGTGGTATTTATTTTTATATTAAAAAGATAAATTTGCAAATGTTTTATTCATTGTTATTCTATATATATCTAGATATAACTATATATAATATGAATATTATACTATACGTGTGTGTGTGTGTGGTGGCCCCAGAACCCTAGTGTCGTGGGAGCCCCCAGGCAATGCCAGGCCAGTTACCTTTGCAATGAGAGGTGGGGAAGGGTGCTTTCTAACCCTAGCCTCCACACCTCAGTGGGTACTTATGGGGAGGCCCTGAGAGGGGGAGTAGTGGGGAGGCCCAGTGGCCCAGCAAGGGCCCTGGAGCAAAGTAGGCCTACAGTTGAAGAATCGCTCAGCAAACACTCAGGCTGAAAGACTGCACCAGGGCTGGCTGAGGCATGAAGAGATAAGCCAGAAAGGCAGGACAGTATTAGTGTGGCCCCAGAAAGAGGGAAGCGGAATGAGACTGGATGAGAGCTGGTATGAAAGGGACCAGGTGAGAGCCGGTGGAGTAATAAGGACCCCAGTGAGAGAGGGCTGGAGTGAGACTGACCCCTCAGAGGCATCACGGAAGAGAGCCAACTGTATGCCCTGTTTGCTCTGGCCCTGGCTAACGCATAGACAGGTAATGCACAGAGCAACATCTGCGAGGCATGGGACACATGTAAGGGGAGGTCAGAGCATGTACTAAGGCCCTGGTGATCAGGACAGCGAGCAATGGGTAACCACTTTCATATCATCGAGGCGTGGCAGGAGAGTGAAGCAGGTGGTGGTAACAAGCAGTATCAAGTTGTCTACTAAGGAAATCATCACTCTTTAATATGCTCCCCTGCTGAGACTGTCTACGTGGCAATCAGAGGTATCATTGCAGGCTATGGAGACATGCCAAAGCTACCTTTACTAGCTGCCTATCTCAGATTCTTCAAATCCAGTGGGAAGACAAACGAAGCAACATTAGTGTCTTCTCACTAGCAAACATTATGAGCATTAAGGTGAAGATCATCCAACATCAACTTTGCTGGGCTGGCCACATCACCCAGATGTCTGACTCCAGAAACCCAAAGCAAGCTTTATTCTCCCAGATCAGTCAAACCGTATGCTTAATAAGAGGACAGAGAAAGTGCTTCAAGAATGTCCTTAAGGCCAACTGGAAAAAAATGCAATATCGACATCCACTCATGGGAGACTGTTGCCTAGGACCACCCCAAATGGAGGAAGAGTCTGCTGCAAGGATCTCAGTACTTTGAAATCTCACCACCACAACAAGAGATGGAAAAGCAGGAGCAGAAAAACCAGTGTGTTGCGAACCAAACCAAGAATCCAGAGCCACTCACCTCGCACAGAAATATATGTCTGAGTTGCAATAGACTCCGTTGATCCTGGATCGGCCTCATCAGCTATCTTTAGACCCACAGATAAGGCAATCGTGGGAGACAACCATCTTTTATTGTGAAGGGTGATGATGCCTTTACTTAATGTCATCGCTTGGGTACCAAGAGCAATGAAGTGGCCACGCTAGTGAGTTACTTGGGGTCCCAGATGGTCTTGTAATGGCACGCAGCTGCCCCGTTGCTGGTTTTGTACCCAGCCTACCTAGATGAAAGCTGACTTGGGTGCAGCAGCAAATGGTACAATCATATCTCTGACTCCTGGATAAACAAACTCTTACCGTGGCAAACCTCCAAGTACGGAGACTCTCTGTGATGCCACCTGGCCAGCCTGCAAGAGTGAGGGGTGTTTCAGGACTCTGCCCATACTCTGCAAGTTCCCCTGTATACCCACATTTATAGCTGGTGTCCCATACAGGGGCCATGATTCTGTTAAGAAACCCAACCTGCAGACTTTCAGAGGCTCAACCGATCTGTACTTCTCATACGGTGTGTCTGTAGGAGACGAACGCTGAGGTTTTTTTTATCCTATTACGAGATTATTTTTAAATATTGCAGAAAAATGAAGATTTTTGAAAAGGAAAATACTGGGTCGTCATTCTCCACGCGTGGCTAATGTAATTCTCTGTGCGCCTGTTCTCTTGCAGCGCTGCCCCTCTTGTTCCTCTTGCTGCAGTTAGTGCATATTCTCCCCAAGGACCTCAGTGTTGTAGGAAGAATGATGGCAGGCTTGGTTCAGTGGTGAAGGCTTGGCCAGGTTTGTTACCTTCAGAGCACCCGTTCCCAAACGCACGTGGTCAGTGGGTTGTAAGACGTTACTCCTAGATGCTTGTGGCAAGGCATTAGCATAACTCTCATACTGCATCCCGTTGGCCAATACAAAGTTCCAGAGTTTCTTTCAGCCGGGGGTGAAAACAAATTCCATTTACATCATATACGTTCTGTATCTTGTACTTAAAACAGTTCCCCAAACCCTTCTTCACCTTGTAAATCCCATCACCTTGTGTGTTTTGGTAACAGTCTTATCAATCCACAATTTGTTGCACAGCCTAATTGTGTAAAACGTATTCCAATTGAGTGTGCGTTCATCCTGGCTCCAAAAAATGGTTCAACAAAGCCTTCATGTAAGCAGTATATGCCACTAACCTGTGTTCTAGCCAGGCCTGCTTGCAAAAGAGTCAAAGTGCTCGGGTAGAGATGATGCATAAAAGCTGCTTCATCTCTGGCATAAAAGAACAACTCATCACCGTCTGTGGGAACCGTGCTGTATTTCTTTTCGCACTGCTGTAGCACAGCTGCCGCGTGACACGAAGAGTTTCATTTCAGGGGCACGAGGCTTGCAAGAGAGGAGGCCTGTTCTTGGCTCCGCAACTGAACTGTTGGGTGACCGTGGGCAAAATCACGCACTCTGTGCTGCCGCTTCTCTCATGCCTTGTGCTGTCTAGTTAGACTGTGAAGTTTTGGGGGCTGAGTCCACCTCTCCCTTTCTGTTCATTCACAGCCTGCTCTGGTCTCCGGCTTTGGTAAGACCCCTAAACACGAGTGTAATAAGAACAATAGTCATCACAATTATGTGCCCAATGTGTAATGACTTGGGCTTAAAGGCTAAGGACCTCATAAGTAGACTATCCCATCTAGGGCGTGGAATTGTAGAGCCCCTGTCATAGTGCGCAAGGTTTAATTTTTTTCCTGGAATACATGGCTACTCTGGCAATGCCACTCCTAGTGAGGGATTGGTTTAAAAAAAACCAAACTAAAACCTTTGGCCATTTAAATGGAGGGCCAAAAGGCCCTCATAGTTTTGCATCCCGAGAAACTCATGGGGGTCAGCCGAAGCAGACTCTTGCTTAGTATTTCCAGTCTGCTACAGGACAGAAAACACAGATTACAGAGGAGAAGCAATTAATCTTACTGAGCTCTTGGGGGATATGCACGGGGAATCTGCAGAAAATATTACGGCCAGTGATTTGCCCCTTTCTTGAGCATGTTACTAATTACCTAGCATGAATCTTGTACAAGGAATTGGTGCCTGTCTTAAGAGGCTGCTCTGCCATATTCCCAGATACGGCGGGTCACCTTGTGCATTCCCACAGCCCCCAACGTCAGAATTGTTCAAAAGACAGACCCAGAGTTTTGTGGCTCAATTCTCATTCCTAGTTTAAATAAGTGAGAGCTCCTATATTCTTTCCTAGCATTGATGTCATAAATATCTCCATTAAGTAGCAATTAAGCTGCTGGGATTTGGGCTGCGTGCCATTATAGGAGGTAATTATAAAAGAATTGGATTAATTAGCCACTGAATTATTTATGTAGACATAAATATTGCACATGAGATCAGCGTTAAGCTGGATATTGCTCTAAAAAAGGATGGTAAAGATGCACTGATTTACATTTTTCCTTTAGGTCTCTTATTCTTCCCCTCTCCCCTCCCCCCGCAAAAAAAAAATAATAAAATTCTGTTGAAACTGGGGAAGTTTGTCCAAAAACTACCTGTTCCCATCATTTATACACAGTCTCATTGCCATCTCTCTCTCTTTTACACACACACACGCACACACACTCCCCCCTCTCTAAAGCAATTGTGCATGCTTTTGTAATGTTTTCAAACCATCACAAATAGTAAGCATTGAGATTTCTCTCTTGTCAATACAATGAAGTCAATCTTCTGTCTGCAGCATAATTTAGAGTTGAGGGAAATGACTGATTTCACAGATATTAACTTTATCGAATATACAAACAACAGATGCATTATAAGGAAACGAAATTCTGTGTGAGCAGCACAAATAACTTCAGCAATCAGCAAATCCAATCTCCTTTTTGGCACTACAACTTATCCATGGACTAAAGGCACTTGTCAGATGTAAAAATAATGTAATACTGGGATCAGGAGAAATGAAAACAATGCAGCCTACTTACTATGCAAACAACCGAGTGACTGGAACAAGAGACAGCCATCCATGGAGGAGGACAGGAAAGCATGTTTTGCGATAAAATGATTAAACTCGACTTGGGGTGGATCAATTCTGATTTTTTTTTATGGCATAATTTGGGTCGCTGCTTGTGGTCAGGAAGACACGTTGCCCTGCTGTATCATCCAGCCCAGTCTGGCACTGGAAAGCAGTATGGCATATGCCTCTGTAGGAAGATGGGAAGGATGGAGCAGATATTCCAGACTGTTCTGTAGGCAGGCAGTCCTTCTTAGGGAGTGTGTTGTATAGCAACATAGGACTGAAAGGGATTTCCCATCTCACTTAGTACAGTTTCCCACAATTACAGGCAATCCTGTAATAAATGTTCACCCCAAGGACCTACGCTTTGTCCTCTGCAACAGGAGTGTCAAATGCATCTGGCCTCGTGTGCTGGATGAGTGACACGGGGCTGGTCCGTGGGCTAGTTTGGGCCCGTGGACCACCCCCACCACCTTGCCTGCATGCACAGTCCAGGACGGGCAGCACCCCTCTGGGACATGGCATGCAGCGCAGCCCAGGATTGGCCCAAGCAAGAACCATGGCACGATTATGGCATGGACTCGCACACATACATACGTTTCCACATGAGGAAACTCAGGAACGAAACAATTGGGATGATCTCCCAAGTAATTAGGGGGAAAGGAACTGAGAACTGGGCGGATTAGGACTTCGGCTTCATGAGCTCACCTCCTTACGGCAGGTTTCCCACATCGAGAAAGTACCTTTGGTTTGAAACCAAGTCGTTTTAGGGGGCTGGTGAACCGGGAGTCGTTTAGACTCTGCTGCTTGGTTAATAATGCTGCTGCTCCAAGAATTGAAGAGCTGCCCAGTTAATAAATAGGCAAATAAAAGGGAGTACCTCTTGTCGTGCAGGGGAAGGCCTTCCCGAATACCGGTTTCTCAGGGTCAGTGGCGGGGAGGATCTGCCCTGTTGTTCTACTCAAGTGTTGGTTTTGCTCTTGGGATGGGACAGATTTTTAATCTGCGCTAAGTGACACCCCACATTTGTTCCTATGGATGTCGCTTGCATTTTTCCATTCGCTTCAGTGGGAGCACCGAGCAGTACGAATTACGATCTCAGAGCTGAGGCCCAAAAGAGGAGAGGGGTCCCCTTTATGTGCTCTTTCATGTAAAATATCCCTAGGATTCTGGAGGAGCCTTCTCGGTGTGGTACTTGCTTGCCCTTCGCTCATTTGGATGCTCTGACCCACGCATCCAAAGTTTTGGCTATTTTCTAGCTGTGGTACCACTGTTTTAGTGGGAGGGAGCAGGCTTTTTGTGTTCTGCCTTTTGAAGACGACAACTGAAGAACGGTGCTTTTGTTTGACCGGCTGCAAAAGAAAGGCTAATCCAGGTGTGCGGCACCCATTCAAGTGAATACGAAGAGAAATCCTAGACTGCGTATAATGCTGTCTGGAAAAAAAGCAGTGGGAACTATTAGCAGCCAGGCGCTAATGGGGCCAGTTTAGTCCTATTTTGCTCTTGATTTACAAGCCACTCAGTGTGCAATAAACCGCCTACTTTTAATTACCCATTCGCAAAGCCGGAATGGTTTCATACTACTTCAGAAGCAGGGGAAGTATCCGGCAGAACTGACCAGACATTCTCAAATGCATATGTGCTTTGTAACTCTAATGAGATGATAATGACTATTTTATGTTCTCCTTGTCTGATGGGTACAATTTGCTTTTGAACTGTTACCAGGGTGTGCAGTGTGTTTGTCGTTACTGCTTTAACTGCTTGCTGCTGCTGGGAGCAGCTTATCTTTCTTTAAGTGGTTTCCTATGGACCATCAGGACACAAAGCAGGACGAAGTGAGAGGGGCATATTTTGAGTGACCGGTTGCCTACAGATGCTGTTTAGTACACAGGTATACCTAGATCGCAGTAAACCCTTTAACCAAAGATGTAATCTTTCTTGTATTGCTTGCTGAATGGCGAGTTGGGATCAACTCCGAGATCAGTCACAGATGTAACTTTTCGACGAGGCACCAACATTTATCTCATTAGCTATTTCCTTACGGGTAGGATGTGAAAGCCTTGGTTTTCTCCCACCTAAAGACTTATTCCCTTTCAAAGGGAGGGAGAGGCACATAGGGTACTGACAGATGTTCACTTCCCCAGTGTAACTCATGGTGCTTCACAGAAGGCATCATGAGTTACAGCCAGCCCTTCCCTTTCCTCCAGCCCAACAGACATTTTCTGTTTGGTTGGGCAGATTGGGGGCTCTAGTTTGATTTTGACGCTGGCTGCATGTCTGGAGCCTCTCTCCTCTAGCCCCCTGTGCCCTTCAGCTCTGGTGCTGTCTTCAGGATGGGAGGGCAGAGAAGGGAGGGGAGGGAATTCAAGCTGCAGTTTGCCCAGCCTGCACTGGACTGTGGGGTGGGTGGATTGTGAGTGGTGGGGCTCCTATCCACCTGCCCCATTCTCCAGCACAAGAAGCTGGGCAAACTTCATCCTGAGCTCCCTCTGCTCCCTACTCCCCCTCCCATTTTGAAGACAGCACCGGGATCGGGGCTGGGTTGCATCAGCCCAGCCCTGCTCTTGGCAGGAACTGACAGAAGTTACGGAAGGTGCTCCACTTTGGAGTGCCTTCATCTGAACCCTCATGTAATGAGGATTAATTTGTCTTGCAATCAGGCACTTTTAAAGAGCTCTGCAGCCATGCACTTCTGTCAGGATACGGCTGTACAGTACTTTCAGGGGGCCAATCGTGTGATGAAATGTTCTTCATGGGCACCGACAGAAATGATGGGTTATGGTCATTTCTTAACCAGGCTAAGTTCTCTCTCTAACATAAGGGCTCTCTCTTAGAGCATTGTTACAGCCCTAAATTAGGCACTTGGTTAATGTGGTCAGGAGACTCCTTGGTATCTGAGAATCAGAGAAGTGTAGGGAAAACCCAATAGAAGAGGCTTCTGTTGGCAAATGCATCTTTTTTTTTTCAAAATTGAAATTGTCAGATTCTATCAATTTTGACAAAAGTTTTGACAAGAAAAGTCCAAACAAAGCATTTTGCCTGTTTCATTTCGCAGTAACTTTGTTTTGACTGATTAAAATGCTAATACCAACATGTTTATGTATTATTAAGATAACATTTTTTACTGTTTGACGTTACTGAGATGAGATGAAATTATATGATATTGAAATGAAACAATTCAATATGATGGAACCAAAATAATTCAGTGTTTCCTAATCAATTTTTTTTCAGAATTACTATCCTACCAGAAAGGCTACAATTTTGATTTGATTTGATTTGATTTTGTATTCCAGTTCAGCATTTAAATGAATTTTGAGATGTCAGACTTTCCCACACAACAGGAATTTTGCTTTTTGATTAAATCTAATTTCACACCAGATTAAGACTTCCTACTTGGGGACAAATTGCATCACCAGTATAGCACAGAGTGGCCAGAATAGTGGCCTGATCAAGAACCTGGGAACCAGGATTTCTGGCTGTAACTCTTCCTGATGAATTGTTGAGGAACCCGTAGTCAAGTTAAGGTTTTGGTTCTGTTTCATTTGCTCAAATCTTTAATTGGGAACAATACTTAATGACCCTCATACTGAGGCAAGATTAATCTTGGGAGTCACTGGGATGAAAGACATTGTTAGAAGAGCAATGTGCTGGTCTCAAAGTAATCTCTGAATGTTATGTTTCAGAACTTGCCATTCTGCTTGCGTCTGATTTACTCTCTGCCTCTCCTAAACTCTGCCAAGAACCATTTTAATCTTCAGGGAAAGATTGAAGTCGGTAGCTTCAGGGTGATCCCGTGTGAGAAGTATGGAATCTTGCTGGGTGGTCTAAGAACATCTTTTTCTATTCGGCTAATGGAAAGGCTACAATATACATTGCATATAAACAGTCTGCAGACCAATGTAAATGTTTGTGCAAAACATCTGCAATGGCCTTCCTACATATTTTCGATCCGTGGCCATGAGGTTATTGGTGCCCTGAAAATTAGTTGCAGGGATGGAAATCGTTGCCTCAGGTTGGCAGAATACCGCAGAGGTAGCCTGTCCAGGTCCTAGGGCACGAATGGGGTGGAAGGAAAATAATAGTCTTGTTTTCTCGCAGCAGCTGGGTAATTAATGAAACTGCCTCACACAGGAATCCCAGGCTGTTGTCTTCATCCCTGTCTCAGAGAGGAAACCGAGGCATGGGGTAGTTGAGGAACTCATTCATATCACAAACACGTGGCTCTAATCTGCTGAATCCCAACTGTGGTGCATTCAGGTCTTGGTAAGGGGAAGGAAATGTGAGGCAATCCCCCATGCGTTAAGAATCAAACAAGGTTCTTGAGGTGTCTCTCTACTGGCTCTCGGTTGCTCTCAAAACTATAGTTGAGCAGTACGTCCCCTCCATTCCTTTTCATATGCCAAACTGACACGGCCCCCATTGCTGTGCTCACGTACCACAGAGATCAAGATATTGACCGGCTGGCATACCCCAGAAGGGGGTATCCTTAGGTGTAGAGCAGACCTCAGTCACACATCTGGACCATGCTGTGTGGGCCCGGTGTAGACATACCCCAGGTGGGCTAAGGAAACAGAAGCTGCAGACTAACCTTTTATTCCATGTATCAACCCTCCTTCTCTCAAATGCCAAGTGATTTAGGTGAAGGCCTCTTTTGGAGAAGGGTTTTCCTGGTTCAGAATGCAGGAAAGGAAGACATTTCAATATCTTGCAGGTTGGTGGCACCCTACGTAGTCTGCAGTTCTGTGGTCTCTGGCGCCGAGTTTCTCTTGGAATCTGCAATACATGGATGGATGATAAAAACGTGCTGAATGTCTTCTAAGAATATCACTAGTGCACATGAGTATCTTAAACCCAGGTGCTCAGCCTTCTGGTTGTGGTCCACATCTGGCCCCTGAAGCAACTGGATCCTGCTGCACAGGGGATCAGCAGCAGTTCAGCTAGGCATGCCCCTTCCTTGCCTTGCACCATGTTACTGATCCCTTCCACAGCTCTCCCTGATCTCTTCCTCTCCCCTCCCCTGCTTACTGCCTCTCCTTTCTCCCCTCCCTTAAACAGGAAGTGGAAACTAATGGCAAGTTCTCTTACTCCCTCCCTTCCTTCCCTCTAACATTGGGGCAGCCTACAGACCGTCAAAAAGCTCAGGGCTGAATTGATTCAGTCTTTGCAGGTTAGTCTAAGATGTACAGATTAATTTGAAACAGAAGTGAACAGACATTTACATAGCCCTGCCTTCTGGAGTGCACAGCACAGCACAGCCTAGGGCTGCAAAGCATGCTGGGATGCTGGGGGACTATGATTTATCCTGAGCCAGGAAAGGGGTCTGGAACAAAAGTTTCATAATCTGGTTTGATGCAAATCAGTTAAGTCTGATACTACATTCAATCAGGCTTATCGTAAATCAGTTTCAGCCATTTTGAAATTGGTTTATGTGCACTGAATATCTGTTCTGTTACAGGCTTAAACCAGTTTCTGATCACTTAAACCAGTGTATGTGTGACTTCTGGCACTAGTCTGACAGTCACCTCCCTTCCCAGTCTCTCCCTACCTCACCTTCCCCTATGAGCACAGAGTAGTAGCCTGTAGCACAGCTGGGTTGAAAGCACCTGGCCTGCCACTCTATGGCTAGGGACAGACATTCAAAAAGCCTGAGCCTGAGTCGATTCAATCTTTGCAGGTTAGTTTGGCTAGGCTAAATCACTTTGTAACTGTCCAGACATTACAGACATGCAGGCACATGCCTGCAGTGGCTCAGGCTAGAAGCTTGGGGGTGCTAGAGCAACCCTCCCTTCCCTTGAATAGTGCTGAACTGGGGGGAGAGAGGGCATGGCCAGGCCTGGGCAGGATGCTTTGATTAGGGAGGGGTTCCCTTCTTCTGAACAGCCCAGAAGGGCATTAATAACAGTGTTTATCAGCCGTAACTTGGTGTTTATCACTCATTTAAGAAAACAACAGAGAGACACTGCCAGCTACCTGTTCATTCTCCCTTTGTCCCGTCTGCCACAGCATGGACTGTAGCCAGCATGTGGTCTGCTAGCAAATGCTGAGAGGTATCTGTAAAGTACAGAGGTTGGGAGGGGGGAGCGGGGACACCTGCTGTCTGTGCCAAGCTGCAGCCAGGGAGAAGAGAGGAGGGGCCAGCTCTGCTGTGGAGCAGAGAGCCCTGCCCAGCCCAGAGAGTATGCTGGGGGTGTCTGATTTAACTTAAAACAGCAAGAGGTTTGGGACAGACATTGCATAAACTGGTTTGACCCAAATCAGTTAAGTCTGATACTACATTCAACGAGGTTTATCTCAAACCAGTTCTAGCCATTTTGAAACTGGTTTATGGGCACTGAACATCTGTTCTGTTACAGGTTTAAACCAGTTTCTGATCACTTAAACTGGTTTATGTGTAATGTCTGTCCCTAGCCTATAAAGCTGAGCACCACTTGACTTAAACCACTGTATTTTTCCTGTAGCTTTACTTCTGTGGTGTTGACCAGTGCTAGAGTCTTCTTGAAGGGTTTACATATTAACTCGAAATGCACGCTCATGTTCATCCATGCAGGTGCAATAATGGATCTCAGAATGGGTTTACTTTTGATTTCTGAGTGGGCACATGGGGCAGTGTGGGAGTGACCGAACTTCCAAATCCTTCTAGCTGCAAACAGGAATCCCAACACAGCTGAGCAAAGACCTGCTTCTGAGATGCACAGGTCCAGAGTCAATGGTATGTGCTCAAAGCTGCACCTCAAATCATAATTTGTCATGAAATTGTATCATTCTTCAGGAGCTGCCTTTAAACTGCCCGGGGCTCACAAGCAGCTGTTTGACCATTTCTAGTCTGGGGTCTAGGACACTGGCCTGGAATCCATCAGACTTCAGTTTCATTGCAGTGCCCTGGTCAGCTATGTGACCTGGGCGATGTCTCCATCTCCCTGAGCCTTTCCAGCTGTCACATCCACTGGTGACACATAGGGGGTGCATGCAGGTGCACGTGCACCACCTGAGTGTGCTGGTGCACCCCTATAACAGTGTCAGTGGTGCCTGTGGGCAGTTGCCACTCACCCCCCCCCCACCACTGACACTGCCGGTGGCGTCTGCGGGCAGTCAGCGATTGCTGGTCAGTGCTCACCACCCCCACCGCCGAGAGCACTGGTGGCATCTGCAGACTTCCTGCTTACCACCGCCATGCTAATGCCATTGCCGTGCCCCCCC
>JAGPOW010001918.1:17576339-17590030 GCA_030014935.1 Caiman crocodilus | reverse complement strand
CCCCCCCAGCCACTGGGGCCACGCATCGTTCATGGTCACAGCTATTTTGATTTCAAGTTCTTCGTGGCAGGGGCAGTCTGTGTGTTTGCACAGCACCTCAGACATTAGGATCCCAGCCCTGTCTAGGACCTCTAGGCACTGCTAAAACAAGAGCAATGTAATTCATCACCCTAAGAGCTTCTGCAGGCACATTTTCTATCCCTCTTTGAAGATACTGTGTGATGTGATGATTTTGTGGCATGGACCAAGGTTCATTAGAGATTAAGATAAAGCGACAGTATTCTGGGGAATGCCCCACAGATCATCAAAGCAGGAATCTACTTGCACCACATTTTGGTTCTGGTTATCTCAGCTGACTGAAGTAAATCATCCCTAGCGTAGTGCTTGGGGAATGTGACTATACTGCATCTGGCTTGAGAACTGGTGGCTGCATCTCTCTGCAGATGTAGCAGGATGCTACCCGATGGCACGGGAATAGTCAGGGAGAGATTGGTTAATTTAGGGTCAAGCGTTCCAATTTTGAACCAAAGTCCCCTACAGACTCTTTGGGTATACTGGGATTCACATACAAAATTTGGTACTGCTCAGAAAAACTCAGGGCAGTTGGTGGGTTTAAATTAAAAGGAGACCTCTCAGCTCATTTTCTTTTTTTGTAGCTTGGCTTGAATCTGAACATCCAAAGACAAAATTTTATGCTGCAGGACTCCGGTGTGTTGACCTCACTTCATACTAGCAATGGTTCAGAGCAGTGGTGCTCAACTTGTTGGCTCGGCAGGCCAGATGAGTGGGGGGGGGGGTACACTGTGGGTCAGCACCCGAATCTGGCCTCACATCACCTGGGTGGAGCCCCTTGTGTCCCATAGATCTCGCTTTGTGGACTTGCATCTTGCCTCACAACACCCAGATCCTGCCTTGTGTCACTCTGCCCTATGCACCTGGACCGGTTTCCTTGTCCTCTCCATGGGTCTAATCTATGCTGCCCAGCCCGCAGAGCTCCCTATGCATTCAGAGACTCGGCACGTGGGAACAGCAATTTAACAATGCTGCTACTTCCCCGCTGCCAAATTTTGGGGGCCTGCTCCCTGCCAGATCTGCTGCTCCACTTGTGATTCCCTGATCTGCCACATGCCACTTGTGGCACACATGCTGCAGGTTGGCCACCCCTGCACTAGAGCATCTGGTTTTTCCCACGGGAAGGACTGTGTATACCAGGGATGAAATCCTGAGCTTGGCGACATCCATGGAGAATTCACTGGGGCGGGCGTTGCATCCCAGATGCGCTTTCCCCTGTGCGTGTGGGAGCTGTTTCCAGCTGGTGACCGAAGAGACTTGGTCTGCCATTTCTCCCTGGAACACAGTCCAGACCTGCCGCTTCCAGCAGAACAGAAGGAAAATTGCTAGTCAAGCTATTGCTAACATCTTTGACAGCTGAGTGACCTTTCCAAGTAAGGTTAAAATATGGCTGTGCAAAGAGAAGGAGGCACTGTTGAGGAGCCTCATGAGCTAACGTTGTTTATCCAACTCCTAACAGCTCTGCAACCAGAGGGGCCCCTCTCATGTGTAGGGACCGGAGCAAGCCTCCTCCTCTTTAAACCTGCGGGTCTTGGGTGAGGCTTGAGAGAGTGCAACTAGTGAACAGGCAGGAGTCTGGGACTCGAGAGCAGCGTGCAATTCCCGCCTCCTCCAAAAGCTTCCTTGGTGACCCCGAGCCATTTGAGCTAATCCGAGTCCCACCTCTGAAATGGAGGTAAAGCCTTCGCCTCCTGCAGGCATTAGAAGGGAAAAGCTCACTCACATTTGCACGTTCCTACAATGGCGAGTGTCCTGCAAGTGCCGAGACGAGCGGTCTCGACAGGCAAAGCGCTAGCATGACGGAGCAACCAAAGGCCTGATGATGCATGTCATGATCTGCAGTGACTAGAGGGGGGATGAACCCATCCAGAAATATGCTGTGAGTCTGCTGACTGAGCTGAAGCCACCCCACGGACTAGTTTCTTAGATTTCACCGGGGCTGTTCATAGGCTTCTTGGGGCACGCTGGAGGAGCGGTGATCGCATCTTGCTATAACCTCCCTCCACGCTCATGGCAAAAGCTGCCTCCTGTTGATCCAGTGTTCGGTTATCCTGCCTGGTGAGTTAAAGGTAGCCAGATGTGACGTCCCACAGGTAAATGCATCACTCCCTTGTAATGCCACTGGCTATAGCTTGGGTGGACTTATGACCTTTTGACTCCTAAGCTTAACTGCATGCTTACAGTTTTGCAAAATCTAACCTTGTCTCATTTAAAAAGACCCTGGGTAATGCCCAGTTGCTGAGAGACCAGACAACGCAGACCTGGAAAAAAATCCATTGTTCCTCCCCAATCATGTGATAAAGCACCATGGCTGATCTGGCCTCCAAGGGGCATCCCCTGGCCTGCACTCCCCAGCGACTTTCGCTACTGCGAGCTCTCGGCATTACTTCTTACATGGGCAACGTGGTGCGGGAGATGGGTCCTGCAGGAGTAGCTGTGCAGGGAAGCCTCGGGAAATACAGGGAGGCTGAGAGGGAGCATTACTAAGCACGATGCACTGTTCGGATAGTGCAGGAGGGGTAGATATACGACTGCTTGCTGTCTTGGAAGAACACCTTGGCTGAAGGTTGAGTGCAAAGGCCTATATAGACAATCTCTTTTTTCTTCACAGGAGAAGATGGGCTTGGTGCTGCATAATGGGGAGAGTAGAGCTGGGTTCATGCAGAACTGGGTGAAGCTTTCCCTACCCACAATATCTTGATTTGGCAATGGCCACAAAGAGCAGTCTGGGTGTTTGTATGTCATCTATGCAGACCTGGTTCTTTGGGTAGCTATGGTATCTTTTATTAAACCAAGTACTTAGTTGGAAAAGTTGTTCTTTGCAAACTTTTGGGCACAAACACCCTTCTTTAGACATAAGGAGAGCCTGCTGGTGAATTGTGCGCTCTCCTGGGTAGAATAGAAGCCATGATGTAAAATGCAGGTCTGAAAATGCAAATGCGTACCAGTCAGGATCTAGATCATGAGGCTCCTCAACAGTGCCTCCTTGCCTTTGCACAGCCATATTTTAACTTTTAGTTAGAAAGGTCATTCAGCTGTCAAAGATGTTTATTATCTCGACTAGCAATTTTCCTTCTGTTCTGCTGGGATCTGCAGGCTTGAACTGAGGTCTAGATCCTCGCTACCATGCATTTGCATTTTCACAGACCGGCATTTTGCATAGTCGGTCTAATGAAACATATCACATCTACCCAAAGAACCTTGTCTGCCTGTGTCCTTGGACCAACATGGCTACAGCCAGCAATCCTATGTCACTTAGGATATTCCTGCGTCCTAAACTCAGCTTAGTTTTGCCAAATCTCATCCAAGATGAGTAGGTTGGTGGAAGGTGCTACTCATTGGGCTAGCCTAGTTAAGGTACATCAGTTTCTGCAGCCAGTGGCTCACGGGGGAATGTTGTAGCTGGCATCGCATCCAGCTCTAATGGCCAAAGACCTATTTACAGCTGCATCACCAGGCGGGTGGCCATTGGCATAAATAGGGAATAAGCTGCACGCTTGCACCTTGGGAGTTGTAGTGACACCTCGTTACTTTTCTGCCATTGTGTCCCTTCAGCTTCTAAGTAGAGACTATTAAAATATTATGTAGCGACAGATAAATTTGGTTTCGGCCGTTGGGGGCGTCCAAACAAAAATACTCAAGGATTCTCGAGGCGGTGTCACCTCACCGGAGATGCTTTGTTCATTCACACAAACTGACTTGCAAACAAAACCACGGTGCTCGGGAGAAGTTAGGCCCTGATTTTAATTCTTAGTTAGTTTTTTACCCAAGGTGCTGTCATCTTGGGCAAATGACCAAACCCCCTTGCATCTCGATTCACTCCTCTGCAGAAGGCAATGGTGTTACACACCGAGCACAGCAGTCCTGTAAAATGAAATGGTTGCAAAACCTTTTTCGGCTAGAAAGAGCATTTTATTTCTGGTCCCGTCATTTTCCAATCTTTCCTCTCTTTAGCCTGTTTTCTCCTTGGTGGTCTTTCATTGCCCTGTGGAACCAAGCGTGCATCGGTAGCCCAATGCTAATATCCTATATCCGAATTCCTGGCTTGTTCTGTACCTCTGCACATGCTCTACTGTTGTAACAGGCGAGTCGGAGGCTTTACCTTCCTGCAGGGCCCATGTCTGCTAGCACCCCAGTCATCTCTGCCATTACTATTAACAGAGGGGGTTAATGTGCAATAAATTCATGGCCTTAGTGGGGATCTCCATCAGATGGATCAGGCTTCCTAAGCAATTCAGTTCATATTTTTTCTCCATTGTAGAAAAGCAAACCTGTATTTTTGCAGCTTCAGCCCCAGACTCTGCTGCACGTTACCCAGACCAGAGGCATAGCTGGATTTTCACAGGAAAAGGGCAGCCCTCCTCTGCTTGGTCACTCTCTAGGAGATGCCTTGCTACAGTGATGCTCCGTCCTATATAGGCGCATTGGGAAGCCCCCGTGCAAAAGAGGGCTTGGGGCAATTGTGCTCCTTGCTCTTCTGCATCAGTTTCCCTTGGTTTTATTGGAATTTGGGAGGTAGGGTTGCAGTTATGATGGGAAAGGGAATATAGATGGACCAGTCAGCTCAGGATGCACTTCATCTGCACATTCAAAGAGGAAAGCCTGGCTGAGATTACAGTTGGCTTCAGAGCCAAAGCCTATCAAATGTTTTCAGAGTTTAACTCGGCTTTTAAAGGAGCTTATCTTTCAGGAAGCAAGTGGAAGGGTCACTCGCTACCTTGCACCGAGCATATCTTACATCAGAGCATCGGCCTTCTCAGCTTGAGTGGGAAAGGTGGGATCAGCTCCTCGTTCCTTTAATTGGATTTGCAGGCATTTAGGCATTCCACTTAGGGAGGAAATGCTAATCAAGGCTGCTTGCCACGGTGCGGCTGGGGGGAGAGAAATCCACTCCGATTTTTCCAGCGTGTTTCTGCAGCGAAAGACAAAATCTTTGTAGTCTGCAGAACCTGCACTATTGAAAATGCAAAGGCAATTGCACGTCAGGTCTTGTCTTGCTCTGCAGTTTGGACGAGATGCCGGGAGGTGGCACTCACGGCTCATAAACCTGCCAGGAAAGCCTCACGCCTGCAGACTCTGCCTACAATGGTACTTAACAAAATCTTGATTTTATAATGCCAGGGCTTTATAACACACCTAATTATCTCTGTTAAATGGGTTGGGCCTATGAAAGACTTAATCAGTACAATGTGAAATATAGGTAAAATCACTGTATAATTTTCTAGTGACAATTTGCGCAACTTCTGTTTTAATACGGGGCTCGAGTATGCTGTTTGGGAGATGTAGGTTATAGCTGATATTTATATTCATGATGAAGAATCAACAGCTATATAAACTAGGTTTATGGAAATACAATATTCCCTTAAATTATATGGCCTGAGAATGCACTCTCCAAGTTTTATATTCTCTAATACAATATTCAAAGGGGAGTGGGTGACAGAGGGAATTGGCTTCTCTTCCTAGGACTTGGTACTGCAGCGTTGGTGAAAAGCAACGCTTAGTCTAGCCCCAAATCCAGGGAGGTTTGGGACTGGCCCTTGCGAAGCTGTTCAGACTGAAATCCATTCAGACTAGTAAAGTCTGGCTGGATTTTGTGCTAGATTAAAGGCGGGATGCTTGGAAGAAATGGGGGGGTGGGGAAGGGAAATGAAAATGGAATAGGATTACAGGGTGCCGCTGTGGGATAGCTGCATCCTGCCACGATCTCAGCTCGCAGATCCTTCTGCTCACCTTGCCCTCTCTCTTATTCTACGTTCCTCGCTTAACTCTCGAGAACCGCTCCTCTCGGGAGATCGTATCTGAAAGGTGAAATCAAACATGTAAATGTTTACTAGAAGGACCCAATTGCATGCCATTTTAGACCAAATTGCTTTTCTATAGTCGCTCTGCAATAGACTTTGAGTTCAACAGACTCTTAGGTAGTAGGTGCGCAGAATTTTAAAAGCGTGGTCCTGATGGATTCCTGTTGTCATTGCTAAGGTTGTTTGAAGGTGCAGACGTCGTCTTCCATGCAAGCAGCTAACACTTATTTCTCACTTGTTAATACATTACTGCAATGCATTTGCTGTGGAATTATATTTGCCTTCCTGCCAGTATTACTGTTGATTTGCGGGGTGGAATGCAAAAAAGCCAGGAAAACCTTTTTATTGTACCGTTAAGAAGCTCTCGGGGAAATTAGTATTCACAAAGGGGGATTGGGTTTGCGTCTATCTGAATCCACTGAACGTCTGACTCACTTGAAAGCTTGGAAACATGGGGCATCCAGTCATTTGTGTTAAGCTGCATTTAATTTAGGAGAGGGGGGAAAGTTGAAGTTCCAAGCAGCGGCAAGGCATTGCTAAAATTAGTGGGTTTTACCTCTGAGGAGCTTTCCAGACAGAAGCAGCAATAGTTTCTATTAAATTAGATTAGCGTTTAATTCATACGTGCTCAATTGTGGTGGCAACAATGACGGGCTGGTGAACTGATAGGGATATAATACCGAAAACCCTCTTTACATCCGAACCCAGGCCCCAGTTCTGCATGTGCTTAACTTTGTGAAGCTTTGTAAGCGGTCCCAGGGAAGCCGACACGGAAGTTAAAGATGCACAAAGCTAAGTACAGCTCCTTGACTGGCAGCCTTCATTTTTCCGCTGCCACCAGCAATCGAGCTGTGGGGACCTTGAGAGCTGGAAGTCCGAACCTTGGGACGGAGAAGGGCAGTAACGTAGGGACGCATTTGTTTTTGAGGCTTAGTCACAAGCAGGTTATAGTGACCGGGGTGCGAGAGAACTAGAACGCATTGCTACGGCTGGGTTGTGTTTCTAGGATCAGAGCCTTTGCTGAGGTGCCGAGCAGTCGGACGAGCTAGTTATTTGCTCCTTGCGCGCTTTTATACACTTTTCGGTCCCTGCCGAGGTAGGAAAGGGAACAGCGTTTCATTTATTTTAATACTTTGTCAAGTTGCGCCATCATCAATGGTGCTGGGGTGTTGCTGCTGACGGTCATGCAGAAAAGCAGTGGCAGACCTGGCGTCTCCCGTGTCCTAATCGGGTGTCTGGGCCACAATGCCATGCTCCCTCCCCTAAGGTATCCCTCTTGGAGCTAATTGCAAACATCCAGTCATTAAGTCGTCTTATAGCCATGGGAAGTCGGTAAGCAGAATCGGCCCCGTTTAGAGACGGGCAAAAGGGTGAGGGTTTCAAATGGAGAGCTCTCCAGCTCACTCCCATTGGATTTCAAAGGGAGCCGAGTATCCAGGGCCTTCAGGCACTGTTGAAAATCCTCCCCACGTACGTTAGTGGCCGCTCCCAATAGCGGGGTCTGCAAATCGCAGGATGCATTTCTCGGATGGGCGTGTTGTTATGCAGCTGCTGGTCGTGGGGACTCTCCCCCCGGCTCGGACCGGGGCTAGGACTAGATGGACACGTCCTCTTATCTGGTGTGACGGTTCTTATGTTCCCATTTGAAAACCGTGGAACTGAGACCGAGAGGTTAAATGATCTGCTGACTGGTTCACAATGAGTCAACAGAAGAGCAAGAAGCCAAATCCTTACAGACCTCAAAGCGGGATTTAGGCACCTAAGGACGTTCTGAATTGGCAGTGCAACGCAGCTGCTAGGTGCTTATATTAGTTGGGGGTTTAGGTTGTAGCCGTGTTGGTCTAAGGACATAGGCAGACAAGGTTCCTTGGGTGCATTTGATATCTTTTATTAGTTAGGTGCCTTCATTTAGGCTCAAAAAGGTTCCAGGGGAGTTCCTGGGCTATATTGAGGTTAGGCACCCCTTTTCTTGCCCTCCTTCCACCCCAAATGTGCCCTTCTGGCTACCCAATGGGCCACCTTCCAAAGCAGGAGGGGGTGAGGATGACCTATCCTATAACGAAAAAGCTTGGTGGCTACAAAAGTCTCCTGAGAAGTAGGCTTGAATCCCTTTAGCTTGAGGATGATTAATGATCCAGGTTTTCTACTTCTCAGGCAAATGTTTGGTATTCCTGGCACCACTCCCCGTGTTCAAGAGCTAATGAGGGTACTGTGCTTTCTGCCATCGGCTAAGCGTTATGCTGCATTTCTCAACAGCGTGGGATCCCCTCCATCAAGCCCCGCAAGCTTGCAGCCCTCTGTCCCCAAGCTTGCAGCTCGGAGGAGGAAGAGGGATTAAGCTGTACCTTTTGCTGGCATTTTCTACTAGCCGGCAGAAGCACCTCCCTGTGAGTGACAGTGCAATTTGGACCAGCCTCAAGAGGCACAAGGAAGCCGAGGCGCCTAACCCTGTAAAGTGGGATTGCAGCCTTTGGGAAACGTGCCTCACGCGTGGGTGTTGCACTGCCTCACGCGGCGCCGCCTTTGAGTTCGGTGTGGTTCTGGCTCTGCGTGCAGAATTCGTGCGTCGGGACTCTCCATCCCGTCCCGCGACCACGAGGAGATCTTTCTACTGCAGCAAGAGGGGCTCTTCCCACCGTATTTCTGTGTTGGCTCAGAGGAGCGCAGCGCACGAGAGATCCCAGGATGCACTGCCAGGTCCATTTTTTTTGTGAGATTTTGAGCATGGAAAGGTCTGGATTTTTTTGGAGCGACAACTGTGCAATGGATGCTTCTTTGCAACAACGTCGAACGAAGGCACTTCCAGCCTTTTCCATCCCTTCCAATTATGAGCTCTGAAGAAGAGCATAGAAAATCACAGAAATGCTGAACAGACCAGCTGGTGGCAGAAATGAATCAAAATAGCCCCTCTTCCCCCTTTTTGGTTCAGCATAAGAACCGCAAGCACAAACGGCACCGGAGACAGCTTGATGAGCTGCTACATGCAAGCTCATAATCAAAGCAGCAATTGCCGTCCTGGCTGTGGCTGATCTTCTGGGCAAACCGCTCGCTGCGGCGTACGGTTGTTCACGTGTCAGGCTGGTGCTCTGCAATGCAAAATGCCGAAAAGAAAAAAAAAAAAAATAAATCTTTTACTAGACCATATTCAAGTGAGAACCTGGCTCTGTTTTCCAAAGCCTCAGAGAAAAGGCATCATGCCTCACTGCCTCTAAATTAGATCACAAATTTTCTGGCTGATGGCAGCATCTTAGCATTCACCCTGAAGGCAAAGTTCTGAACAGATTACATTTTAATATCCCTGGTTCGTTTAGCCATGCCGAGATCACACGAGGAGCAGAGACATGTGCATACGTGGAAATCCAGTGGACTTAGGGACCCTAAAGAGAAGATCGTCAATGGGAGAAGTGTAACAGCTCAAAGGAAATGAAACCCTTGCTTGGTTTGCGTGTCAGACAGTGTGCAGTGCTTAATTCATGTCGCCAGTTGGGTGAAGTGTAAGACTCCAGGGAAAGAGATGCCTGTGATGGGTCTGCGTGCTGCAGTCTGGACTCACTCATGTAGTTTATTGCCTGGCCCTTTATTCAATCAAGTTCTTCATAGACATGGAAAGCACGGATGTTGACATATGCTACCTACTGCATCAGCGGATGTGCTTCTGCATCCCTTCTCTTGTCAAAAGCATTGTCATAGGGCCTGAGACGCTGCAAAGCACTGTTGAGTGGCTTTGTTATCACCGCAAGGGGTCTAATTCTCTGCTTGATACGTGTGTGCAGCTCCCATTTATGTACAGGCATCAAAAGGGGGTTCCAGACCCCGTAGGAAGTACAAGGTGACACACTTGACAAGAGCACAGCAGATGCAACTGTGTTCCTATTCATAGCTCAGAGCGCCCCTTTTGTTTCTCTAATTGATCATTTCCTGAAACTACTAACATTTGTACAATGGAAATAGTCTCTGGGCAGGATGCAGTGATGTGTGCGCCCAGAGCCGGCCCCACAGGAGCAAAGTGCCTGGAACAATACTCGGGGATCAAAGGTGGGGGCAAGGATTCCCACAGCGCCAGGCTGCAAGGCGATTTGGTTTCAGATGGGACCTCTGCAAACTGTACAACCTGCAGTTTCTTCTGCCTTCATAGGGGTGTGATGCTTCTGAGAGTAAAACGCCAGGAGAGGTGCTTACGCCCGAACTAAGCAATGGCTTGGATGTGCTGAACAGCAAGCTTGGGTGGAGAACCCCAGACACAAAATCATTTGACCCTCTCTACCACCTACTTCTACAGCGCTCCCTCCCCTTCCTCCGTGACACATACAGCCCTTCAGGACGATACCCCTTCCTCGCTGGCCATCCCGTGGATGTCCATTTAGGCTCAGGCCTTGTCTCGATTGGGGAAAAATACATTCTTCAACTTGAGGTTGCTAAGGTAAGGTAAAATGCTCGTGAGCTGAGGCGATTTGCACTTTTCTCTAAGGGTCACAGTAAACCCTGAGCTCCCCCTTGCTGTCGACCCCGTCTGATAAACCACGTCTTCTCCTTACTGGGACGCTGGCTAACTCGGGGGAGGAACACATCTCTTCTCTAATGAAGAATGGCCTCCAGCGTCCATGACTTCCTTTAGCTCTTCACCGGCAGCTTTGTGGATGTTCCCACGGGCAATATTGCACTCGCCTATCTATTAGGGAGATCTCGAGGGCATTATTGGGGAAGGGTTTACTGGGGCTGATCTTTGCTTCCAGTTCCAGTTCTATGCCTCACTTCAGCTGTGCTGGAGGAAGATGGGGACGTAGGTGTTGTCTCCTATGTGCTAAGGCCAAAAGCAATGAGCAGATCGCACCTGCCATCTAGCTAGATAGCCAAATACCATGAAGGACCTTGAAGGAATGCAAAACTCTAAAGCCCTTGGTTCAGAGGCGATACCTTCTATTAGACCAACTAGAAAATAGCAAAAAAATATTGTTTTTTGCAAGCTTTCGGGCACACACACTCTTCTTCAGGCTATGGGGAAATGAAAGATGGTAAAAGAGCCTTTAGGAAGAAAATAAACTTCATTTTACATAAAGAAGGCTGAAACTGGATGTATGTTCCTCTGGGTCCGTGATGGTCTTTTTGTATGAATTTTTTTTTACGTGCCGATAAGACCGTTTCCTCTTCCCTAGTGGTCAGAGGGCGGAAAGGCCGGGAGGCGTCAGCCTGAAGAAGGGTGCACGTGCCTGGAAGCTTGCAAAAAAAAGATTGATTTATTTTTTTTTGCTCTTTTCGAATTGGTCTAATAAAAGGCATCATCTCTGAACCAAGAGCTTGAGAGTTTTGTACTTCTTTTCGTCTCAGGCCACCACAGCTATAAGACAGATCCCTGACTGATGGTCGTTGGAGAGGGGGCAGAAGTGCAGGTGTCTTTGCTTATCTGATGCTTTTAGAAGACCTGAAAGTATGTGTGTGTGTTCAGCAAATTAACCTGATCTTGCCTGTTCTGGGAAGCTAAGCAGTTGTGGTCCTGGGTTAGCGGCTGGACCGGAGACCATCGTGGCATTTCAGGCACCTGCGAAACGAGCAAGGAATTTGTAATTAAACATTTGGTAGACGGGGGCAAAACCTTGTTCATCCCCCTTAGTGGAACTGAGGGATGGGGCTGAGAGAGAGAACTTGTTCAGCAAAAGTTTGTGTCACTTCCCTGCAAAGCACAAAGCAATTATGCAGCACCTTAACTGAGAATGATATTGCTTTTTCCAGTGTCCCAGTATAATCTCAAAAGCTGTAGTCTGACTTTTCCTACTTGCCACATGTGGAAAAGCAAAGGATTTTGCACAACTGAGCTTCAAAGGTTAAAACTAGTGAAGTCAGCAGTAAAATATGTGAATTTAACCTTTGGCTGTTACTATGTACACCACTTGGTTTCGCAATGTTTGCACTGGAATGACTGAAGGCTTCTATTTTTCCACTCGTCGCAATCATATAAACTGGGGGGAGAAGAAAAGAGGATTGCAAATGTGGCCTTTCACGTCTGTCTGTGGGGTCAGGCGCTGGGTAAGAAATGTTTTCATGACAATCTAAATATAAATAACTTGAACTTTTCCATGGTCTTTTCACAGACTGGAAAATCCCCCAGCTGTGTCCGAGGAGCTGGGGGAGAGCGGGTTCTCGCAGCGATGAAGTTCCTGCAGTTTTCTGTTGCTTTCGTGCAACCGGTTCTGGCCGAAGAGTTTTCTCTTTGGTGGGCAGCCCCCACATCGCCCTGCACAACGACTTGGGGAAATACCAATCAAGAGAACGCCGCAGAAGGACCCTGCCTCCTCAGCCCCATGAGTTTCCTTCAGTGCGGGAGAGAAACCAGGCCTTGGGAAACCAGAGGCAAAGGTTTAGTTCAGTAAGGCCATGTCTAAACTGCAAACCTCCTGTGTCCGGTAACAGCACCCCCAGATGCACCGCGCCGCTCTGCAGGCGCGGCCTTGCTCTGGAAGCTGTGATGCACGGTCGCGGCATGGTTAGCGACCTGGCCCTCGGGCTGTGCTGCTTCCGGGGAGGGGGTCGGGCGCGCATCGCGGCAGGGCACGTTTGGGGGCACCGTCTGCCAGACGCGGTAGGGTTGTAGTCTAGACACGGCCCGGATATCGTTGCTGGTAAACAAATATACTTTTTCAGTGTGCGTAGGGATCCTTCTGATTCGTGGTGGCTGCCTCCGAATTTCACAGTCCAGGCACCAAATTTGTGGCAGTGTGGTACCCCTCTCCCCCCAGCTCTGATTGGCTGAGGGGCGCTGGAAGTCCTTCCCCTTCCTGGAGATTGACAGGTGGCCATCTGTTAATCATTGGGGAGGGGCAGCACTTCTGGGGCCAGGTGGCCATCTGTCAATCTCTGGGGAGGGGTGGGACATCTGGGGCCCCATGACCAATCAGAGGCATGGGGGGGGCTGCCACACCCTGCTGTCAATCTCCCTCGTGTCTCCCCTCCTATCCCTCCCCCCCATGCTTGAGGATGCTAAAGCTTTGCGCTCTTCTCTATTTTTGCAGTGCCCCCCTTCCCCCATTTCCTTTGTGCAAGGCTCTCCCCAACTTGATTGGCCCCGAGCCCCGTCTGAATTGGGTTTTTCTGACTGCTCCAAAAGGAGCCAGATCTTATACCCCCCACCCACAACTCCCTCTTAGGCTTGGATAGGAGTCGCAGGGTGCATTTACATGTGCCATTAGAGAGTTCATTGCTCTGCAGTTTATTGCTCCCAGGTGCGTATCTGCATGTGCGCCTGGATCACAGCATACGGAGCTGGGTCACAGCAGGTCCAGTTGGCACAAGGCCTGGGTGGCCCCCCTACCAGCCCACAGCGGCTCCAACTGGGCTCATTGTTGGGTGCTCCAGGGCGGGGCTAGCTGGCAGGCAGCTCCAGCATTGGGGCACCCTTGTGCCCTAGCCAGCCAGTCACCATCTACACGTGCACTGCTGTGCCTAAAAACCCCCATAGTAGGGTAGTACCTGTAAATACTTCTTTCTCTTAAAAGTCCTACCCTGCTGTGCAATTTATTTGTTTTGTGCACCGTAATAGGGATGCAAGTGTAGATGCTGAGGTATTACTGCATAGTTAATTAGTCACCTGCTCAGTAGATGCTTTGAGTGGATGTGCCCTCGGTGCTTCTGTATTGGGACAGGCCATTAATCACCCGGGGAGCTCTGAGGCACACAGGCATCTTTCCTTTCTCTTGTCCACTGTCTTTTGTATTGTTGCTAAGTTTCTCTGCAGACGCATAGCACAATGTAGACCTGATCTCAGCTAGGCACTGTAGATATTGCTGTAATGCAAAATATATGTTAATGAGGCCAAGATTTGCGGGG
>JAGPOW010001918.1:17551005-17572631 GCA_030014935.1 Caiman crocodilus | reverse complement strand
AGATAATCTGGTTCTTAATTCATTTATTTCATTATTTTGTAGGCTCAGCTTGTTTGGGTGGGATGTGGGATGGACTTCTGAACTTTGGGATGCTTCTCCAGACTGAAATATGGACACTCTTGAGGTTTGTCCGTTCATAAATGCATCTACAGTTATTTCACTGGCTGGAGACAAAAAAGGAGCTGTGTAAACAGTATAGTATTTTGTTTGTCTAGCTGATAAAAAAAAAAAAAATTATAAATGGATATAAGAAAGCTGGGGGAAAAGGCGAATAGAATTGGTCCCTAGAGATGAGCAGATTGATCATCCGAATGCTGCTTTATATGGGTAATATTAATGACCACAGTTTATTCTGTAGCTACACATCTGATACTCCCAGCTTCATTTTTCAAGACATTAAAGTAGGGAGAAGTTCAGTGAACTGTCAACTTCAGACTTTCATGCTGCAAAATTAATTGACCAGCTAATTGGTAATTGACTCACAAGCGATTGGTTCCCCTCTCTGTGACCAGAAATGAAGGGGTAGCCAGAGGTAAGACTAGAATTTCAATCAAAGGCTCTTAGGCATATATAGCAACACATTTTACCTTGTTCCAGCAGAGACTAAACAGCAAAGTAATGAGCTTAACTGTGGTCTTGGATGATCGCAAGTGGCAGCTCTGGCACGGCTCGTAGATCCCGACATGTAGGGCACCTTTTCCCCAGAAGATGTCTGCTTTCCTCCGAGAGAGCAACTAGCTTGCTTTGAATCCGGTAAACGTGAGAGAGTTTCATTCTCTGCTAAGTTGGCCTGTGTTTAAGGGGGTTGTACTGGTTCAGCGTGAGACGGCAAAACAAAGATGCCTTGAGAAAATTGGTTTCTTTTTTCATAGTCCACTTTTTAAAGAAAGGTTCCTTATGCTAAAATAGGGGCTTGGTTTTGCATTCGTAAGGTACCATTGAGTGGGCCAACAGTTTTTCAACCAAAGAGTTTCCCCTGGAAACATGCTGATTCACTGCTAAGGCAAACTGCCTTCAGTCACCTCCTTGTAAACCTCAGGGCTAGGGAGAGAAGTTGCACATAAACCGGTTTAAGTGATCAAAAACCAGTTTAAACCTGCAACAGGACAGAAGTTTAGTGCACTTCAACCACTTACAAAATGGCCGAAACCAGTTTAAGATGCCCCTGGTTGAATGCAGTGTCAGACTTAACTGATTTAGGTCAAACCGGTTTATGGAACTTCTGTCCCAGACCCCTTCCTGGTTCAAGTTAACGCACAGTCCCTCAGCATCCCAGGGTGCTTTGCGGCCCTAGGCTGTGCTCTTTGCTCCAGCGGGGCAGGGTTGGCCCCACCCCTCTATTTCCCAGCTGGAGCACAATCACTGGTTGAGAAGGGGGTGGGGATGGGAAACCTGGCTTTAAACCCCAGCCAGGTCTGCCTGGTGGGGGTGGAGCAGTCCCTGGTCTTTTCCTCTAATCTCCCCACTCAAGTGGAGGGGTGGGGGGCATGGCCCGATGCCAGCCTGGCCAGCAGGCTGAAGCAGAGGGGAGGGAGAAGGGTTTAAACCCCCCCCCCTGCTCACAAGGGACCCCAGCCAGGGTCTGCCTGGTGGGGAGAAGCAGCCTCTGCCTGGCTTTTTCCCTTCTCCCCACTCGAGCAGAGGGAGGCTGGGGGGGGCTTAAACCTCGCCACTCCAGCAGGGGAAAAGCCAGGCAGAGGCTGCTTCACCCCTGCTAGGCAGACCTGGCTGGGGTGCCTTGAGGGTGGGGGGTTTAACCCCTCTCCTGCCCCTCTGCCTCAGTGTCTGGCATCTGGCGAGACCTCCCCACCCCTCCACTTAAGCAGGGTGCAGAGGAAAAGATTGAATCGATTCAGCTTCTGGCTTTTTGACTGTCTGTACTTAGCCCAGGGGATCAGGGGAGTAAACTGATTAAAAACAAAAGACCAGGAGACCCAAGTCCAAGTGGCTGCTTTGCCTGAGTCAGACCAAGGGCTTGGCTCTGGGTTTCTCACATCCAAAGTGAGGGTCCTGAACATGCGGCTGTTGGCTAGCTCCTCCTGGCACATGCTCTACCTCCTTTCTCTGTTTTGGGAAAGCATTTATGAAAGTCTAGTTTTACTGCAATGTGCCTTGTGTCTTTGGCTAAAGAGAAGAGAAGAGCTACCAACACCATTCACCAATGCAAAGGAGGGCGCAATGGCAAGTGGGTGAGAAACTCAACTTTGGGTTGCAACGTGCAGGGGGATGCTTGCTTCAGGGAATGCTTCTTGCAGGTAGGCCTAGTTATTGTTTCCCTAGACTGCTAGGGCAGGAGCACAGAAGTAAGCCAGCACACTAGTATAGCCCCACTGCCTGTAGCTCCCTTTTAGGGTCTCATTGTAGATCTTGGGGAGACAGCCTGGTAAAATGGAAATTGCCCTACAGAATTAACCAGCTAGCATGGGAGGGGCGTGTGTGTGTGTGCACGCACACATGCATTAACCATCAGACTGCTTTATTGCAGGGAGGGTGCCTAATGCTAAGGCTGAGGGAGAAAATGAGCTCTGCATGTGAACCCCTGTCATGGACAAACTTTCATTTCCAAACCTTTCATTTCAGAGGAAGTGCTTCCCACAAGGCCTGTAACTCTGAAAATAAATGTCCTTGCTGGAACTCCATGAAAATCAATGTCCTTACAGCACTTTTAAACGTTTTCTTCCTTGCATTCTTCTAAAAGAGAAAGTTAGCTCATGCTCTAGCTGACTTACCAGACACGGTTATTAATGGCAATCAAAATATGCATGGACGTGATAATCTACAATTCTTTGTTGCTGCGCATGGAAAAAAAAAAGTACAGAATGAGATCACTCAAACTGTGCGAGTTTGGAAATGTGTAGCTTTGCCAACCTGAAGTGCTGAAAAGCTGGGAGAGAATTAAAAAAACCAGGAGTTTGAAAGTAAATCGGGTTTTTTTTCTTCCTCTCTCCCCGGGAGGGGTCGTGTTTTCAACGTTCCCTTTACAATTGAAAGGCTGGAAACTTTTTACTATTATGATAGCTGAAATTCTCGTGTCATCGCATGTCCCCAAGAACAGGGGTTTTAAGACGAAATCTTGATATAAAATCAGCCTCAGATTTTACCCATGAAGTGCAGGGAATTGAGTGAGGACAGGAGGAAATGCCTGGTAGTTTTATCAGCTGAGAGAGGTAGGTAGTTGTGTTCGTCCCAAGTCAGGCAGGATGTCGGGTAGACCTGCACCTTATGAACCAAGTAAGACAGAGGGAGCGCAAGCGTTCATGAACTCCAGTTCACATCCTCAGGTGCTGTGAAAGGATAATATACATCCTGCTTAAAGTGGAGTGAGTGACTTGAATACCAAAAGAGGAAGAAGAGGAGGGTGGGGGAAGGCAGGAGCGGGGGCAGTGCTGGGAGAGGGATAGAAGCAAAGCACCCATTGGGACAAAGGGGTCACACGAGCTAATCCAGGTAATGGGGTAAGAATCTGTGGTCCCTGTGGGAAAATAGTGGAAAGGCTTTCATGAAAGAAAAGTCACCGTTTTGATGAAAAAGGCCCTGGCATTTTAAAGAATCGCCTTTTTGCATTTGCGACCGGCTCCTACCTTTGAGGCCAGAGGACATTCGAACAAAGAGGAGGGAGAGAGAGATTGCTTGGTCTTGCAGCTGTTTGGAAGGAGGTGAAATAGTAATAGGTTTTCTCTCTCTCTGTTCCCCGTGTTTAGCCCACGTGTGGGGTGGGGGATCGCCGTCCCCATCTGAGCTGTAAAACAGGCACTAATGGGCCACATCCCCAGCTGGTATAAACACGCTTTTGGCTTCAAAAGGACTGGCGAGGGTGGTGGGCCATGCCTGTTATGCCAGTCAGGTTTTAGCTGGCTTTTAGAAGAAACGCCATAAGGAAGTGGTTCTGGCACAGCAGACTGCTTCTCCGGGTACTCAAGGTCACATCCATTTGTGTGATCTTAGTATCGACTTTTCTCTCAAGTGAGAGCCCGGTTTCTTCTCCCTTACGCTTTCCCTTCTCCCTGTGTTTTGTGCTGGCATCAATGAGGAACTACAGTCGTTCCACAAATGTTCCAGATGTTTTGCAGACCTTGATCTTGAGCTTATTTCCCAAGTTCAGCTTTTCTAGTTACCCAGCCTAATAGACAAATCTGCAGGTTGTCATCATTACGTCCTTCCTTGTAAAGTACTTTGCACTGTAGGAACAATTTGGCCGAGGCACTAGGGATACTTTTGTGAGAATATGCCATCAGATCAACCCTTTTAATGCCCATAAAAAGACAGGATGTCAATTTAAAGCCTCATCTGTCTCATTCATCTTAAGTTTGGTGATTTATGAAGTACTGTAAATTGCAATCATATCAGTTTCTAACGCTCTGGCAGCTATTTAAATAGCAAAACTTTCTTCCAAAAACATGATCTATGGAAGACATAAGTTTCAAAGAGGGAGTCTGCTTTAATAGGAAAAGACTATTAGCATTCATTTACTGACAAGAGCAAGCTTGCGTCCTTTGCAAGAAGAACACTTCCATTGCTATTTTGCATTCAGTATTCATCAATAGATAGCTTTTTCTTTTACTTGTGAGGTGGGGGGAATTTGGGGCAAGACTACATCTGGGGAGGCTGGGAAAGGTTAGATTTAAAGTGATGCTATCTCCGTGGCTAGGGACAGAAGTTATACACAAACTGGTTTAAGTGATCAGAAACTGGTTTAAATCTGTAACAGAACAGACATTCAGTGCACATAAAGCAGTTTCAAAATGGCTCAAACTGTTCTAAGATACACCTGGTTGAATGTGGCATCAGACTGAACTGATTTAGGTCAAACTGGTTTATGAAACTTCTGTCCCAGACAGAACCAGGAAGGGTCCTGGTTCAAGTTAAATCAGAGTCCCCCAGCATCCCTTGGTGCTTTGCAGCCCTGGGCTGGGCTGTGCTGTTTGTTCCAGAGAGCAAGGCTTGTCCTGCCCCTCTGCTCCCTAGCTGGAGCAGTGAGAGCTGGCTCGCTGGCCTCCCTGGATGGCTCTCTGCTCTCCCGCTCGCCCCCCCCCCTGTAAACTCCTGCTGGGGTCTGGGGCCAGTAAGGGGTGTTAAACTTCCCTTCCCCTGAGTACAGAGTTGCCCTGCCCTGCTTACTTAGTGCTGGCTGTGACTGTGGACTACAAATCCCAGAAGCATCTGGAAGCAGAAAGAGGAAGTGGTGTGCAACCCTGCAGAGTCCTGGTGGTATGAGTGTGGACTGCAAATCCCAGAGACCTTGGGGGCAGCAGGAAGAGGAAGTGAATTCACAGCCCAGGCTGGCTATGTGCTGGGGTGTGCTAGAGCACCCCGGATTTCTAGATTGAGCCATTGCAGGCATGTGGCTGCATTTCTTGAATTAAAAGTGAATGTCTGTTCGTTTGCTTATTAGTTCTGTCTTTTCAGCTTAGACTAACCTTTAAAGACAGAATCAATTTAGCCCGGGGCTTTTTGACTGTCTGTCCTTAGCCCGTAAGTTGCTGCCTCTGTAAATAAGGTGAATGATCAAGGCCAAGGGTGACATTTTGGCCCTAATGAAATCTGTGGCAAAACTTGCATTGATTTTGGTGAGGCCATGATTCCTCCCACCAAGTGCAGGAAGATAAGTGAGAAACAGGAGAGTAGCAAAGCAAAGCAGAGCTGAATGTGTCAGCCTGCAACTACAAGGCAAGTAAAAAGAAACATCTAATTTTAATTACCCAGATGTTTACTTAGGAGATTGTATGGCATTTTGCCTCCCAGATAGACATCACTTCAGCCAGTTCCCGTGAGAGTGACATATGCCAGCATGCAGAAGTGCCAACATTCGCCGGTGTTAGGCATGCTAGACTGACAGCACTGGGATAAGGCATGGCTCCCATGAGATGATTCAGGAATCCTGGCTAGCTTATTACTGTCAGCCCAGAAGCCTTTAGTGTAGTGAGGTGATTTTTTTTCTTCAAAGTGGGGGAAAAAAACAGACTTATTTTGCAGGGCAAATTTGGTGTTTCAAATAATCATTTATCTCCAAATATACACCATGAAAATATACAAACTAACAGCAGTTCAGTACAGGAGCACGAGCTGATAAGATTTTAGCATCCGTCACTAATTACAACCCAGACCTTGAAGAAAATTGTCCTGAGAAGCCGTACGTGAATTGCTTTTCCTCACGAGAAACATCCCTGGAAGCTGCTGAGATGGTTACAGATAGAAAATCATAACCAAAAGGTAACTTTTTCTCATTGAGGTTTAATGGTAATTGGCACTGCTGAATAGCTATGGGGCATGAAACAATTCTCTGTATCTAAGATATTTGTGTTGTCTCCATCATATGTTTCTGAGCACTGCAGTCTTTTCATGTGTTGCGAGGACAAATATTTGCTACTGGAAGACAGTGAAACAAAACTATTTTCGTTTCACAGGTTGGGAACTGATGCCTATGGGAGGTGTCCGCACCACTGCCCTGGCACTCCTGGAGGAGAGGGGAACCAGCCATTGGGCTGATATGCCACAAATTAGCCCTGCACGCTCTTCGAGTGCCACTCTGATCCCCTTCCTCGCTTGATAATCTCTTCTGCTTTCTGTGTCCTGCCCTGTATTCCCTGCCTGATCTCCTGCTCTGCCTTCTGCTTCATTCCCTATCTGCTGCTGTGCCGCTTCTTCCCTTCCTCATCCGCTGGGTGGCACGTGTTGAAGCTGCCCGTGCCACTTGTGGCACTCTAGAGCAGTGTTTCTCAACCTTTTTTTGTACCAGGACCCATGTTTGTAAACATTGGCCGGTCCCGACCCACTGCCCCTCACTCCTAACCCACCATCCCCCATCCTCAGGCCCCAACCCTGCAGTGTATGGGACGGGGGCCCCCCAAACAGCCCTTGCAGGCTGAAACTCTGACCTCCCGCAAGGGAAAAGCTATGGTTTCCCATGTTTTTCTTTTAAAGGAGAATCTATTTGTAAAGTTTGTCCGCGACCCTTTCGTATATTCTTGCAACCCACTTCTGCATCGCTACCCATGGGTTGGGAAATGCTGCTCTTAGGGCATGCATCAAGCTCCAAAATGTGGTGAAGCCATTTGGGGATACTCCTGTGGCCACATGCAAGCACCCCAGAGGTGAAGAGCTGTAGAGGTGACTGTGGAATGGCTTCATCATTCCTTTCCTCAGTGCTTGTGTGTTTGAGGGGAAGTGGCTAGATGCGGCTTACTTAGGAGTGCTAGGGATATATGGTGTAGACATACCTAAGAAGGAGGTAAAGACTGAGGTTGCCAAGGTCTCTTTGTGGATTTAGCCCAAGAAAGTTGCCCAACATCATAGGAGAAGTCTGTGGCAAAGCAGGAACTGGAGTTTCCCAAGCCTTAGGCCAGTGCCCTACCTGCTAGATCTTCTTTACTTCCCTTACGTGTCCCTGTGTTGCAGTCAGTCCACTACAAGTAGAAGTTATGCTCCCCATGATCAAAATGTTTCTGCATATTGAAACTTGGCTTCCCAGCAGATCCACAATCTGTAGAAGTCCAGCTGTGATGGGGGCGTGGCGGGGGAGGAGAAGGGGAGAGGGCCAGGTCAAACACATGCTACATCCCAGTAGCCAGCTGCAACGCTGAGGTTGTAACGCTCATAACCTCTCCGGTGGAAGGAGGTGGCTACCTTTTTTTGCACGTGCCTCCTAAGTGAAATGCATAATGCATTTTGCCTTCTCTGCTGAGGAGGAAGAATTACAATCCTGCTATTTAAAATGGACCTTAACACAACCTGCAGACCCCTCACTTAAATGATGGTGTTCAAATTACAAATGAGGTAACTGGAATCCTTAATGTTTTGCAAATAATGCTAAATGCAGTGGACAGCTTATCAAAAGCAAAAACCCATCTCTCTCTCATATGTCTAAGAATCATATTTAATTTCCTTTAAATGGAAGTTTACCTTGTTTTACAATGGTTTGACAGCTGCTCAGTTGAACTGAGGTGTGTAGGCTGTGGCCCAGATAGGAGTAGTTCTGTCTGTGCATGACCTGTTTCCTTTTAGCCTTTCTTTACTTTGACCCCGTCTATGCTCCAAACCTCCCCGGGTAAGCCTGTGTCATCCTCTTCTTTCTGTCTTTTTTTTTTCTTGTCTTGTGCTTGATCCCAAGCCTGCCTCTGTCTGTGTTCCTGGTCCACTCTGCCCTGATTCTGGGGTGACCTTCAGGGTAGAGCCATGGGGCAGGGACAGAAATGACCCGAAACAGGACAAGTCGTCAGAAACTGGTCTAAGCCTGTAACAGAACAGAAGTTCAGTGTGCATAGACCGGTTTCAAAATGGCAGGATCTGGTTTAAGATAGACCTGGATGGATGTAGTATCAGATTGAATCACTTCAGGTTAGACCGGTCTATCATACTTCTGTTCCAGTTCCCCTCCTGAAACAAGTTAGGTCGCAGTTCTACAACATCCCAGGATGCATTGTGGCTCCCTTGCCAACCTTCCTCATGGGGCGGGCTTGCCTCTGCCCCAGCTGCCGTGCTCCAACCAACCCAGGCAGCACTGCCCCTAGGCTGTCACGGAGCTGAAGCAGCAGCGCTCCTCCTCCCCAACCTGGGTGAGGGGGAGAAACAGACCCCCCACCTCAGCGCCAGCCCCTTGCCTCTCAGTGACTGAGAGGTGCACGGCTGGTGAAGGGGCAGCGATGGCGTGTTTGCTGCCCAGTGGAGCTGGGTTGCACAGAGGGAAAGCCCCCACCCCGGAGCTTTCCTGCCCCCTCTGCTTTGTAGACCCCAGCTAGAGGGGGTTGGGGGGCTCTATTTCCCCTCTGCTTCCCCCCCAGCTAAGAGTGACAGGGGGGCTAAGGTGGCCAGAAATGTTCCTGGAGCAGTCCTCATCTTTTTCTTGCACCTTCTCTGGCTCTGGAGACTCCAAAGTGGGCAACATGCAGGAGGGGGATGCAGGTGCCCATGCCAAGTGCCAAGTACCCCGCAAACCTCCTGTTTTCAGTGGCAAAAAAGTATGGTGATGTCTTCCCCTGGTAGCAGTGAACTCCAGCTGCTGCTGCTTCACACAACTCCATTTCTCAGAGTACCCTTCACTCGCATTGCATTGCTGATGGTTAAATGCACCTGCATTGCTGATGCTGCTCGCTGCTGGGGCTGGGAGAGTTATACGGCCTATTTTATTTATCACTGATCTCAATGCAGATTTCTAAACCAGAGAAAGGCTTTGAAAAATCAAGACCGTTCATGCGGCAGGATTTTTGATCCGAACATTCAAATGCCTTGTTCACAGGCTAATTCTAATACCATATTCTCAGACGATGTAAATTTATATAACTCCACTGACTGTAATAGTAATCTATACTAGCTGAGGATTTAATTTGTAGTGTTTGACCTTTACATTAAAGAAAGAAAGATTTCTCTCTCTTGTGTATGTATACGTGTACATACACATGTGCACACGCACACACATATCCATCCTGATAATCCAACTGGAAAATGTTGCAGAATAGAAACAGATGTCACCATTTAACCGTGCCGTAAGTTGTGCATTGAGAAACACCATATGCCTCATGGTATATCTTTGTATTAGAAGCCCTACTGTTTGGATTAATTTATCATTTTGGCCGACTCATCTACCCAGTGGTGTAACTGGGGAGGGGTTGGGGGGGCAGGGCAACTGCTCTGGGAGCCATCTTGCTGTGGGGGAGGAAGAGGGGAGTAACTACCACTGAGAGTTGTGTGGGTTTGTCCTGGCTATATTGCTATGCTGCTGCCTATACCAAGGACTAGATTTTTTAAAAGGAGCTTAGTTCCTACTTTGGGGCACCAAAATGATTCACCTAAGAGGGATCCTATATATAATGACACATAATGATCCTATATATAATTTTTAATGCCACTCGTGGCAGACTTTCAGCAGAGTTCAGCATGCTGGGTAAATAGGAGCCAAACTCTTGTGAATGTCTGCCCACAGAAAGACACCAGAGGGGTTTATCTCCCCACTGTACAACAGCACTTTAGCCATTCTTGAGATCTGCGTGTTATAAAAGTTGAAAAACTACCCAAAAGCCCTTCTGACCTCCCGTTTAGTGCCCTTTTGTGACTTTTCAGATATTTTTTGCGTTTGTTCCCAGCTGTATATCTTTCAGTTCTACTTCAGCCTGCTTCATACAAACCAATTTATGCCTCCACCGGGACTGTGATGGGGGTGATAATACTGATAACATCCTCCTGCCTATGATCTCCAAATAAATCTTTTCCAGACTTCTGCCAAGAGACTGTTTTCTGGCTATTTTATTTGAGTTCATATCCTAAACTGTACCTCATAGGATTAACTTGAATTTCAAGAACTTTTGCAGACCTAGTACTGAAGAAGCAGATGGATCTCTTTAATACGATAGGACTGTTTCTTCCCCACATTCCCTAAAAAAAATACATTGAAACCGTGTGACTGTAGTGGATAGTGCTTATAGTCCTCTTCTTTCCCATGGGATTAAAGTCTCAGATGAGTCAATCGGAACAAAGAGCTTCCAGCACACCAGGTTCTGAAAAGCTCTGTCTTCTGCCTTTTTTGAGAGAGGCCTTCCAGCTGGGAGCAGACGGCAGCAAAATAGTGTTGCAGCTTTAATGTCGTATGAAATCGCTTCTCTTGGAAAATACAATAGTTGACTCCAAATCTGTTTCATGCAACCGAATTCAAAGGCTGGAGGGTCAGGGTCAAGTAGAGAATTATACAGCTCAACCCAGATATACTTGTTGTTTGTTTTAGAAGTTCTTTAATTTGAATTACTTGGGCAGTGTATGTGTACAGTGATTTATGGACTAAACCATCAGGTGTCATGTTTGGAACAACTGCCTTGTGTAGCAAATCTATAAATGCCTAGGGACTTCAGCGGTTGTCACTCACTAACGCTGAGCTATCTGAAGCCTTAGAACTTTGCTTCAATCGCAGGTGAGGTTTTGTACGCTACACCTGCAAGTCTGTAATGTAATGTAAAGGAAAGCCTCTGTCCATGGCTGGTAGGGTGCAGGTCACGGTGCACAGTTGAGCCTGGTTCTCCTGTTCACAGTGGAAGGGGCACAGGTAGAAGCTGTGATCGTAGTGGAATTTGTGACCAGATTCCATGCAACATCAAGTAACAGTATGCAAAAGCCCAGGGGTGATGCATAGGGAGTGTACGTGGGTGCACGTGCACCCCCTGAGCGTGGTGGTGCACCCCCTACAAAAAGGTGCCTGTGGGCGGTCTGCTACACTGCCAGTGGCAGATGTGGGTGGTCGTTGACCCCTGGTTGGTGCTTGCCACCCATCCCCACCGCTGCTGACAGCGCTGGTGGCATCTGCAGGAGCTCTGTGCTTACTGCCGCTGTGCTCCCGCCACTGCCAGTGCAGCCCTGCCCCCCCAGGCACCGGGGGCACGCATCACTTATGCAAAAGCCAGTTCACAAAAGTTCACTTAGGCTATGAACTCACGGTGCCCTTGTTGTGACACTAAAAGTTGTATGGCAGGATATTCTTGCCACTTGTTGCACAAATGCTTTTAGGTATCAGTGGTGCAGCCATACCTATTAGCAGTTCGTCCTGCTTCATTGCTCCAGGAATCAATATGGTTATGGCGTGATAATACCAGCTGGATGTACCATTGAAGAGCACCCACTGCACAGAGTTTGCTTGTTTTTGTTTTAAAAATTCCTAAGAACATTAAAGGAACTCTAACTTGTAAAGTTTTATAGGAACATTACAATTTTTGGATAACCTATGACAGAGATTTTGTGCACAGTAATAAAGTATCAGTGCCCAAAGTCAAAGGGACTTAGACTTTTCTTTACACTAAATAGAAGGAATGTGTCTAACCCCCCTGGTTTGTTTATTAAGCCTGTGCAAAGCAGGTAGTATTCGATTCAGATTCGGCCGATTTCGGGGACAGTGGTTCGATTTGATGATTCAAATCACTGTCCCGATTCGATTCGGCTGAATATGCTTTGGCGATTTGGCTACTGCCAAATCTCTGAATCAGCCAGGCCAGGACCATCCCCTGCCCCCTCCCAGCCTGGCAATGGCTGCTTTGTCCGCCCCAGCTCCCAGCACTTGTGGGGGTGGGGAAGCCCCGACTCAGTGAGTGCTGCTGAGCAAGGGGGTGATCCTCACTGCCCCATGCTGCATGGGGGGCTCTGCACAAGCCCCCCTGGCCTCCCCAGGGGTGCCCTGCCTGTGCCAGCTCCATCCCTTTAAGAAAAAAAAACCCTGAAAAAACCCTGGACTCGCTGTTCCTGCTGGTGGTGGGGGTGATCCCTGCTACCCCACATTGCCCCGCACCACATAGGGGGCTCGGAATGAGCCCCTGCCCCCCAAAGCCCTGAGGCTGCTGCAGGAGCAGCGAGTCCCAGGGCTTTTCTTTTTTTTTTCTTAAAGGGCTGGAGCTGGCCCAGATGGGGTGCCCTTGGGGAGGGGGGGTTCATGCAGGGCCTACCATGCAGTGTGGAGCACTGAGGGGCAGCAGGGATCAGCCCCCTGGCCTGGCAGCACCCGGTAAGCACCAGGGCTTTTTATAACAGTACCGAGCTGGGGGAGGCTGGGGCAGCCATGGGTAGCGGGGCCGGGGGAGTGCGCAGAGGTCAGGGGCTGGCAGGGGTCCCCCCATGGTCCTCTCCTCCCTCCCTGAGCCTCCCCCTCCCCCACCTCAAGTGCCAGCTCGGAGTCATCTGCAGCTCTCTGCTGTAGCCACCAGGGACTGCCTGAATCATCAAAGCTCTCTGAATGTTTTCTGAAGATTTGGAGATCTTTGAATTGATTTGGACCTTTAAATTGGTCCCCTGATTTGATTTGGATTTGGAGATTCGGCCACCAAATCATGGCGAATCTCCTCCAGATTGAATCGCTGCCCGAAGCTTTGCACAGCCCTATTGTTTTTGGATAAAATATTTTTTTTCATTTCCATCTTAAGCATAATACTACAAGAACTGTACTATACCAAAGGCCAAATTCTCAATTTGGATGCACATTCTGGAAACAAAACCAAATATGAAATCTGTCCGATTTCTAGATGGTTGCATTTGCATGCCCTTGCTGATGTGATACACAACGGGGCTGAGATTGCTTAGCTGTTTTAAGGCCGAGGTACCAAAAAAAAAGAGAGAGAGAACCTAGATAGGAAGAAATCTGGACGTTTCTGCTGGTAAAAGACACTAAGCACACTTAGGGTCCGTAGGCAAGGGGAGAGATGCATTGCTCTTCTGTTTGGGTGCTCACTGATTAGGAGAGCTCTAGGCAGCTTGAACCATTCTGAACCTAAAACACCTGACTTGATTCTAGTTTTAAGACAACTGTGTACAAAATTGGCAATTCTCTTGTGGTCATATCATCAATGTTTCTTGTAGGCTGACAGTCATGATAGTTGAAGTAGAGGAACTGCAGGGATCCTGTGAGATGCATTTACGAGGCCAATGTCTGCCTCCCTCTTTTGAGAAGTAATGTAATGGGCAATTCAATTAGACTTCCTACATCTACCTTTCAGCTCTTAAAGGGTCTGGAGAGGATCCTGTGCATCCTTCAGTGGTTTTGAAAGTCTAACACTAAGCATCTGGGTTATCTCTTGAAACTTTGCTTCAATAAGAAAGGAAGCGTCTGAGGGTTCTTTCTTGATCCTAAGCAGACATGTCTTGGACCATGTTTATTGTAGAGTCAAAAGCGATTTTTTTAAATATCTACCATGTATTGATTTCTTAACAACATAATTCCAATGCTTTTTACTAGTGATGGATTAATTTCAGCACAAATAGTCTGGCATTTCCAGAGATGTTTTTATACACAGTGGTGCTTTGCCAAGTAAATCCAAATGATAAATATCATATTTACTTGAATCCAAGATTAGTTTTCCCCCCCCCCCATTTAAAATAGAGGGAAAAGAAACCTCATCTTGGATTCAAGTACAGCCAGGAGCAGGCAGCTGCTGCAGCTCCAGCTCTGACTCAGACTCCAGCCCCAACCTGAGAAAAATTGTATGGTGTGGGGCAGCGGGGAGCACGTGGAAAATTGCACAGTGACATGACAGCTGCTATGGCTCTGACCCTGACCAAGGGTTGGAGCTGGGCTGCTGCTGCAACCACCACCGTTGTCTGGCTGGGACTGGAGCCACCATGGACACTGATAGACATGGAAAAAAGCGCTTTATCAGAAGAGGCATTGCATTAGTTTGACTTGGCTCTCCGGTGTCTGTGGGGCTTTTTGGCACTTTTTATCTGAAGCTGATTCAATCATGTATTAGATAAACGTGCCAAAAGGCCCAGCTGAAGTATGTGAACTATACAGATGTTGGGTGAGCCAGGTCAAACTGACACAATACCTCTTCTGGGCATATGCTGCGTTTGGTGCAGGAGCATGCTGAGTTGGAAGTAAAGTGTTGGTTTTGGGTTTTTTGTTTTGTTTTGGTTTGGTTTTCTTACTTCTGTAGGCAGTGAGTGTGGTGTGCTCCAAGCCTGAGCTGAAGCCAGAGTGACTATATAGGGCAAGCAGCTAAGTGTGGGGGAGGAGAATGGGGCAAGGGGGAGTAGGTACCAGCAGGGAAGGAAGTGGTGGGACAGGGTAGGCACCAAGGTGAGGCAAGTGGCAAAGGTATGGGAGGGGCAGGCCGCTTTCCCCACCACAGCAGTGGAGTGACGACTAATTGAAGATGACCATTGATTAATTAGATGGAAATATATAATGGATTTACAATTTTTCTTGTATACAATCTAATTGACCAGGTGACCTATCACCTGGACAAGGGAGAAGAGATTGATGTCATATATCTTGACTTCAAAAAAGCCTTTGATCTGGTATCCCATGATCACCTCTTCGTGAAACTGGCCAGTTGTCGCCTTGGGTCCACCATGATCCACTGGCTGGAAAATTGGCTCTGTGGTCAGACTCGCAGGGTAGTAATTGATGGAAATCACTCATCATGGTGTCCTGTGACCAGTAGGGTCCCCCAAGGCTCTGCCTTTGGACCCATATTGTTCAACATCTTCATTAATGATGTGGACACTGGAGTCAGAAGCGGACTGGCCAAGTTTGCCAATGACACCAAACTTTGGGGCAAAGCATCCACACCAGGAGACAGGCAGGTGATCCAGGATGACCTGGACAGGCTCAGCAAGTGGGCAGATGAGAATCTGATGGTGTTCAACGCCGATAAATGCAAGGTTCCCCACCAAGAAAAAAAAAATCAGAGGTCAGGGAAGCAGACCCTACGATGACAGGCTGAGAGCCCTGGGGCTCTTTAGCCTGGCAAAGCACAGGCTCAGGGGTGATCTGATGGCTACCTATAAGTTTATCAGGGGCGACCACCAGTATCTGGGGGAATGTTTGTTCACCAGAGCGCCCCTAGGGATGACGACTAGGTTGAATGGTCATAAACTACTACAAGACCGTTTCAGACTGGACATAAGGAAGAATTTCTTTACTGTCCGAGCCCCCAAGGTTCTGGAACAGCCTGCCCCCGGAAGTGGTTCAAGCGCCTACATTGAACACCTTCAAGAGCAAACTGGATGCTTATCTTCCTGGGATTCCATGATCCCAGTTGACTTCCTGCCCTTTGGGCAGGGGGCTGGACTCGATGATCTTCCGAGGTCCCTTCCAGCCCTAATGTCTATGAAATCTATAATTATTGGGGTGTCATCTTAAATTCAAGGCAGTCTTGGATTAGAGTAAATGCTATAGCAAACAATAAAACAGCTGTGTATGTGATAGGTGTTGTGAATTTTTCCATATGTGGTCTTCAGTGAAGCTGGATGGTCTCCTAAAGGCTAGCTGATTATTTAGGGCCCAACTGACTGTGTGCGCGTGTGTTGTTCCCACAACAGTTTATCCCACAACAATGAGATGAATCTCAGGATAGTTGAACTGCTTGTGTCTGATTTTTGCAGATTGCTTTGTATCCCTTTGGTTTCCCATTCTGGTGAGAGAGCCACATCATCCAAAGATTTGTAAAAGTGGTACTAACTGGCTTTAAGTATTGAGATGCCTGCGTCAAGGACTGCCCTGAGGTATCTGACTTTATGCAGTCTTGGTAGGGCTGAGACCATCATCACAGGAACCACTCCCTGGGCCCAGTTCAGCACTGATGTAAATGGCACAGTGGACTCTCTGATCTAGTGCACCTGGGAAGTGACTTCTTTAGGATCCTTTCTGCAGTTTTTTCCCAAGACCGCCACCGCCTCCTGTTCTGGCAACCAGGCTTTGAAAGTGACCCACCCACTCCATTGTGTAAGTAAAGAGCTTGGATGGCCACAGGTCTCAGTCCTGTGTTTCCCTCAAACTGACCTTCATTTCCTAGTGGCATAGAATAAGGCTTCTGATGCCCAAGGAGAGGGAGATTTCAGTTCTTGGTATGTCCCATTTGATTAGCTTAGGCAGCTTCTCCCTAGCTGAATCAACACCAAACAAAGGGTGACGGATGCTTCCTGGGATGATAGAGCTGTTAATAGAACTTGATCTTCCTGAGAGGACATACTTTATCTCAGAATCATACCTGATGCTTAGGGTGCATTCATGTGGTAAATCTGGTTCATTGGTTTTGCTTTCCAAAGTCAGTTCAAGAAGTTGAGTATACTGTTGAAATGCTTCCGTGATTTATACTAGAACCTACTTAATCAGCTGTAAGCAGTTCTGGGCTGCTGGTAAACTTCAAAAACAGTTGGAACAAAACAACGTGTTTACCTGGTTGTTGATCACATATCTGACATCCAGAGTCTACATTTGTAAATGTGAGTCTTAATGTTTGTTCAAAATCGTAGGAAGTTTTTGTGAATTCTAGTAAGTTCGCTTTCTGTTTCCAGCAGTCTTTTTCCTCTTTCCTTTCCAAAATGGCTAAATTGCTGTCAGTCTTCAATAAATGATTTAACACCCACTTTCTGTATTCACAAGCCCAAAATAATAAGCGTGTCTCTCAGAAGGTGAGTTGCGCTGATTGTGGGCTAAGGCTCAGCATGGAAATCACAGCAATAGTACATAAAGAAGTTAAATGGTATTTGAGTTCAGTGTGGGAAATAATGCTTGCTTCTGACTCCATGTTATGGAGTTCAAAACATGAACTTGGTTTTAGGTTCAGCTGTTGGTTAAGAGTTTCCAAGCTGTACTCTGCAGACCCCTGCATGCTCCTGAAATGATGGTACGTGCTCTGCAGATTGTATGGGATCCCACTGTCAAACTTTCAATAAGAAGCTTATTGGAAAGGGTGCCTAGTGGTTGAGGTTTGACAGTGGTCAGAAAGTCCAGCAGCTACAGCCCTACGGTGTTCTTCCATTGTTTGACTAGCTCTGGTATGATGCGGGGTATCTAACATAGCCTTCATGGCTAGGGACAGACACTCAAGAAACCCAAGCCTGAACTGATTCAATCTTTGCAGGTTAATCTAACCTGCTGAGGTTGAACCAATTTGCAGGTGGATAGACGTTCACTTTTGAATCAAGAAATGTAGGCACATGCTTGCAGTGGCTCAGGCCAAACCTGGGGGGCACTAGAGCAGCTTTTCCCTTCCACAGTGCTGAGCTGAACAGAGCTGTAGCCAGGCCCTGTTAGGATGCTCTGATTAAGGAGGGGTTTAAAACCCCACCCTGGCCTGCATAGTCTCCAGCCAGAGTGTGCTTGGAGGGAGAGGGGGAAGCAGCTCTCACTAGGCTTTTCCTGGCTCATTGCTCAAGAGCCAGGAGCATTGCCAGATCCCAGCCTCTGGCCAGCAAAGTTGGGGGGGTGGGTGCAGTGCATGCATGTGTTGATGATACTGAGCTTTTCAATTTCCCTCTACCTGCTTCTTCATACTGTCTCAGCAAACTGACAGAAAGGGAGCTGATAACACACAGTTTATCAGCCCATCAAGAAAACAAAATCCTCTCTCATTAGTTCAAGTTCTTCTTAAGCAGCATTTTTCAAGGAAGGAACAGCGGGACGTTACCAGCTGATCTGTTGATTAGCTCCAGAAAGCCTTAAGTAGACACTGTTCTTACTGCCTTTGTTATAGTGAAATCGGAGACGCACACACAGAGATATTTCACAGCATTAGCAAGCATGGGGGTGGCCTGACCATGACCACATGCTGGCTAGGGTCTGTGCAGCTGCGGTCCATGATGTGGAAGAGGCAGGGATCCCTGAGTGAGCAACGAGTGGCATGGGGAGGGGGATGACAGTGGGAAGCCAGGAAGATGCTGCTGTGCCTGCAGTCCTTCACCCCCTTCCTCAGCCAGCTGGAGCAGCCCAGGGGTGAGAAGCATGCTGGGATATGGGGGGGACTCTGATTTAACTTAAAGCAGGAAGGGATCTGGGACAGAAGTTGAATAAACCAATTTGGCCCAAATCAGTTGCATCTAATATTACATTCAACCAGATTTATCTTAAACCAGTTTCAGCCGATTTTGAAACTGGTTTATGTGCCCTCAGCTTATGTCCTGTTACAGGTTTAAATCAGTTTCGGCTCGCTTAAATTGGTTTACGTGTAACTTCTGTCCCTAGCTAAAAACTTCAGGAAGGGAGGAAAAAATAAGAGAGGCCAGGAAATATTCAGTGCTTTACCAGTTGTTACTCCTGAGGCCTCTCCATTCCTGATGTTATTACTGTCTGTGAAGTACGGCAAGTGCACTCCATGTTGTCCTAATTAGTTTACCAGGCCACATATTCCTGGTAAACTATGCTTGCAGTTGGCACGTTGCTTGCTCGTAATTAACATTGCATTCGGATGAAAAATGGGATGCAATGTGAGCAGTACTTCAGACTCACTAAATGTCAGGAACTGGAGCCATTTAATTTGGAAGCTACAATCAAAGATGAGGAATAAGAGAGCGAGCTGTGCGCTAGGGCTGCTTCGTGGAATTTCTGGAGGGGGAAAAAAACCCTAGCAAAGAGTTGTAATGTAAAATATTAATACTGACAAAGAACAGAAGAACAGCTCCCATTTCTTTATCTCAAGCCATTAGCTTTGATTTAGTACAGCTATGGAAGCCTTTTGGCAGCTTCCTTAGTATCTTCACACTCTGGTTTAATAGCATTAGTTTAAATGAGGAGTGGATTCTTGAGCAATATTTCTCTTTAACAGGCAAGCCCAGCACAAAGTAATAAGTAAACTGGGAACAATATATTTTAAAAGAAGATATAGATTCTGCCAGCTCAATTTAAGGAAATATTTATTACATATAATTTTTCAACTGTTTTCCAACTAAGCAATCTAAAGCGAAGCTTATGAACAGCAAAAAGGGACATGGAAAGTCTTTCCCATTATGGGAAACTTAATCTACTGTGTGTCTGTACGTAGTTGTAAGTAAAGATATAATTTAGGTGAATTGAAGCCATCTGTACGGTGAACCTCAGAAGCTTTAGCCATGAAACATCATGTTTTTAAACACTGGCATGTTCCCATAACCTCCCAATGCCCTGCTTTATATTAACCAACTGTAAGCTTCACACTGTTATGGGAAGTCAGCCGTGCCCAACACAAGGTTAGTATTTTAACTGGTCTGCGTCCTCCCCTGGGTAGAGAAAGTTCACTCTGGAGATGCATGCATTTTCTTTAAAACCGTACCAAGGACAGTACATGATGTTGTGCGTGTGGAGACGATATTGGACAAAGTCCTTGAGTGAAACTATACACTGATGTGAAGTGACCTGGGATGTGTTTCAGGACTAATGCTCCTTGTTCGGTGTCAGCAGAAAGATACGGCTTGTGGTTCTTTATTATTTTCACTCAGCAGTTCAAACTACGTTTTTTGCAGTGTCTCCAAAGTCATGCTAATAAATCCAGTATAAACGTTTCAACGGGACTTCATAGCTGTTGCTAGGCTTCCTGCTGTATCATTCTGATTTTCCAGCTACTCCTTCAAATCACAGGCCCTGCTTCAGGGGTTACAGCTATTTCAGTTTAAACACTTCTCTGCTGCTCTTCCCTAGACCGGAGGTTTTCTTCCTGGCAGTCTAGTCACTACCCCAAATTTCCCTTCCTTGCAGAGATGACCACTAGCAACAGAGGACTAGAGCTTGTGCCACTCCCTTAATCTCTTTTGAGATCTTTCCTCAGCTTGCTTGGTTAAGTGTGTCATTAAAGACCCATGGGCTAGATTCAGACACTGAAAAAGCCTAAGTGGAACTGGTCTAAGTTACGTGGTTTTCTTTAAGCAGCGTAGTTTAGATCAGTAGAGAACAGAACGTGCATTCACCCCCTGGTGGTTGGGGGGATACAAATCTTAGATTACCTTCTGCCATTTTTAAACCAGTCTGTGTTTGCTGAACTTCTCTTATGGGTATAGACCAGTTTTGTGTGCCGAACTTCTGTTACAGGTATTAGACCAGTTTCCAATCGCTTATAAAAGTGTAATCTCTATATGTGGCCATGGGTATCAGTTCCTTAGAGTTTGTATTGAGGCTTCCTGGAATTTGAATTGCTGCTGTTGCTGCTGATCTCTTCACAAAATTGACTAGGCCTTCCTCAAAACATACACGCTTCATTCACATACAGTAAAACAAATATCATCCTACTGAATTAAAATACAGTGTTAATCCCTGTTATCTGGCAGTCTACAAGATGGAATACTCTATTAACTGGAATTTCCATCTGGCCGGGCAGTGAGGGGTAAAGCGGGTGCTCACATGTGGCACCTGCCACTGCCACCCACCACCCTGCGCTGCCGCTGCTCCCCACGCGGCTTCTGCCACCCCCCCCCACTCCACGTATGGCCTCCACCACCTCCCTTCCCCCCTCTGCTCCTCGTTACCTGCCTCAGATAACTGGAATTTTTACATAATTGCCACCTGGCATTCCCCACTCACACGGCGTAACAGGGATGTTGCTGTACCTTGTTTGCTACTAAAACTTGTCAAGTTTGTGGCAAGTTTCCAGGGATAAAGTTTATCCATAACTAAAATACAAATCAGCATGCCATGTTTTGGTAGATTTATCTCCCAGAAGTTGTTTATATAAGAACTGTGTTTCCTGCTGTGTTTCACAAATAGACTCGAAGTAATTTAGTTTGGAGCATAACTTTCCATTTAATCAAAAACGCTGCAGTGAAAAAAGGATCTTCCTCTTTCTTCCATCCTCAAGCGCCATCCAGCTGACAGCGTCCTTCCACCTTGCTATGAGCCCCATAATCCCTTTGCCCATTCAGCTATAGGCATTTTACAACTGCCTGACCAAATTAGCTCTTTTTTTCAAATGGAATTACAAATGCTTTGGAAAAGCTCTTCAACTTTTCTTTCTAAATGTTGCTGAAACACCATTGCGTTGATAGACGCACCATTTCTTAGGAACTGGTTTTTTGGGAAACCTTCTCTATGTATACTTTTCAGAGTGGCCAATGCACTCAAGCACCTTGTTTGCCTTTTGTATGTAAAACCGCTGCGTAAGCACTTGATGCTTTCAACATTTTCAGATTTGGACTTTTTTATTTTCTATGAACTTCTTCCAATCCCAAACTTCTTTGTCCGTCTTCTTGACTAAAAGAGATCTACGGAGTATCTCTCTCTGTTTTGTTCCTTGCGGGGGAAGCACAAACGGGATAACGCATGGTACAAATATTGCAATATTGGGAATTTAGCTAAATGTACTGGCTTGTTGGTGAAATACTAACCCACACTGGAATGTCAGAAGTTGAATCTAGAGGATGCGTGGTGGAGACTCTTCAATAGTTTGCACAGTAGGGCTCATAATGGGTGCTGGCTGTCAACT
>JAGPOW010001918.1:17525256-17535811 GCA_030014935.1 Caiman crocodilus | reverse complement strand
GGATCTCAAGCCTGGGAGTCAACCCAAGCTCTGAAAGGTGAGCCTGCTACAGTTCTAAAGATATCTTGTCCAATTCCCTGTTCTTTTGCACTGATTTTGTGGCATCCCAGCTGCAGCAAGGTCAGTCAAGTAAAAAAGATATAAAAATGATGTTTAAATAGCAGAGAACTGGATCCTTCAAATGCAGGAAGGACAGTATTTACTCTGCACATATCCTGTAGTGGTCCTTGATCTAGTTGCAGGTGATGTATCCACTTGGGTGTTTTGGTATACTTTTTTCCCCCTTCCAGCTGGACTGTTGAACTGCGTATCTGACATGTTATAGAAGGAAAAGTATGTGCTGCAGAAGAGGATGCGATTCTGCATGTCACCGAGTGACACTTGTGAAGGGTGGAATATCCTAAAGTCCTCTTGATTTATTAGCGAGTGAACACAGAATATAGCAGAATTAGACACAGTATATATAGTGGAGAGGTCTGGGGAGTGGGAGGGGAGGCAGGGAGGGCAAAGGATCACAAATTTTAACTTTCAAACCTCTCCAGGATCTTTTTATTGGCAGTAAAAGAGTAAGGCACTTAAAATGCAAAATATAACAATAAACAGGGTCTCATTTTATATTTATGGCCTGTGAACAAAGCTTGCGCAAACGTGGTAATTTTTAATTCTGAGCCAACTCGAGCTTCATTCTACTATAGTAAGTTTGACTCTGGAGTTCGTTGATGGTAAGTCAATGAACCTCGTACGTGGAGAAAAATAAATCAATTACTCTTTGTGCCTTGCTGTCGGGTGTCCCCGAAGAAATAATGCAAAGCTGTCAGACGAATGACAGCTTACTCTACCTGCACAAATAATACCCTTTTAAGAGATCAGGTACTACAGGGATGAGGGACTGTAGTAATAGGAAAAAGTGAACTCTGATTTGATTTCCTTGGCTGAAGTTGCTGGTGTGCTAATCTTCTATTGCTGCGCCACCAGGCTAGGCTAATGATGCCCCATACAGATACTGGGCTTTCTATGAAGTAAGGGACAGGCATTTTTATATCCCATTTTTCTCCATCTCTGGTATTTCGGTGAAAAACAAAACCAACATGTTAGCTGGCACTCAACTTTACACAGATGCAGCGGACCTCTTGAAGTTTTTCTGGATAGGGAGGTTTTCCTGTGTTAGGGCTGTCCAGTCTAATGAAATATTAGGATCACGGCTTGCAGTTCATGGTTCCGTCACCATCCTTTGGGATGAATGTGCTGCAGCAGTGGTGCTCAACCTCTGGCCTGTGAGCTATTTCCAGTCCGCAGAGCTGTGTTATCCAGCCTGTGAGGCTCCCCATGGGTCCGGCGGCAGGGGAGCACTGAGCTTCCAGAGCTATGGGAATTAACACTGCTGCCAAACGTCCAGACCTGTGGGGAGCACTTCAGGCTGGATAAACAGTCTGGTATGCTGGACCATGCCAGCATGCAGAGTTAAGCTGGGGTTGAGATGGCATAATGGATCATAGGGTTTTTTCAGTTGCATCACCATTCTGAAAATATTAGTTTGGGTTGAACTAAAAATTGAAACATGTTGCCTTTTATTTGATCATTTCCAGTTACTTGGGTGCATGCACGGGGGCAGCCGGAGTGTGTTTCAGGTTAAACTGAAACATTTTGTTCTACTCAAATCAAAAGAGAACATTTTGGATTATTTATTTTAAACTAAAATTTCACTTTGAAACCCATCCTGAAACGTTTCATTAACAAAATGTGTTGCTCTATCTCCCCATTGCACCCCAAGTAGAACTATTTTGTGAGATCTCCTAATGATGCAAATAGTTTTGAGCCCTCCAAACCTCCATTATTTTTTCAGTGAGTTGTTACCATTCATCAAAAAGCCCCTCTTCTCAGCTCTGAGTTGGAGGACGCTAGTGAAGTGGCTTCACAACACTGTGAGAAGTGGAGGCAGGGGATGCTGGCAAATATTTCTTCTCTTAAGCAAAGTGCTTTGCGTAATGTCTGCAGCCAACAGGTAAACCTTTGTGGGCATTTGTACATATGCTTACATCACGGCGCTGGGAGCTTTTGAAAGTGCTGGGTGCTGTGTTGCATGTATTTGTCTAACGAGAAAAATGTGCATCAGTGCTAAGAAAATGGTGGCAGCGTGCTTCTGAACAAAAACACATCAAAGGTGTTTTGGTTTAAAAGTGCGCCGCTGCCGGTTTCTCAGTGCTGACGTGCATTTCACCACTTATACCAATGCGTGCACCGCAGCACCGGGCGCGTCAGCTTGTGTGGACCAGACTCGAGTACTCAACGTGCTAGATGACCGACACGTTGGAGCAGACAAATGCACGTGTATAAATGCTGTGTGTGCTGAAAATCCTCCGCCGAACTGACTACCACACAATAAGCTGTGTTTCTAGGTACCCCAAAATATCCGTTTTTCAGTTTCTAGAGGACACTATTGACAAGACGAGACTTGAAGAGCTATGAAACTCTTCTCCTACATTGTGCTTGTGCATTGGTTTGCCTTTATATTTTGAGAAGAGCTATAAATCCAGTTCTAAGCAAACAGCATACAGCTTTGCTGCCCTTCTAAATATAGTGCTATAGAAAATGGAATTTAATTTCTGCCTAATATCTTTTGAGACTCCAGAGTCGTATTTCTGAAGCTCCATCAGTTGCCTTGACACTGATAACAGCATTTTTTTTTAACTGTCGGCTTGCTTCGAAGAAATGCAGCTCACCCAATAGTAAAGGATGGTCAGAAGCTATAGCCATGATAGCTTTAGTCTGTATAGCTAAAATCTGACTTTTCCTCATCTTTTGATCAGTATAAAGAAGTGACATAGGGAAGGCATGAGCTGAGAATAGTAGTTGCTAGGTGTTAATGAATAGCAATGTGTGTTTATTGTGATCCATGTTTTATTAACTTGATAGTTACAGAGCCTGACCAAGATGGAGACCTTCCTGCATTAGGCATTGCATCTAAAACAGTGGGTACATCTAACACACTGGGTGCATCTACAAGTGCAATTAAGGCAAAGCGATAAACTGAGGCGCAGTTTGCATCAGCGTCAACTTATCCTGAGTGCAGCATCTATACATGCACCTGAGACCACAGCAATTTGAGCTGGGGCAGAGCTGCCCTAGGCTGGCGGGATCCCTTGGGGTCAGCCCCAAGCTCTGCGTGGCAGCATCAGGGCTTGATGGGGCATGTGGGTGCTTAAGTGTGGGGCTAGGTGGCAGGCAGCTCCCCACACTTCAGCTCCTTCAGGCCCCAGCTAGCTCCTGTTGCATGCGTTTCAGTGCATGCACATATTGTCCTGCAAGATAATGCTGTCCCTGACAGTACTATCTTATGGCAAAGTAAATTAATTTACTGAGCCCTAATACCAGCACACATGTAGAAGGTGACGCTTAACTTAGGAGCTACTTAGTCTACTCAGCAGTAAAGTGCATGTGTAGATGCACCCAGTTCCGTGAAAAATTTACGGCCTGTATGGTGGAAAGTGAGTAATGTTCATTATTTGGATGTGGGAACTGCTGGGAACATGGACGGAGAATTTCTGGAAAGCACAGAGGCGAGAAGCAAGCTCCGATTTCTTAAGTCCCAGCCGCTGCTATTCTTCTATTTGACACAGGCTCTCCGTTTCACCGGGTGTCAAGTGTGCATCTGTCCGAAATTTAAAAAAAGCTAGTTGTGGGCATGACAGGTAAATGATCATGCAGGAAAGCAAGATGTATCTTCTGTAAGGGCAGCATAATTAACTTCATTTTAAAAAGAAATCCTATTATGGTCAGTCATAGTCTAAGAAGCACTTTTGCAAAAGTGAAACAAAATTGCGTAATATTATATGGAGTCACTTGTGGTCAATCCAGCAAATCTCTCCCTGGGTAAAATGCTGATTTGAGTTCAATCAGGATTTCACTGAGTAAGAATTTGAAGATTTGGCCCTCTAATAATGTTGAATGAGGGATTTATATATACGCCTAACAAACATTAGCACTGAGTTTTAAATATTTTTCAACAGCCAAATAGTTCAGTTTGCTTATAACGGTGCAACCAGGGGGGAAAAAAGCCAGGGGGGGAGGGGGCAGGGTGGCGCACAACTGAATTATCCAGTGGTGTGGCAGGCTGGGGAGGAGAGAAAGAAAAATGCCTTTTCTTTTTTCCAGGCGAGGCCTTGACTTGGAAATTACTTTCAGAAGCAGATTTATAATTTGGTCCTTTTTTTTTGTTGAAAAAAGCAAATAAGCCAATCTATTGGTTCACATTTTGTGCTGATTTACACCATCTAAAATATATATATTGAATACAATAAAAATACATCAAGCTTTGGCAGAGGAACTGGACTTTTTTGATGTTGAATCATTGGAACTCCCCCCCCCCCCCCAGAGTGGCTTCCATCTCTAAGTAGATGATTTGGGACCTTTTAAGCATACGTAATACCTTATTCATATGTATCAGATTGTTTAGATCAGAAGTTCCCAAACTTTTTCTTATTATGTACCCCCGTCCAGATTTTCCAGCTGCTGGCATCCCTCTACCAGTTTTATATTTAATATTTTAACCTTTAAATATCAATTCTTATTAGAATGAAAATTAAATCTGCAATTACACAATTTCTCCCACATACCCCCTAGAGATGTCTTGCACACCACAGTTTGGGAACCCCTGCCTTAGATCTTGCTGAGATCTTAAAGCGCAAAAAATGTGAAGGTTTGGGTTTTATTTTTCCCTTCCGTCGTGTTTCTAGTTACCCATATACAAAGAGCCTGATTTGAACTTGCAAAGAAGTGTGCAAGTGTGTGTAATTTAAAGAAATGAAATGTTCAGAATAGAATTCATCTCTATCAAGAGAACAAGCATGGAAAACTTCAGTCCCCAAAGAATTTGAGACTTATGAGTAACTGAAAAGCTTGTGTGTAGGATGTGTGGGAGATCAGAAGGAAAAGTGGAAGTTGGCATAAACGATAGGTATAGTTGGCTATAGTTAAGCTATAATAATGAGGGGAAACAGTAGGCACAGATACTTTCTTACAGAGAATGGGGCTCGAAGAAAAGTTTGCTGTCAAATAAGGAAACTTAGTCTTAAACAACACCCCCCCCCCAAAAAAAAAAAACCATCCCGAACAACCCAGTAGTTTAATAGCCTTCAGTTTTTACCCCAAAGTTGATTCTTAAGACTTTCTATTTCCTACTGATTTTTATCAGGCAGTCTCTGGGGCTAGGGACAGACATCACACACAGACCAATTTAAGTGATCAGAAACTGGTTTAAACCTGTAATAGAACAGACATTCAATGCACATAAACCAGTTGGAAAATGGCTGAAACTGGTTTGAGATGAACCTGGTTGAATGTAGTATCCAACTTAACTGATCTGGATCAAACCGGTTTATGCAATGTCTATCCCAGACCCCTTCCTGGTAGGTTTGTGCAAAGCAGCAAGTATTCCCTATGGATTTGCCTGATTTAGAGGACAGTGATTCAAGTCAGAGATTCTGATCACTGTCCTAATTTGATTTGGCTGAATCAGATCTGAAAGATTTGGCACCACTTTGGAGATTTGGCCATAGACTAAACAGGCAGCTGACACAGGTGCCTCCAGCTGGTAAGTCTGTTGGGGTTGTGGGAAAGGGGAGGGAAGGGGCATTGGGGAGGGAGGGATTGGGGCTGGGGCCTGGGACAAGCTGCCCAGCCAGGGCAGGGGGGCGCATTACTCAGAAAGGAGGGTGAAGACATACAAGACGCAGGTGCAGCAGTGCTGGGAGCAGGGGCTCTGCTCTGCCCTGCCGTGCTGCCACTTTGCCAGCTGGCATGGGTGTGGGGCACGGTGCAGGTGTGGTTCACTCCAGGTGGAAGGGGGAAAGTGGCAGCAAGACATAGCCTCCACTCCCAGCGCTGCTGAATCCACATCCTGTGCACTGGCTGGCAAGCGGTAGCAGGGCAGAGTTCCCACTCCCAGCACTGAGGGTGCGGCAGTGCTGGGAGCAGGGGCTATGCCCTGCTGCTGTTTGCCCCCTTCCACCCAAAGTGAGCCATGCCTGCATCGTGCCCGCCCACCCCTCTCCACCCTATCACACTGGCTGGGCAAGTGGCAGAGGGCAGAGACCCTGCTTCCAGTACTGCTGTGCTTGCATCAGCACTGGGAGTAGGGACTCTGAACTGCTGCTGCTGGAGAGCACTGTAACCCCTAGCCAGCCAGTGCAGAGGGGTGAGGGCAGGTGTGGCAGTGCTGGGACCAAGGGCTATAACGTGCTGCCGCTTGCTCCTTTCCTCTCATAGCAATCCATGCCCACATCCCACCCCCAAAACTGGGCAAGCTGTGTCAGCTGCCTGTTTAGTTTATGGCTGAATTGCCAAATCTTTTCCAAATGCTTTTCTGAATTGGTTCGGAGCTTTTAATTGCTGTCCTGTTTCAATTCGGGTTCAGAAATTCAGTCCCCAAATTGGGCCAAATCTCTGAATTGAATCTATCAAAATTTCTCACAGCCCCACTTCCTGGTTTAATTTAAACCAGAGTCCCCCAGCATCCCAGTTGCTTTCCAGCCCCTGGGTGGGGCGCTCTGCTTTAGAGAGCTGTGCTGGCTCCTCTCCTCTCCTCTGCTCCCTGGCTGAAGCTCAGACAGAGACTTGCAGGCAAAGCAGTGTCTTCCTGGCTTTCCTGTGATCTTTGCCACCCCGCCCCCTCCCCCCACTGGATGTAGCCAGTATGTGGTATGCTAGCTAATGCTGAGAGGTGTCTGTAAAGCAGACAGGACAAACACAGAGAGGACAGTGCACACTTAAGGCTTTTTGAAGCTAATCAACAGGCCAGGTGGTAATATCCTTCCTTGGAAAAAGCTGTTTAAGAGCTTGAACTAATGACAGCTCCCCAATCAGAGCATCCTGCTGGGGCCTGGCCATGCTCCCCCTCAATTCAGCACTATGGAAGGGAAGGGAGGGCTTCTCTAGGGATCCCCAGCTTCTGGCTTGAGCCACTGAAGGCATGTACCTGCATTTCTTCAGTCCAGAGGGGATATCTGTACAGTTACAAACTGGTTTAGCCTAGCTAGGTTAGACTAACCTGCAAAGTTTGAATCAATTCAAGCTTAGGCTTTTTGAATGTCTCTCTTTAACCTGGGAAGAAATGCAAGTGTCTGGACTTACACAATGGCATCAACTGTCCATGAAGGGGCTTCCAGTTTCTAAAGTGAAGCCCTTTTGGGAATCAGTCTACCTGCTACATTTCTGCTCTGGTTTTTGACATATATAGCCTTTGCAAGGAAATGTGTGTAGGGAGGGTTAACCCATATAACTTGGCAGAGTTGAGTGGCTCTTCCAGCCAACCCTAAATCACAGTGTATACATTTCCAATTATTATTAAATAGTCACAATTTATTTTTGCCTCAGCACCAAAATCAGGTTTGAAAATGGGAGTAAGGTTCTAATGTCACCTATGAAAAATTTACCTCAAATACTTCTCACTTCCTCTCTGTTTTTTGTTCACTTTTGCCATAGATACTATAACTGTACTTAGTGGTGGAAGAAATGTTTCATGTCTCTCCTTTAGGTACTTTTGGACCCACTGGGAGAAAAAGTTCTTAACAAAACTAGGAATCTTCCAGCAACCCAGCATATTGTGGAGGGAGGTGTGTAGCGGCTGGCTAATACAATCTTTGGTAGCCGTAGAGGAGGTAAGAAGAAGAAAGCGAGCTGTTCTGAATGGCAAACAATGTTTGATAGTAACATCAGATCAGATTTTTCAAAAGAACTGCGCGCCCACCATCTGCCTTTGTTCTCAATGGGAGCGCTCATACTGAGTGCTTTTGAAAACCTGGCCATGCAAGATTATTTCCATCCATTGCTGTTTGGGAGCATAAAAGGTGAAATAAATCATTCTATGACTGATATATATGAAGTTTAAATTGAAATGCAAAGTAAGCTGCCTATAAGATTTATGCATTTATGTGAGATTTTGTTTGTTAACATTGAACTTGGATCATTTGATAGGACAAGTGGAGCAATTCTTTTTTTGCAGTGATACAAAAATGCGTCATTCTCTTCTCATGTGTGCTGTTGACCCAACTTGATTTGCTCCTGATTTTTTTCCCCAGTCTAATAGAGAGGAAAATCAGGTCCATTGCGTTCAGTTCAGCTGGCTCCTACAGTATCTATTTTTTTTTGTTTATACACAGACTTGTACTGGATAAGCATTTTAATGATCAACCAAAACACTTACAAATGAATTATCAAATGCCTAGCTCTCTTGGCTCTGAAATTCGTTATTTATTTATTATTATACACTTGTGCTGCCTCAGTGGCTCCTACAACAAGGGCCAGTTGTTTTATCATCTAGCTATTCCTTGTGGTTAAAAAAAAAAAACAATTTTCCTTCTTCAGCAGGTCTTAGGAAATAATTGGTTGGTACTGAAATAAAACTCTCCATTAGGGCTAGGGCTACAACACCAGTGTGACAATAAAAATAAGTTAAGCACACTGAATGCAAGCAAACCTTGCTTTGGCAGAGGTCCTAAAGGTAGCGAACTGAATGAGATCAGCCTTGTCTGGAGGACCAAATGGAGTCAGCAATATTTAGCATAAATAATGCTCCCCAAAGTAGTTCTTATTGCAGGGTTGAAACTTTGAAAACTCCACTTGCCCTTTATGGGACTTGCTGCTTGCAAGATGAATTTCATCCAGGAACACTGGTTTCCTCCTAAAAGACAACATACAAAAGCCTGCAAGGCAGGTGGCATCTCAAAGCTTTTCTAATACGCGTCTGTGTGATGTGCAGGGAAAGCAGTAAACAGCGCAGACCGCATTCGAATGTCCTGGAGTGAAAAATGCTTCCTGCTGAGTGTGAAAGGGAGATAAGTCATGGTTAAGGGGCAGTCTGAGTGATATTTCTTCTTTAAGTAGTCCCTGGTTTAGCATTAAGGATACATTGGGTCTGTGTTTAAGTGGAAATCCTTAGCTCAAACTGTTCGGGAAAGGCCGAATCCCAAAGTATGTCAGTGTGGAGCTCTTGGCCTACCGTTGTTCATTACAGCTACAAAGGGTGGGACAAAAAACATAGCTCGGTGTGTGGGCGCCATAAGTTAATGAGCATCAGGGCCATACTACAAAGGGCAAGTAAAGACTGTCTCATAACGAGGTACCAGCTGCCTGGGCAGTGATGCAAGCGATCATTTAGAAGCAGCTCTTGGGCAGATTCCAGCATGTGGCCGCAGCAGATGAGGATGGGCAAGAAAAACCCAAATAACCTCTCTGTGGTTAGTGATTTAATGTTCAAGCAGACGCAGCCCTGACTGTGAGGTCGGGAAACTTTACTGAAGGTAACAAATTAGTGGTTGTGATCAGCAGGTTGGGAAATGGAGTACTACTAATTCCTAAATGCATTAAGGGAGAGGTGGGGGGATATTGTACAAAGCACAGACATGGAGGTCTTTTTGTCACTGAAAAGTAGAGTTAAATAGGAAATTGAGCTGGAGGGAATAGCCTTTGGATTGGTGAGGGGAGCCTGTGTTGGAAGTAATGGCTTTTTGGGTAGAGCTAAAGCATCTAAAAGCATGTGCAGCCAGCCAGCATTAGCCAAAGCTGAACACACATCAGTGGAGGCCATGATTTTTTTCCCTTGGCTCTAAAGGTGATGCAAGGTCCCATGACTTGAATAGGTCAAGAAAGAATTAGCAGGCCAGCAGGAAATGACTGGGGCTGCTGCCTGGCTCCTCCTCAAGGATGAGGCTTTTGCAGCGATGCATGCTGGGAGCAGCACTTCCTTTTCGACAGTCAGCTTCGTCTCGGAGCAGCGGGGTTCCAACGCAGAAGTGATGGCAGCCCACGGAGCCGCGGCCCTGACCCAACCTGAAATTCAGCTCTATTTGGCCTTCCCATAGTATTCATTTTTTGTCTTGGTTTAGCCTCATTAGTGGTAGAGAATAACTTTCATTTTTGCGCCAGGTACATCTGTCAGTTACTTTTATTTATGAGGATGGCGTTTCTCAGTTCCTTTGGAAATTGTGATTTAACCTTCTTTTTTTTTTGCCGACATAACTCTTTACGTACAAGGAAGACCAAATGTTTAAAGGATTAAGTCCAAGGCCTACGATTGAAAATTTCAAATTTGGTAGCATAAGGTTGCCAATTAAGTGGCCTGATTTTCAGGTGTGTGAATGCCCGCAATGCTTGCTGACATCAGTGGGAGCTAGCTTTCCCGCGCTTTTGAAGATCAGATCGCTTCGGTGCTGAAATACGGGGACTGGAGAGCAGTTTGGTACTCGGGTTTAGACCTATGCTAGCCACGTGCAAACCGAGTCCCGCTGAAGGCACCTGTTCAGCACTCCAGGACTCGCTTTAGGGTCATTTTTGTTTCGTTTGGGAGCTCATGCTAGGGAACGATATGAAAATAATTCAGTTACTTCCTCCGGGACTGGTAGGATTTCTCAGTACTCAAATCCAGGTACCTTCCCGGGCAGGCCATGCTGGCACTCGCCTCCCTCATTTCCTGTTCTACCGTGTGCCTTGCAGCCAACTTATTACTGGGCCAGTTGGGAAGGACCTTTCCTTTACTTTGGGACCATAAAGAAAGCAGGAC
>JAGPOW010001918.1:17443391-17502966 GCA_030014935.1 Caiman crocodilus | reverse complement strand
TTTTTTTTTATCCTTTTCCACCCCTGCACTATGAAAAAGTCAATGCATCTTTTTAAGTAACAACCTAAGTTTCTAAAAATGAATAGATAAACTTGGGTTTGATAGTGACACTGTCCTCAAGGCACTTTGCAATTTAAGAGCTGAAATGTGTCATGGTAACAAATACATCAGAGAAATGATTGGAAAGGAGTCGTACCTAACTTCATCTTAGGTTATTCAGGAAAAATCAGTCATTCCTCATTCACATTAAAATAAGTATAACTTGATTCCAGTGTGGTCCTTTCTGGTGTAACCCTATTCTACTACATGGAGGTAACTTTCCACATAAACTAATATAAGAAGAAAGCTGGGTTCATTATTCTTTAATACCAGAGCAGAAAATTCACTTTTGCATGTTGTGCAATGATGAGTATAACTCAAATAATCTGGATGTTCAAGCAAACAAAATCTCATGCTGCTTTTATTTGTTGGTTGGGCAAAACTGGGCTGTACCTTTTGTAAAATAAACATCTGTCTTGTAAGAATTTGTATTATTTCTGGTTTATGAGCTGGCAGCAGGAGTAAAAGGGGGAAAATAACCTTTTGCATAATCTTACCCCATTCTTTCCTCTTCCCATCTCCATACCTCCCAGTTCTTTGGCTGAGTAATATTCCTATTAACTCTTGTATTAGCTTCTCTTAGGTACTGAACTGCTCGGAGCACAATGAGTGGGGCAAAGCCAGGGCCAGCATGGCAGGATAGATTAAAAATGCACTATTTTTGTTGGTAGAAGATGTGGTGCTGTACAGCAGGACTGTGGGAGAATAGCCACTTGAGCTTGAGTAGGAAGACTTTTCCAAATTGAGGAGTTCATTGGGGATCCTAACTGGAAGTGATGCTAAGAAGGGGAGGGCTAAGCATTGTTTGAAAAATCAAGGCTGATTAGTGTTCAAACTGAGTACACAGCAAGATAAAGCACTCTTCATTGGTGGTTGCTCTTGATGCGCTTTGAGTATTTGTTTCAGGGTGCTGGCTGATTCGACTAGCAACGCTTCTCGTATGGCAAGAAATGTTTGGTACATTTACCTTCCTCGACACTGCTGTGGTCTGGCAGTGATCCACTCCGCACCATTCACTATGATGACATGATACAACAAGGAATAAGCCACACAGTTAGGTCAAAAAAATACATTTTTGGCTGGTTAATAATTTTGTGGCTGGTTCCTATCATGCCATAAATTACATGTGTGGCCAAGCTAAGGGCTTCTGATGGTGTAAGGATCAGCTGACAGGGCTCCCAGATGCCAGGGCATGTGGTGTGCCCCTGCAGCTCGGATTAGAGCTGCAGGAGTGCATGGTGCACCTCCATAACTGGGAGTCCAGAGTAGCTGATGGGGTTCCTAGCTGGGGGATCTTACTACTTACTGGTGCAGAAGGAGCCCTGGGTAGTTATTCTTGGCTCCCCCTACACTGGCAATAGGGCATGATGGGATCTAATGCTAGAGCCTGCAATCGTACCTCCTGCTATGCATATGTCATGGCAGGAAGTAGGATTGTGGGGATCCCACATCAGATCCTATTGCAGTTTGACTTGCACATCTGTCATGGGCCTTAGAAGAATTCAAGCAAGCCTACTAAATAGGGATGTGACAGGCCAGATGTGATGGGGAGGGAAATGTTATTTTTGCAAGTCTCTCTTTAATGCACATACAGGCATTTCAAAGGCTTCTAACTTTGTCAAATTTAGGCAGATTTTTAGATGGGACAAAGGCTCATCCTTGAAATAAAGGCTGTCACCTTGCAAATTTCTTGTTTCAAGGATGAGCCTTTGCCCCTTCTGAAAATCCAACTTTGTCAAATTTAGGCAGAAGCCTTTGAAAAATTACAATTTTTTTGTGCTAACTAGGGAGTTGCTAGAGCTTACCATCTAATTTTTCTGAAGTTCCTCCCTTTCTCCCCCACCATCTAAATGCCATCCATCCCCTTACATCTCTGGTCTGTGACCATACCATGTGTGCACCATCCATAGATGTCTCTCTGCTGGCGGCTTGGTTCGTGACAGGGCTGGGCACTAGACCTACGCACTATCTCTGTCTCCTGTGTTATCAGTAAAATACTGTCCCCACATTAGCCCCAAGGGTATACAGAAGAGGAAGTTGTATATGTCAAATGCAAAAGGAACAAGAGCTAGGAAAGGGGAAGAAAATAGAGTGGGACTAGATGGAGGCAACAAAGCTTTGGGAATTAGAGAAGGAAGACTCAGTCTAGATGGGCAAGGAGATAGGGACTGGAATGAAAAGTTGAGAATGGGACCAGAAGAAGGTGCCAAAGGTGGTAAGAAATGGGACTGAAACCAGGCTGGAGGAAATAGGGCAGAAGCGGGAAGGGAGATCAGGCTTAGGGGAAATGGGCAGAAGTCGCTCCTTGCCTACCAAGGCGGAGTGGAACTGAAGTCTTGCCATTCCTCTGCTGCCCTCACATACTTTACATGTACTCAAGAAACCAAAGTGCACATCTCATCCCCCTCCAGGGCTGGTCCATGCAGAGAAGAAGCTGCTGTGTTACCAGCTATTCCATGAGCTCAGCTGGTAGCCGTCGATGCGGTAGAGCTAAAGGCTCCAGTTCTGTCAATGGACACATGTTGGTGTCACACACTGATATTTTGTGATTTTTTTGTTTTGTTTTGTTTTCGATTAGTTGTTTCCCAGGGAGGAAACGGTATGTGTGCACACATACACACAAGGTTAAAAGGTCGCTAGTAAGAGTTAGAAAATGCCAGTGTTAATTTGCTTGTACAACCAGGATCCCTTGCAGCACGCATTAGTCTTCTATTGCATGATCACAGTATATTTTGCTTCCACAGGGTTCCCAGTTGTCTTCCTTTTTTTACCTTGTTCTGAGCAATATTCAGCAAACCTTGAAGAGATGAGCTGTACCTTAATGCCTCATCCTTAATGCACTTCACTTCCTTTGACATCTCTGGAAGTGGAGAATGAATAGTGCTCGGTTTCTGGCCTTCGGTGACTAGCTCTAATGAAATTAATGGGACGGCTCATGGAATTGGGCGCTAATCCATGAGAGTAAGGGTAGCAGAATCTGACATTTGTGTTTTTAAAGCCATATTGCTTTGTGTAGCATTAATGTTCCCTGCCAGCAATAGAGAGCAGCTATAGGATGAGGCAAAATGTGCGCGCTGGGGGTAGGACATAGGACATGCTGCTTTGACTGACTGCCATTTCCCGGTGCCTGAACGTTTGAGGCTAACGCTCTTGATCTGTTTGTCTACCTACTTATCAAGAGTGTCTGTCTCCAAATCATTAGGTAGAGGAAATGAAGAGAAAGTAACTTAAACTATCAAGGCTTTTAAGATTTAGCTTTTTGATTCTGGGGTCCTGTGATAGCCTGTAAATATATAGCCACATTTATTATGGACTCTGGGTGGAATCACTCCTCGCTGGGGAAGGGATCCCTAAGGGGGAAGCAGTTAGGTTGAAAGTCTGCCCAAATGCCAAGTCAATCTGTTTGCTTCTCTAACTACGTCACGTAAACTGTAATGAAGCAAAATGCCTATCAAACTTTGCAACTCGCATTAGGCTCTGTAAAGGGAATTGATCGGAGATACGGAACAGGGAAGATATCAAGCTTGCTCCATTTTATTGTTTTTATTTTTTGTCTTGCTGTATTAAGGCTGGATACTTTTTTAAAAACAGATTCTTCTCCCTCTCTGTACTTCATAGCCTACCCCTTCGTGAAACCTAGGGAAAAAAAACCCCTGTGATTAAAATTTTAAAGTGGAATGTTTTCAGAAACCAGGGGAAGTAATGATAGGGGGAAATGATGTGAGATGTCTTTTGACAAGAAGATGACAGCAGGCTAGGCAGAAAAGATTTATGCATACTCTTGGAGGAGAAAAATCTAAACTGATACATCTGATAGCTGACTTGGGATGAGTCATTCACTCTTTATTTGCAGTGAAAAGCTGCTTTAATGATTTTAACATTTATCCATTAAATTTTTCTGCTTGATCTATAATTCAAAACTCTATATCAACCCCTTGAAGGTTAGGACATACATTTATTTTAATATGGAAGTGGATTGTCAGATTTTCAGTCTTTTGTGTCGACTCTCTCTGTGTTAACTCAGTGTTGGGTGTCAGCAGGGGTGGAAGGTTTTTAGAAGAGACTTTGTATGGAGAAAAGTCTGTGCCAGGGCTCTTGTGGAAGAAGATTTTGAAATAGTGACTTTTAAAACTAACAGTCTCATTGGTGGTGGTGATGATAGACAGAAAGAACATTGGATTTGCCATATGGCTATCCAAGCCAGTATCCTCCCTCTGGTAGTAGGCATCATTATTGCAGGAGCCATGTGTGAGAGCTCTTGTCCGCAGTCTGTCTTATCTTTTTTTAGTGCATTGCAAGTAGTAAGGCAGCTTGCTTTCCTGCCTTTATTATCTCTTCTAAGGTAGATTAGTTAGACTTCATTAAACCCCTGTGTATATTGCATATACGTTCATATTTGACATTATGGATTTAAAATGACCTGATTCAATTTTAGTCTAATACATTCTGGAAATGAAAGAAGCAAAATTGAATTAAAGTCACTTTCATTTAAAATATATGTGTCCACATAAGGTTTTAAAACCATTTACATAATCCACTTTGAAAGTTAATTCAGATTAACTTTCCTGAGCATTCCTATGTGGATCCATCCCAAGAGTGACTCAGAACAGCTATTTATACAAAACCCTTACGGAGCTGAATCAGAACCTGAATTTACAGGTCTGTCTAGATTAGAAATTTTGGCTGAACTATGACCAGAGCCATTGTAGCCCATCTGTATTGGCATTTGCAGTCCTGGTTGGCAGAGTCCACTTACCCTAATTTCAAACACAGGCAAAGACTGGGAGGTAGCCTGGGAGTATACAGAGGACACTGGGCAAGTCTTTTTCAGGTGCGCTTCTGCACAAGAACTGGCTGCTGCTCCCGTAATTTTTAATCGAGTACAAAATTCACGGACGTTGAACTACACGCAACCTTGGTAGTAATGTTATGTTGTGCAGTCCGTTCAGAAGAAGAAACCAGACTATGAGAAGTGAGCATAAAAGCAAGTCTTCATGATAGGATTCCCATAACCACTAAAAGCAAGAGATGCTGTTCCACCAGTCATGCAAACACAACCTTCAACCCACATTATGGTTGATTCTCAACCTTTTTTGGACTTGAGGCATTCCTTCATAGCTTTTGTGAATTGACTGGCACTGACTTCAAAAACTAACCTTATGTGTTACCATGCTTACCTCCTTGAAGAGGGGCTGGATGGTGGGGGTGGGGGATCGTTCAGGCAGGGAGAAGTCTGAGCCTGCATTTTTTCGATTTTAGCTTATTTGCTTATCTTCTCATACCTTGCAGCACCCTTCAAGGGATCTGGCTGCACCCTCAGGTGCCCCAGTACTCTGGTTGAGAATCACTGCACTAAACTCAACTACTGTACTACCTGGGTGCTGGCATCCTTTAGCGCACTTCTGCTGTTCACTTGACATAGATGCTCATACAGATCTTAATATATTTCTGTTCCAAAGAAGTTCAGGCATATTTAAATCTGCTCAATTAGGTTGTCTTTCCAGGTAAACATCTCTGTAGCATTTCTTCCTGAGTGCAGCAGCTCCAGAAAACATTTACTTACTAGAAAACTTATACCAACAGAACATCTCATGTGTTCAATAAATGCGGCTACTTCTGCTTCTTAGATACCTCGTGGGGTTGTTTTGCCCTTGATAAGGACAGATTTCTCAATCTCTTCTCCTTGCCCCTGGAGGAAGATTTAGTTTCCTTTCCCATACTATTTCTAATCTCTACATTTCCCAATAGCCTGTCTCAGTAATATGTAGGTGCCAAATATATTAATATATTGTAACAGGTTTTCCATATAACATTCTGCTCTCCTGGTGGTTTGGTCACTATCTTGATATAAGGAAACTTGAGTATTGTCAGCTTTAGCTATTAAAATGCCTTAAAAGAATGAAGAATGAAGAAATGAAGAATGCATTTGAGTAACATAGCAAGTAAAGCCAAGATCTAAGATGGAAATGCATTAAGGGTAAGGTTGCTTTCCCCCTCCTTCCTCCCACCTCCCTTCAAATATGATTGCTAAGTGGCTATTCTGACAAATTTTAAAATACTCCCTGCATTCTTACAATGAGATGAGATAAAGGAGAGAGACTTTTAAATCAAGGGATTTGCCTTTCCCGTTTTTTATCATAGCACCCTCTTCTTCGCTGATATTTTAGATACCTCTGCACAATATACTTAGAACACTACATGTATAGTTGAGGACTTCAGCATCCCACCACTGCCAAATGTGAATAAATCTAACTTCGATGTCTTTGGAAATCAGTAGTGGGAAAACCTATTAAAATAAGGTTAGCCGAATTAGGATTTTATGATGTCTGAGAGCTGCAAACCAGAGATAAAGAATTCACATTTTATTCTGAATAGGCACAACATGTAGTCTCGCCCTGTGATACATTTACGCGAGTGAAATATGGACTTAAATGACTGTGGATGGGAAATTGAAAATATCACCACTTCCAATCATGCTGCCGTCTCATTACCCTTACTCATTAGTGATAGACAACATCCTGATTCTAATTGAGAAATCATTTATTTTCGGTTGCAAAAGTAAGAGCGTGCAGTCTGCATGAATGAAATTCTCCTTATAAGAATACTTCAGTGCTGACGATAATAAGGAAACTGGCAATACAGTACTGGAGGGTGCTGCTGAGGCAACATTGACATAAGGGCACATAATTAGCACCTCTGCTTCTATTAAAATAAGAAAAAAAAAATCAAATTGAATCACTGGAGCAAACGGGCTTTTAAATTGCAAAGAAGTCTTATTTATACTGTGAATCCAGCTGAACTAAGTAAGCTAATCAATATGATGGGCAAATTCTATTAATGGTACAAAAACCTCTGGAATGAATAATTAAACTACAGTAAAAGAAAGTAAATATTTTGAGAGAGGAAACTGAGCTGACACAATCTGCGATGGTCAGTGAAGCAGAGCTACTCTCCTTCGCTCCCCTCTGCCTCCCCTATGCAACGGCAGATATAATGCTATGTTACACTGCTAGCAGCGCAGCACTGTAGTGTCATCTGGAGTGCGGTTACTAGGCCTGTGAAAAGTGGCTAGTATTTGCTTCGGATTCAGATTCGGCTGATTCGGGGGGCAGTGACTTGATTTGGTGATTTGAATCACTGTCCTGATTCGATTTGGCCAAATCTGCTTCGGAGAGTCGGCAGCAGCCAAATCTCTGCGTCAGCCAAACCAGGCCTGTCTCCCACCCCTCTCCCAGCCCACCAATGGGCCACCTCCCTGCCCGCCCCACCTCCCGGCGCTTGTGGGGAAAAAAAGCCCCGGTTCAGTAGGTGCTGCCAGGTGGGGGGCGATCCCTGCTGCCCTCTGCTATCCTGCACCATATGGGGGGCTCTGAATGAGCCCCCTGAAACCCCAAGGTGGCATCAGAAGCAGTGAGTCCTGGGGCTTTTTTTTCTTCTTAAAGGGCCGGAGCCCAGGGAGGTGGAGGAGTGGGGAGGGGGCTGAGGGGGCTTGTGCAGAGCCTCCCATGCAGCAGGGGGCAGTGGGGATTGCCCCCTACACAGCAGCACCTGGTGAGCACTTGGGCTTTTCTTTAAAGTACTGGGAGCTGGGGCAGGCGGGGGCAGCCATGGCCATGGTGGGACTGGGGGAATGGGTAGGGGGCTGAGGGAGCAGGGGGCATTGGTGGGGTTCCCCCACGGTCCCCTCCCCCAGTCCCCTTTCCCCCGCCCCTAGTATTTACCAGCTTGGAGTGGCTGCAGCTCCCTGCTGCAACTGCTAGGGACTGCCCAAATCATCGAAGCTCTCCAAATCTTTGCTGAAGATTCAGAGTGCTTTGAATCAATTCAGACCTTTAAATTGTTCCCCTGATTCGATTTGGATTCGGAGATTCAGCCACTGAATCGGACCTAATCTCCTCCAAATCGAATCGCCACCCAAAGCTTTGCACAGCCCTAGCGGTTACCTAGTGCCAAAGTGTCATGGGTGGCTTACAGCTGGCTCAGATCCATGGCCGCCCCAGCTTGGGCAAATGAGGCAATGGCTAGAGCGGTTGGCCTTTGTGGCTGTGGCCTTTGTGGCTGTGTTGGAATTGGTCGTCGTTGGGAATTGGCTGCCTGAGAGCTGTTCCTCTGATTTTGGGTGTAGCACTTGGCAACGGGGCTTGGGCTCACCAACACGTACCCATCCTGCTTCTGACCCAGTCTTCTTGCTCCACTTGCTTTTGATGCTTGACTGTTTCCGCGGCTTGTTCCTTTGGCTCAGCTTCTGGCCCTGGCCTTTAAATGTCCCTATGTCCTAGTCTGCTGTAATTGTTTTTGGCCCTTAGGTTGCATCTTGTTCTTGGAACATGGCTCTAGCCAGTTGGCTAGACGGCTTACTCACTGATCTTATACATGCAAGAGAGACGGGGAAGAAGGAAAAAGATCTGGTTGAACACTACTGAGGATTTGATTCAGCTGAGATTTGAGGGAAATTTCAGAAGAGGTTTGTGATCCTTGGCAGATAATTATAATAATAGAGCATGATGGGCATGACCACATCTTCAAAGGACCCTTCCTCTTCCCAGTCCCATTCTGATCCTCTTCTCAGTCTGCTGCTCTGCTTTCTGCTCCCTGCCTGATCTCTGTTCTTCTTTCAATTTAGTGCCCTATCTGCTGCTGTGCTGCCCGGGTCCTTTCCCAGCCCACTGTGTGCCACACGCACAGGCGGCCCACGCTGCTTTTGGCACACGAGCCACAGGTCAGCCACCACAGGTGTAGGCATGGCCAGCGAATTAATTTTTCCTCTTGTGTAACACAGTTGAAGGTAAGGGAATTACATTAGGCCTACACTCCTGAATGGGTTTGTATGGTATTAGCAAACTATTCTTTTTCCGAGCCTCTCAGATTTATGCGAGGGAAATAACGTTCTGTTTCTTGTTTAGAAATACAGCTTTGTCCCAAGTTTTGTAAGATGGGATGAGACGATCTACCTCTAACTGGAGCCCTTGATCTCCTTTTCAGGGCTGGCATAGTGCTTAAAAAAACTGGGCTGCTGACCTTGAGTGAAGCTGGCTCGTATATCGGACAACCCAGAGCTAGCTTTCTTACTTGAACATTTTCTTTGTGTAACTGAGCAACTGGCTCTGTCTATCGCTGGTTGTGGCAGTGGTGTAACTGTGATAGCGGCCTCGGGCACCACCTCTTGGGGGGCAGGGGAAAGGGGGCATGCAAAGAGAGCTGCTGCCATTTGCCCTGTAGTAGCATGCTGCACCACTGCCGTGGGTGTGGAGTGGCTCTTATGCCCCTAAGCATTGGTACTAAGGTCTGAATTCAGTGTACTACGGGACTGAGTTGAAGGAATTGCACTAGAAAATTGAGCATGTACAAGGGAAGGTAGCATTTGGCTTTACAACGTTCACTGCTGGAGAGAGAGAGAATCTACTTAGTATAGTCTCTTTCTCAAAGTCTTCCTTGCTGCAATCAAGCAAAAAGGGATTTAGTTCGGTGTCTGCTGCAAATTAATTAGCATAAATTGTAAACCCACTCCTTTTCTGAAAGCAGTATACTTTCTCCTTATTTCCCTTTTAAATTAAATCCTGGGGGAGGGGGGGAGAGAAATCAGATACTTTGGCATAAATATTGCATTATACTTAACTGATTTATATTTATAAAGCTAATTTCCACTTCCTAATGCAATTCAGACAGGAAAATGAATCTCTGCTCAGGCTGTTTAAAAGTTGGACAGCGCATGCCAATGCAATCAGAATGAACTGGTTTCTCTGGCTTGATTGCCTAATTTCTACATGGCCTCTTCCTATTCTCTCATGTTGGTTTTCTCAGTTCAGTAAAGTGCTCTAGTGCATTTCCTTTTGGCTAGGAAAATAACTCTGTGAAAAATACACATCTGAGGTGACAGCTTTTTCTGACCTCCATGCATATTATATTTTAGAGCAGGCCAGCTAAAAACTCTGGTGGATTGGAAATTTAGCCCTTGACATTGTCACTCTATTGAGATGAGCACACATGGAGATTGAGGAGCTTTTCACACGGTAACATAAATTGCTAGCACAACTAGCTACGTTGTCTGTAGTCACCCTGCTATTAGATATGTTAGATAGGGTCAAATTTATCCTCTGGCATAATCTGAAGCGAGTCAGACCACATCAGGGATCAATGAGGCCTCAAGAGGGTTTATTTTTCTATTACCTCTTCCATTCCTAAATGGAGCTGTTAATACGTTACAGCTTCCGGAGATCACAACAGGAGAAGCTGTAATTGATACGTGTTGTATTTGGAGCCACTGCTGAGTATGGAGTAGGGCAAAATGGGTCAAAATGTTCATAAAAAAAATTCATGACCCACCTGAGCTAAAGGCAGCATGAAAAAAAGCTAGATCGGACTGATTTGGCAGAGATTTCATCCTGATCAGTTCACAGGAAAGATGCTAAATTATAAACATGACATTAGACTAAGATGCGATTTACTCCCTGTTGCCAGAAGGAGCATGATAATGTCTTCTGTGTTTGCTGCTGTAGTTGGGGTGTGGTCTGTTTCCTTACAGCAGTTTCAGATTACTGTTCCCAAAATTAGGACAAGCGGATTTGATTTGTGCTTAATTGCTCGTGGTGCATATTGCTGGGTTGTAAAGTGCAATGAATTAGAACTAGAACCAAACGATCGGCTCATTACAGAACCTGAAGCTGGCAAGACTGCAGTTCTTTAGTATGGCCCAGAGCCTGAGAAGCACAATCGCTGAGGACTATAGATGCTCAGGGCTTCTGGAAATCCTGCCACAAGCCAACGTGCATTTCCAGTTTTCCTACATCGTTCATAAGACTGCTGAATGAATTCATCTTCGTCAAACAGCTGAGATCGGTTGGAACTGTGCAAAGTATCATAGACGAAAGGAAACCAGCACGACGTCTGCACTGGATCCTTGCTATTCTTGCGTTCGATGTCCTAGTGTCCAGTCATGCCTTGATTTGAAGGGTCTCAAACTTTCCCAACTGTACGGTCTATATCATACCACCAAGACCGTTGTGCAAACCTTTCTTGTCCTGCTTATCATCCCCAAAAGTCCAACAGACAATGGTGGCAACTCTTCATGTGGAACGGTATCATGAAGAGCGGGTTTCTTTCTGGTTCAGCTGCTTCTAACACGATGCCTTAGTCACTGTGTGGCCATCCAGCTCTCAGCTGACCAGAAGCAGATGCTCTATGGACCCAGGAGCATCACCGGGCATTTTCAACACTTAAATTTACCATATGGATAAGCTACTACATTAAGGCAATCCTTCTGTCTGAGGGCAGTCCTCTTTTCTCATTTATAAAGAAAGAACCCCCTACCTTGCAACTAGAAGGGACTGCATTGCTAGATTTATAAATCACTGAAGGGTTTCTTAACCTTCTCAAATGAACACGTTTCATCTCCAGGATTCACCTGATTATGCCATATGTGAGGACAAATCATAGCTCCTCAAAACTCAATCTAATCAGCAGAGCTAAAGGTACCGTTTGACACGCACGGTCCTTGTGGTGTTTAAAATCTGAAGTGATATGGGAACTAGCTGTTTTAAGTCTCTTTTCTGCCCTAATTATCCAGTGGCTAGACTAAACGGCTAATTTTTCTGTTACTGGCTGAAGTGTGTTACTCTTGGATTATGTGTAATAACATGGTGGTTTGAAGCTTTTACTAGGCATCACAAAAGTAGTAAAACAATTGTCACAAATTGGCCCATCTGTTAGCTGCTGCAGTAGAAAGACGAGAAGTAAGTGAGCCTGGAAAAGCTGTCTAAGGAAATTAGGTGCCCTGTTCCCATTAAAATCAATGCAACTTGAGCAGTTGATATCCTCAGGCAATGTTGAAAATCCCAGTTTAAATGAGCACAAAGACAAATAGACACTTCAGCAATTACTTCATTCAACAATCATTTGCAGACAATTACTCGAACCATGAATAGACTTGGTTGACTCATATTGTACAAATGATGTTTGTTGTAACTCTTAATAGTTTTGCTTTCATTCAGTAATTATTCGTTGATGAATTCATATTTCCCCTTCAACTACCTCTCTCTCTCCCCAAATTTAGTATACATTGAAGAACGCTCCCTCTTCTCTAAGGGCGTGATTTTCAGGGCAGTACATTGCCTCAGGCCATTAGGTTGACATCTCTCTTTTCTCAGTCCCGAATAGCCTCCTCTCCATTACCAGCGGGACGTAGTACCCGTTGATCTGACAACGAACGGTAAGTGTCCGAAGACCATGCTGTAAGTCAAGTTTTTCCTTGAGCGCTGGATTTCTCCGTAGGCATGTGCACCTCAGGCATGCTAGTCTCCAAAGTGGCTGGACATGCACCCTGTTTAACCCAGTCTTTCCCCAAAGTGCAGGATGCCTCAGCCCTTCTGGCCACCTGTGGCAGGAAGGCAGCTCTTCATCTTTCACTGGCTTGGGGTCTTTTCGTACTAGGATAGTTAGAGAACTATCTATCTAGGAGAGCTGTTTTCTTCTTTTGTATTGCATGTTGCAATGTTTGTTTGTGCTACCTAGCCAATTTTTTTTATTTTCATTTTTAATCTCTTTTTGGTGCCGCCTGGCTGAATCTCAATCACATTCTCTTTGTATGCACTGCTTAACATACCCACCATCCCTGGTGCTAATCAAGAAGAGATCTGACTTTCCTCATGCTTATATTTCCAAAGGAGCTTCTTTCAAATTAGACTGGCACTGTGTCCTCTTCGACAGTACTGTCCTGCTGTCCACCCTGCTGAAAACAAGGACGTTTGGGATGCACAGACTTGACTGGCAAGGGCTTTAGTTGGTCTTTTGTTTTTATAAAAAAAAAAAAAATAATGCTGTTGTTTGGAAACAATTCAAGTAGGTTTTTAATCAGGTCAGAGTGGGGCATCATGAACTGGCTACCAAGCACAGCTGCACTTCTGCAGAGGATAGGCTCGCCAGGTACCAAATTAAAAAATTAGGCTGTTTAAACACAGGCATGGTGTTCCAGAAAATAGTGAGAAACCCAAAATAAGGGATAGTTAAGGATAGACATACCTCAGATTATTGTTACTAAAGATGTCAGGCAGACAAGAGCCATCTGTTCTGAAGCGGGTTAGGGCTCCTCTGGGCCTTGCAAGAGGAGAGATTTCATTTGGCTCACTGCTTGTGGGTTCCCTTGGGTCTCCTCTGCAATGTGTGTAATTGTGTGGTGTAGTTGGTACCTTCTTGTGCTGTCTCTGATCCTAACTAGAGCAGCGGTGCCTAAAAATCTCACAATGATAAAAAGGACCTGGTACCTTACTGTGCACCCGAATGAACTCCTTTTCCATTTAAGGGTCCAAAGTGGTTCAGTTATTCATTACATCATCTTCCCAGAGCATCTGCCCGCAGACCTGGCTAATGTGATATCATGCCCTGGATTACTTGCTTCCTCTCTAGCACATGGAGCCGTTGGCCTCAACTATTATTAAATCATGCGTTTGCGCTACATAATGATGCCCAACTCATCCCTAGAGTTCATAGTTAACCAGGCTTTTGCAATGGTTTATCCCAATCACAAGTATGAGCTATTCACAAGTGGAATACAAAAGTCAGAAATCAGATATTCAAGAATATGTACCTAACAGAGCCTCGGCTGCTATAATATTAGCTTAGTCCAGTCTTTTTGCTCAAGGTTACGCTTGCTGTTGCCTTTTACTTATAACATTGCACCAGCCAGAGCATCATTATTTCATTTTCGCATTGCAATTTATAAGATATTGCAGCCGTGGGACCAGGGCGTAGACAACGGTGGCTTGGCAATGACATTTCACTTCCTCTACTTCATTTGAAGTGTAGCATGTTCTTTAGAGAGTCCAGGGTACAGTAAATCAGGGGGAGTCTGCATTAATGGGTTACCCTTACTGAGCAAAGAGCCTAGTGTGCCCACTCCAGGTTTAGTGATGTGCAGGTGATGGCTGAAGAATCCTGAATTTGGCTTAGAGAAATGTCCTGCCATTTCAGATCCCAGATTTCTGCGTGGTTTGTACCTAGTGCTTGTCTTGGCATATTCCACAGAGAAGTGCAACTTAAAAACAAAGACACTGATAAGGAAGGAGGGAGCTAGATGGAGTCTCTGGCCTTGGCTATGTTTTTGATAGTTGGCCAAAGGCCGAGGACTGCATTCTTTATCATTTTGGGGTGGAGTGCTCAATGCATACCAGATTCAGTACTCGGCTGTTTTGTCTAACCATTTATATTGTAGTGGCTGTGCAGTGTATTGGATGCATCTCACATTTCGGGTGTGTGTCATTATAACACACTCTGTGGACTTGCTCCTGCCTAGCTCTTAGACCTCGTCTCTTCCTCTCTCGCCTCCTGCCTCCCTCTTCTGCGCCAGTTCACTCTCCTCTTTGTCCGCGCTGCCTTGCCACTGTTAGCACGGGAGCCTTCACCCCTGCCATACCTGTCACCTGGACGGGCCTGCGGGTCTGTTTTTCCACCTCATCAACCTTAGAGGAAATCTCAGCTGTAAATATCTTTTCTCTCTTTTAAAGGCTCTTGGTTTCTCTCTCCATCTCTATTAACTCTAGTATCCTTATAATTGTATTATTTAACTCATTTTGGAAGGCTGCTAGTGTCATATAAAAATTCAGCTGTGTGGAATTTCAGCAACCTTTTAAAAACAATGTAAATGAACAGAACTGATTTGATTCTTCATCCCACAAAAGCTTTTCCAAATGCAGAGCCAGCCTGCAGTAGTGTGGAGGAAGGTAGAAATGTTTAACTGCTTCAACCCCAGAAGCTCAAACTGCATTTTTGCTAACTGTTTCACCATGCTTTGTGGCTTGAGCTATTTGCATATCAATTTTACTTCCAAATGAGGGATAGCTCCTTTGTGGTTAAGGCAATGGCTTGTTGTCAAGCTGATTTGGGCCGTGTAAAGAAGTTTAGGCAGCCTGTCGCAGAGGTGCTCTAACTAGGGCCCTTTGCACAAAGTGCCATGAGTTGGAGTGCCATTGAAGTCAACAGAAGTTCACCTGTTAGGCTGGGGGGTGGGAGGGAGCTTGCAGCCCCACTCCTGGCCAGCTGAGGTGTTGTGGGGAGCCTGGCTGGGCCCACGAGGCAGGGCAGCTCTGTTTCCAATTACACACACTCCAGGCGTGGCAGCCAAGACACTACCACAGCCAAGATGCTCGCATGGGGGCCGGGGGAAGAGAGAGTTTTCCTGCTACGTAGGCTTGGTCTGGCTTCCCTCAAAACCCCAGCAGGACTATCTGGGGGAGGCACATATGGCACATGGGGCCCCTTTCCCAAACCCTGCTCCCTCTGGCCACACAAGAAAGAGCAGCCCTCGGGGCTGGGCAAAGCTGCATGGGATGTAGGTGGACTTGCCCAAAATTTACCTTCACAGGGAACTGTATACAAGTTCCCTAAGGCACTCTGGCTTAGAGTGCCCCTATTTGATAGTACATCACATAAGGGTTAAATGTTTGTGTGATCGGCTGCTTTAAAAGTGCCTTGCAGCTTGAACGGTTGTTGCGTTACAGCTATAGAGTGCTTTCGGGGGCTTCTTTGTGAAAAAACCCTGTAATTTGTGTATATATCCTTGGATTCAGTTTTCAGCTTTGCTACAGACATTGGGCAAATCTTTCAATCTGTCTGTATCTCAGTTTTGTATACGTGTAATGTAACTTGTCTGTTTAATAGAAGTGCTACCTTTTAGACCTCGACCATGGACACACAAATAGGTTTACCTGTGGTGAAAACAACTACCCTGACTTAAAACTCTGAACATTTGGTGCAGAAGTAATGTCATTCCAACCCCAATTATGGTAAATTTGCCTCTGATTTGTCGAGGTGTTTCATATTTTGTGCCTTATTGCTCAAGTGATTTACTCCAGATTTCTGTCTCAAGGTTTACTCTCCATTCGCATATCTGTATCCACATCCATAAACACATCCAAAAAGTGTGCTTACGTGATACCTAGTATAGGAGGACCCTAATTATCTTTGACACATTAGGAATTCCTGTAGCATAAAATGCAAATATTACTTCTTTAATTTGATACTAAAGGGCTGCAGAAAATGCAGCTCCCAAACTGAGACCGTGGTGTGCAAATACTGAAACTGAGAAAAAAATTCACAATGAATAATTTGACAAATTTCTCTTTCTGTTTTCGATCCACAGATTTTGTACTAACAGGGGGTTTTTGTTGAAAAATGAGAGGATTTTTTTTTTAAACTATTTTTTTTTTTTAGCTGCTTTGACAAATGATTTTAGGCTACAGGTGATCTGTGAACAGTTACCCAAGTCGCATGGCACATTTCCTGTTCCCTAAGCTATAAAACTAAGACATTTAGCTTGAATTAGCAGATATTACAGTTGGAAAGCGATGAAATTTACCTTTGATCTAGTTTTTGAATTGTTGCGTTTTTTAAGTGTTCGTGGTGGTAAATACCAAGTGCTCGGATGTTCTGTATTGTATAATGTGAAATGGCCCCAAGCAGAGTCTAATTAAAATGTGCTTTCAGGTTCATCCAGTATTCCTAAGACCTCCTTGCTTCACTCCTGCCCCCACACAGGTGGCTTGGTTATAATGAAAGTTCACCATGTGAAAAAATTGCTGCAACCTTCACAGCCTCCCCATGTAATGATCTGGGTTGCCACAGCCATTGTCTAAAGATCCATGTCTGAATAACCACTTCTGTACTGTCAGTAATGCACTTCCAGATGCTATCATGGTCACAGCTGCTAAAGCGACAAAGACCATCATTACAGTAGCTTCCAGTACTCCATGCAGGAGAAGAGTATCCTCTGAGCAAACGTGTGTCATATTCTTGGGTACAGCAGCCATCAGATCGCTCTGCTGTTCTTTAGAGCCTGAGATATGACAACAGCTGTTTGCAACCTGTCCAAGTCCAACGCGGGCAAGAGGAAAGTTGCGGAGTCATTTATAAACTTCTCTTCCGCTGGTCAACTCAAAAATGGTACAGCTGTATGTTGGTTCTTCAGCTATTCATCTGAAATATTAACCAGCCTCAGCTGAAGCCAGGAACCCCATTGAATTAATTATTCCTCTTCATCTACTATGATATCCCAAATTCCTGGCCTCTGTGTTAGTTTTGCTTAGTGAAATGAGCTGAAAGGAGTGTCGGCTTTTTCCATCTCAGTCATTTATCTCAATTAGAGTTGTGCGAAGCTGTCCAAAAGCACCCTGAAACTGGAATACGTGGGCAGTTTAGCTTTCCTCTCCCTTCTGTGCCTTATCCATGTACAGAGTAGACTGACAAAGGGTTTACAAGGTAGTGTGGGTAATTGATTCCTTGTTTGGCTACCAAACGGAAACAAACAAAAGAAACTTTCATTTAGCAGCCACCTTCAGTGAATGGTTTTTTCTTTTGGCAAATCTCCTGACAGAGGAAATTTGCCTCATTTTAGTGCTAACTATAAATTAGGATGGCAAACTCACCCCCTGAATAGTGAAACATCTTGCCTCGCAAGCATTTGGCTTAAATACTATTCTGTGATGTGCCCAGCAAGGTTTTGTCTCACATTTCAGACGCATTGGCATTTCTGATTCCCCCCCCTGCACTTTACTTGGATTCAAAGAATGATAATTTGTGTCAACAATTCCCTACTGCCTCCCTTGAATTAAACTCAGCACATCACTTTTCTCAGCACTAAAGGTCACATTTTCGATTTGATTATTTCACTGGAGTTATCACCTCTGACATCTCTCTTTCCGCAAATGTTTACCGATCACTCTTTCATTTCTTTCCCTCTGTCCCTTTTTCAAAGTCAAGACTTCAGGAGGATCTCACTACCACGACCCCTGTTGCATGTTAATAATTTTTTAGCCCAGCTAGAAGAGCTCCTAGTTTCTCTCAGGGTAGTCAGTCACTTGACACTGCACTTGAACTCTGCAAATACGCTTTCACACGCGAATGCCTGTTTACATAGCAGCATGCTAAAGACTGTGAAAACCATCCCAGGGTTCAGTGCAGCATGACAAGATCTCTAAATGAATCGCTGCCATCTTGAAAATCAGTAACTAGAAACTGGCGGTTCTCTTTCCAGGTTTTGGAAAATGACCTGTATTATTCCCACTCAATTGATATTCTTGAACCATAAGGACCCTTCCTTGCCTAACGTATTAAATATGGAAATGCATCACCTGGCTTTTATTTTTAGAATAAAATACACCCACCACCCAGATTCACTTTTTGTTTTATTTTATTCTCATCTGCACGAGCACGGGAGAGAATTTTAATCCTTCCTGAATATGAAGTGGTCACTCTGTAAAAATATGCTTCTATTTCCTTGTTCTATATTTACTAATGCTATTTGTCCTTATATCAGTAATCACTACTGAAGATAACTGGATACGCTTAGATGACCTCAAACACTGATTAAATACTCCTGAAATTTAGTCCTAATACTAATTTAGTAGAAATACTCATTTGGTATTACGTACTTATTTAATACTAATTTGGTACTAGGGAAATTTAGCAGCTATTTAGTATGTAAATAAAGAAACCAAGGCACTAAGGCTGAACTGCTTGCTTAGGTTGCAGCTCAGTGCAGTGATGGTAATTGAATTAAACCATCCACTGGACCATGGTAGACCAATTGGATCTACTTTTCTCGGAGTATGCTGCAAGACTGGATGCATCACGTTAGTTTGTTTCCGTTGTTTGTTTTCGTGCTAGATCGTGGCACTGCAGATAAACTTTTTCCTGTTTCATGAATTAGAACAGCCGTAGTTATCTCAAATGTTCTCTGACCGTTCTCCCCGCTCTTTCCTGTGTCACTGTTGTTCCTTTAGAGAAAACGCGGTTTTAGCCAAAAACGACTAGTGGATCCATCGTGCAATCTGAGAGGCAACGATCTTGCAAATAGTTTTTTTTAAAAATCTTCTCGCCCCTGTGCACCAAATACTGGGACAATGTTATAAGGGGGGGAAGAGGGCTATGAAGCTGGGTTGCTGAAGATTTCACTAGCACTCGTTATTTTAACATGGAGTTCATAAACACTTAATGTTGAGGTGCGTGGGTTTTTCTGTTTCTACTATATTATGACTATCATAATATACTAGGAATTCAGGCTGCTTGCAGACGTGGAAAAAAACCCCAAAATGGTGCTTTACATTCAGCTCAGCATGCCCCTGCACCAAGTGCAGCACATGCCCGCGAGAGGCATAGCGTTAGTTTGAATCAGCTATTAGATAAAAGTGCTAAAAAGCCCTGCTGAAACAACTGATCTGTGCAGATGCTGGTGAGCCAGGTCCAAATAACTTGCTTTCTCTTCCAGTAAAGCACTGTTTTTGTTTTTGTTTTCCCGTGTCGGTCTGCGGCCTTAAAGGAGCAATGCAACGGTAGGGATTCCAGTTTTCACAAGCTTGGGATCCTAGATCATCATACCAAATTCATATTTTAAAGCGCCCAGAAATATACTAGGTGCTTAAAAAAAAGTAATACGTTCAGCAAATGAGTCACTACTTGTACACCAAGTGATGGATGTCATTTCCACGTGTACAGTTGGGTGCTCTGACTTGGCTGCCCGGATTTGAAAAATATAGGCCCGCAAAGACGTCTGCTGATTGCTCTTTATCATCAGCGTTCTGCGGGGTTCGACATTAACTTCAGTGGGACTGCTCACTGACTGGAAGATATACACATGCTTAAGTAGCCAGCTAAATTAAGGCTCAAATGAGGATTCCTCTTTGTAAAGATCAATGTATTGTAGTATCTAATTATCTTGACTTTTTATTGCCCTATTTCCAACAACTTGGAATTTGTTTCTTTTACTGGTTACGTTTGTAACAATGTCTTGTAGGTTTATCGGACTGAAGCCTGCTGTTAAATCTCTCTATTTATACCATTTGACAGTAGTTCTGCTAGTACTTAGCTCTGCTGTGTCTGCTTTTCTCCCAGGGGCCTGGTGCTACCCGAAAACTTGCGTGTGTTTATCCCACCCGTGCCGTTGGTTCAGGAAAAGATACCACCCACAAGATTTCTTGCCTCTTGCACCTTTTCACTATCACTTTCGCACTACCAATGGTACCTTGTGATAATTTGGTTGGGCGCACATAGCTTAAGGTTTTGTAATTCAGTCCAGGTAGAATGGAAAAAGTTCTTGCAGTCCAAAACCTCCTTAATGGCATTTCCATTTCCTCGATGTCTTTACAGCCTTGGGTTGATATTTGACTTTATTTAATACATAGCACTAAACCATATCAGATATCTATTGGGTTAGAGACAAATAATAGCAATAAGCATGCCCTTAACTTCAAACATTTGAAACCACTGGGATGATGCATATACTTAAACTTTATGTATATATTTAGGGTTTTGGTGAGATTTATGACCACAGCTCTCAACACGTTGGGCAAGCTCATGCCCTTTATGAACACAAGTTTACACCCCGTGAGAGACAGGATACTAGGTACGATCCAACCCAGTAAATATTAGTTCTTATATGTTCCCTTTTACTTATGGGAAATATGCTTGGTCCACTTGCAACTGGAACATTGCATAATTTTTTGCTCATAACTGAGAACAAAGAAGGCTACTGAGCATGGTTTCTATATTATTAAAATAAGGTACAGACATATATGAAAATCCTATTAAAAGAATTTGGGAAAGTAACTAGCAGTTGGAAACCCCTTGTATTTGATTCATTATTTCTCCCTGATCACCACCCCCCACACACACTTTTCTTTTTCCAAATCATAATTCCCTTACACTAAAGGAATCCTTCTGCTTTGTAACTCACTGGGCTTTAGTAGCTGGTTTAATATAATATTTTTGTTGGTGAGCCATACTATTACTGGCTAATTTGTAAAATGGCACAGCTTGTCGGGCTGATCAAGCAGGGCTAATTTTGGACACTTACATTTTCAACTTCAATGGCTTCTATTTCTTGATTGCAAAAATCAGTCGTTTTAAATAACGGAGGGCTTCTGCCCCGTAGATGGCAGTGTTACACTAGTATACAAGCTGATAGGAGCCACATATCCCTTTAATTTCAGTCTTTACTAAACAGGTAAAAATTGCATTAATATTAATTCAAGGTGAAGCTACTGAAGATATTGTGCAGGTAAATATCTATAAATGTAACATTTACATGAAAAAGTGGGTAGGGAATATGTTGGATCACTTATTTGCTCTCAGCTCAGCTCATTGAAGAGGAAGTGTTGACTGTCTGCTGTGACTTTCACATTAGGGTCAGCAACAGCAATAACAAATAGGGCCCAATTCAAGGCTGGTATAAGCAGCTTTAAAAGCTCCATTGCTTTCAGGAGCATCTTAGTGTATTTGCTAAGGGGATGGCATCTTCTAGTCCCAGCTCTGGATGCAGGCTGGAAATGCATCCATTTCCACCGGGAGGTGCCAAACATGAGGATCCTTATGAACAAAAACAAAGCAAAGAATATTCACAATTATCATTCAGACCAAAGCACCTTGACCTTTTCAAGGGCATATTTCCTTGACCTTTTCAATTTGATTTACTTGTTTTTTTTGTATAAACAGACAATGATATCATCTAATTTATATGTATTGAATCAGGGGCTTATATACTCATGTATTAATTAATCAATCTGGAAACATGAAACAACGTCATCAAGCCTGTAAATAGCTACGTTGGCTCCGATGTTACGGACCAGTTTGAGTACTTTTAACTTGGGCCCGAGAATCTTATCCAGAATCCTCTGAGATTTTGAATCCGGCTGCTAACAAGGTCCGTACCATCAGTTTTCATGCAGCCGTTCTGTGGATTTGGGAATCATTTCAGTCAGGCCACAAAAACGATTGTCACGTGATGTAAGAGTTCAATCACAGCACGTACATAGTAAATACTTGAAGCACTGGCCCTGGCAAATAAATTGTGAGCAATCATAAGGCAGAAATATATTTGAATAGACCATCTGTTCAGTAACTTCACATAATGAACAAATTGGTGTGTGTGGGGAGAGGGGGGGGGGGAGTCTGTGGAAAGGAAATATGTAAACCAACAAAAGACCTAAATTAATCAAATAAATTATTCACTGTGAAATGTTCATCCGGCTCAACAAGCATAGAACTGAAAAAAAATATATTTCTGGAGGCAAACATTTCAAAACTTCATATAAATTGGCCACCACAGTTCTTCAGGCATCAGCATGCTGTGCCATGGTTTGCAGGCATAAATATTAAACTTTTGACATCTAATTATTTTATTTGGAGGCCACTGCGTTATTCTGAAATGGGGGAAGAGGGACGTGAATCTTCTAATTGTTGTGCCTATACATGAGTGCATTCAGAAGAGCGTAAGTACTAATTTTACATCTGATTTCAGCTCTCTCTCTGAAAAGTTAGTCCACAGAATACATGTGGTATAGCGACACCTATACACCAGGAGGGAAAAGCCACTTTTAAAGTGACCTTTTGTAAGTATCCCAAGGGTTTCTGTTGCAATTTTATTTGACCTTTAGTTAAAAGCCAACCTTTTCTCGGCAACTGATCTTTCACAGGGTGATTACTTAAGAGAGGTTTCATTGGGAATGGTTTTTTAAAGGGGAAAAATATTTAAAGAGGATGTGACTGCATAAAGAAATAAGTAACAAACAGAACCACTACCACTTTGCGACTTGCTTCACTGTATATGGGGGCAATTTATTTCAGCCTACCAAGAAAGGGGGGAAAAAAGGGCGAGTAACTATGTATGAGAGTGACAGAGACAACTGCTCGGCTGGATAGATGAAGGGAAGGCAAATTCTCGGATGTCTCACTGAAAGCAAACAAACACCGAAGTGTCTTACATGCGGATAGCCGAGGTGACAAGGAGTTGTAGCATCTTCGTCGTCCCTCTGGGAACCATGTTTGCTTCCATGTAAGCTCTGCTAGAGAAAACGACCCCCTAATACAGCCAGATATTACCACTGTTAAGGTTAATCTGGACAAATGGACCCGGTGGGCCCATAATTTGGAAGGGAAAGGCAAATGCACTGAATATGCAGCAGCTAATACTGGAAAAATAATAGAGAAACTATGAATCCCTGTGACACTGGATATAGTAGCCTGGTGCCCAGGAGTCCAAGGCTGCAATACAGCTATGCTACCTATGATCAACTTCAGTCATTTAATAGGATGACGTGATTCGGCTCTAATTAAAGTATATGGAAAGGCTCCCAAGATCAGATTGCCATTTATATGAAGACCCTTTTTATTCCACTCTGGCATTGTGAAGGGGTTAAAAGGTGGGAGCAAACTTTAAGGCACCCATATGGTGACAGAATGTCATATGGGAGATTTAAATAAACCACCTTCCCCCCTTCCCTCCCTACAATATTTTTATTGGAAGTTGAATTGGACCCACGTCAAAGCGACAGCCAGTCGAGACACGACTCTCCTTGAAGAGACGGGAAGAATAAGATAGTGGGGAAATCTCTTTTCTTGGTGGACTCAAATCATGATTGTTCGGTTACAAATGAGTTGTTCAATTATGTTCGTGTGCAAGCCAGTTTGAGAGAGGTCTTTTTAAATAGCAATTGGAACAAGTAAATCAGTTCACGATTAAAAATTCAACACTTGGGGCATCAGACTTGGAATCCAAAAATGACTTCAGGGTTAGACAGCATTCAGAAGGCCTGAGCCTCAATACCAAGGAGAACCATGACCACGGAGAGAGAAGCAATTGGCCGCCAGTTACCCAAATAACTCTTCACAGAAGAGAAGTACACTTTATATTTATAGATTCTAATGCAGGCGATAAAGACAGGATAATTTCTTCAGCTGTAAGAAATGCTACAAAACCTGTATAATAGTGGAGGTTGTTGAAATCTATCGCCTACCTGCGTTTAATAATGCACTAAGTTATGTTCAGAGGAGTTATGCTTTCAAGAAGTATGTAGAGATCATGTTTTACCTGATTCCAAATAGTGTAGGCACACCTAAGCCAGCCTACCTGATGAGCCAGTGTGAGCACAGCCACAGTTGCAACCTTGAGTTTAGCTTACGCCTTTGGAGCCTGCAAAGCCATTTGTTCAGGAGGAAAATAAATCCTGTTTGGAAGCTGTTGGCAGGTGGAAAGTTAGCACAAAATTAACTTTGGCAGTAGCCTGTGGAAGTGCGAACTTGACGGCAACGGTGACTGATGATCCTAATAAGGGAATTTAAATTTTTTCAGATTATAGATTTTTTATATCCCGATAAGAGCGCGTTGAGTCCTTGAACTGCTGATTCTTCCCCTGAAATCCTGCATTTGGAAGAGCTGCATCAGATAGCTAGCAAGGCTCAACTATGGACAAATAATTTCTTATTTGGGGGAAGGGGGTTTCCATGCCTGCTTGTGTAACTTGTGACGCCCTGAAGTAAGTTTTCAGAAAATGTCAGTGCCCAGAGCTCCAGTGGGGTTTGCTTAGCTCCTTTGAAAATTAGACATGGAGCATATAGAGCAGTCCAAATGGCTTTTCTGAAACTGGAGTGTATATCAGGGGTATCGAACTCCCATCCTCGCGGGCCAGATCTGGACAAGAAAACAAAGTGGTGAGTGGCATTGGCAGAGCAGGGGTTAATACAACCATCGCTTGCTGCCCTTTGCTGCTGAGAGACATCCTCAACGCAACTCTGGGCCCTAGATTTCAGTGGTGGGCCCTGTGCCCTGGATTCCTGGTCCCTCTGGGAGCTCTTTGGGCAGGTGACATGGCTCGGTGGGCCATATCTGGCCCACCGGCATTATGTTTGACAGCCGTGCTATCCAAGACCAAATTAGATCCATGCTCATGACGAAGGGTTTTTGAACCCGAAAGCTTGCTTAATAAATATTCTTCAAATGTTTGAGTTGGTCTAATAAAAGATATCAAATTCACCCAAGGACGCTTGTCTGCCTAGATCCATGCTCGTGGCCTTCTCTGTACTGCAGCTACGGAGGCTGCCTGGCATGTGGCACCATCCTTCTGAACATACAGCAATCTGACATCTCAGGGGATGTGTCGAGTAGTTTGAAATACCCTGCAATGGCTTAAGTAGAGCTCTATACTGCTGTTTGCATGTTGTTGTTGGCTAAAAACTGTTAGATCCCTTAGTTGCTACAAATAATATGTGTATGTGTGTATGAAAGAGAGACTGAAAGGGGACTCGAGATAATAAGACAGCCAGTCTTTCACTCATGAGACCTCTGGTTTCATAGATTCATAGATGTTAGGGTCAGAAAGGACCCCAGTAGATCATCGAGTCCAACCCCCTGCCCTAGGCAGGGTCAGACGACCCCAGCCAGGTGCTTGTCCAGTCTCCCCTTGAAGACCCCCGGGGTAGGGGAGAGCACCACCTCCCTTGGAAGGCCATGCCAGATTCTGGCAACCCTTACTGTGAAGAAGTTCTTCGTCAATTTGTGACCATTGTTCCTAGTTGCTCCAGGGGTGTCCTAGTAAATAGAGCATCTCCTATTCCCTGCTGCCCTCCCCTGATGAATTTATAGGCAGCCACAAGATCACCTCTCAGCCTTCTCTTGCTCCAGGGCTAGCAATCCTCGTTTGGGGGATAGAATATTGTTTAGGCTTTCTTTGTCTTCAAATTTGAATTGCTATTCACTCTTTGCAAAGAAAACCTACCCCAGTGATGCTTGAAGCACAGCTAGTGAGTCTGTGATTAAACATTGATTCCTGACACAATTAAACATCTCTTCTTTCTGCGAGTCTGAAAAGATCTAAGAAATAAGGCAGGCACTTTTTTGCAACTTGGAGGCCTGTGGCTGATTCCCTTATGCCTTTTGCTTGTTTTACTGTGTTGTATCTCCAGTTTCCTCAATGGACTTATTTCAGTGCAAGCTTGGGATTCAGACCCTTTTTTCCATTCTGTCTTTGCCTTTTACTGTTCTTATGGAAATATGTTATTGTTGGAAGCACATGGAAACGTGTAAGGTTTCTGTTTTTCTCTCTCTCTCGATTTATGTTGCATATTTTTGCATCTAGTGGATTGACTGGTAGAAAAAAAGCTTAGCAAACTAAACAGGTTTAAAAAAATCACTAAACACTATTTAGTTCTCTTCTGTGATCTGACCATTGATATTATTCTCTTGTTGCTAGGAGACCTCCTAATATGGAGAGAAAAAAGATGAACCATGAGCTGTTGTCATGATGTGCCAGCAAAATACCCATCGGCTATATTAAAGGTGGTGCATCTTACAAGTAATACATTCAAAGTGGTGGTTGACCGAAGTCTGGTCAGGTAACAAGAATACAATGTATATAAGTAGCTTAAAATTTCCCCATTTACCTTTTTCCCCCTGCCCTCCCCCCTTCCCCATGTTGCAATTGTCAATCAGTTATTTTTGGATGAGTAGTGCATAAGAAACTGAGCCTCTCTGGATTTGGGGGCATACCAGTGCTCAATGAAGTTGGTTCAAATCTTCACGTTAGCTTTAGTGGCCTTGGGAGAAGTGGCCCCTAACACAGAGAGTGGGTGGCCTTTCAAAGCAGTTTGGGGGCCTGTTTTTGTTGATTCACTGGATCAGTTTTGTACCATTGTACTCCTGATTTACATAGGTATAGCTGAAATAAGAATCTGGCTCCAGGACAAGAAGCTGTATTTGTGAGTTGATCCAAATGTTGAAGTTGAGAGGAGTCATTCTGTTGTCTCCGGTAAAGACAATAATATGCAGTCAATAAATGACCAGTTTTAGGGTTCTTTGTTTCTCCTTTTCATGAAACACCCACAGTGGATGGTAAAGGGTTCATTCATTTTACCAATTATCTGGTGGTTTCTTAATAGTTAGGTTACCTGGTGGCTGAATCTCCAATTCGGTGGCCCAAATCTCTGAATCTGAATTGAATCAGGAAACCCTTTAACCTCTCTGAATCGAATCGGAACCCTCCAAATTGATTTGGAGAGATTTGGAAAGAGTCCATGATTTAGATATAGACACAACTTAAAATGTTTCTTCTGCATACCTCAAGGTACTAGGCAGCTTGTGTATATGGTGATGGTGGGGCGGATGGAGTGTCCCACAGGAGCATGGGGGGGCTCTCCTGTCCACTTGGCAGCAGACCCAGAAGTGGACCAGAAGCACTTCTGGTCCTTTTCCGGTCTGTCGGGGAGCATGTGGGGGCCCCCCAACCCTCCACTGAGTGACAAGTACCTCCTGGGTCTGCGGGGGGCACTTGGGGTCCCCCTGCAGCGAATCACTGAGCAAGGGATGCGGAGAAGGAGCCCCTGGGATGCTTCATCTGTCCCAGCATCACAGCGTTCATGAGCCATGCCTGGTACCTCGAGGTATGTAGAAATAACATTTAAAGCTATGTCTATGGCCAAATCACTGATTCTCCGTATCACTGAGTCAGATAAGGCTGAACTGAATCGGGGACGGTGATCTGAATCAATTAATTGAATCACTGTCCCTGATTCGGGTCGAATCCAAATTGAATAGGGCTCATTTTGCACACCCCTATTAAATGAGTTTGTGCGTTTGATGGCCCATATTTGACATGTACTAGCTGTGATTAGTTATGTTCAGCTTCTGTTCCCTTATCAGATAACATTACTTAGAAGGAGGGTTTGGATTAGCCATGGGGACTTTCAAATACTCAGGGAGAGATAACAGCTCGGAGAAGGGACAGAGACATTTAGAAAACATTAAAACCACCTTCGTCTCAGGACGACGTAGACTTTGCCTGAGGCATAATTCCTAGAAAAATTGCTACTGCAGAATTTATTGCCTGGGTGCAGGGTTCATATTTAATTTTTTCTTGTCATATTACACATAATAATTGCATTTGTGAGTGCTCTTCTCCTGAATGTACAACAGGCCCAAATCTGGCTCATTTAATTTCTGGCACAGTTCTGGTGCCAACTTCTGGAATGCTGTATTAACCCGCTTGCCTCTTTCTAGGTAAAATATACCCCGTGTGTCAACTGTACTTGTTTGTGTGAGTCTAGAGGTAAGTATCCACATGTTAAGTCATTTATCCTCACTTGTTAGTTAAAATGAAACTGTATCTCACAGGAAGCAAAAAGAATGCAGATATAAGCATGGGGAAAATGAGATTAATTTTTGAATATGGGTAAATGCTCTGGGAAAACTTGCTGATTGTAATTCCTTTACAAAGCGCCAAGATGCATCACCTGCCCACACAATGCAGATAAACTGATCCTATGATAAATGGACACAGGAGCAAACTTCAAGTATGGTGCATAGGTAGGTTAGAGAGCCATGGCAATGAAGGGCTAGAAGCTATTGTTTCATTAAGCTTCTGCACCAAGGCACGATTGGTTAGATTATATAAACATCTGTCAGGGAAGTCTAAGTAATCCTGCCTCAGAAGTTATATAATCTCTTCTTTAAAAGCCTCCAGTGAAGGAGATTCCAAAATAGTCATAGGTATAGTCTGCCCTGGTACTTCACTATCATTCTCTTTCAGAAGTTTTTCCTAATGTCCAGCTTAAATCCTTTTATTTTTGCTGATTTCCTCTTGCCCTTCCTTGCACTAGATGTGGAGAACCATTGTCCTGTTATGGAAACCTTTAATGAGGGAAAGACAGCTATCACATTTTTCAAACCTGTGTTCTTGTTGCTTTCTTCTGGATACTCTCTCATTTGTCTACACCTTTCTTAAAGTGTGGTGACCATAATATACATCATAATTTCTTTTTGAGTATTTATGAGCCGAGACCCCTTTAAGGTCAGTCATTTTAACCTATGGGAGCAGGCAAGACTCTTTTATAGGTTTCTTAATTGACTCATGAAGGTTATGTACAATCATTATAGATTACATAGACATTAGGGCTGGAAGAGACCTTTGGAGATCATCGAGTCCAGCCCCCTGCCCCAAGGGCAGGAAGTCAGCTAGGGTCAAAGGATCCCAGCAAGATAAGTGTCCAAACACTTCTGAAAGGAGTCCAGAGTAGGTGCTTGCACCACCTCTGGAGGGAACCTATTACAGGCCTTGGGGGCTCGGGCGGTGAAGAAGTGTTTCCTTATGTCCAGCCTAAAAAGGTCTTGAAGGAGTTTGTGATCTCTGGTCCTTGTCATCCCCTGGGGTCCTCTGGTGAACAGACTTTCCCTCAGATTCTGATGTACACCCCTCAGGTACTTATAGGCAGCCAACAGATCACCCCCAAGCCTGTGCTTTTCGGGGCTAAAGAGTCCTATGGCTCCTCTTGTCATAAGGCCTGTTCTTCTGCTCTCTGATCATGTGCATGGCTCTCCTCTGGACTCTCTCAAGCTGCTCCACATCCTTCTTGAATTGTGGAACCCAGAATTGGATGCAGTACTCCAGCTGCGGCCTCACCAGGGCCGAGTACAGCGGGAGGATGAACTTCTGAGATTTCCTTGAGAAGCATCTATGGATGTAAGCCAGAGTTTGGTATGCTTTACCAGCTGCAACATCACATTGGTGGCACATGTTCATCTTGTGGTCAGTCATGACCCTCATCTCTCATTCAGCTTTGGTGCTAGTGAGCCTCTAAGCATGCTACGGGATTTTTTTTTCCCCAAGGTGGAGTACCTCACAGTTGTTGGTATTGAATATCATCAGGTTTGTATCAGCCCACTTTTTCAGCCTATCCAAGTCAGCCTGGATCACCTTTCTATCCTCAGGTGTGGACGCTCTGCCCCAAAGTTTGGTGTCATCAGCAAACTTGGCCAGTCCACTTCTGACACCAGAATCCGTATCGTTGATAAAGATGTTAAAGAGAACAGGTCCAAGGATGGAGCACCATGATGATTCACTTCCATCAACCACCACTCTCTGAGTCTAGCCTTGGAGCCAATTCCCCAGCGATCAGACTGTGGATTACATTTAGATTTACTTGGTTAGGTATATGTAAATATCCAGTTGTATGGGCATTTGCAGGATTTATATCATCCCCCAAAATGGCCTACTTGTTCTAAGTTAGTTCACTTCCTGATTGTTAACATATTTAGATTGATAGGGTGCATCTACATGTGCCATTAATTTGCAGCAATAAAGTCCAGGGCTTATTGCTCCTGAGTTTATTGCACCTGGGAAGCCCCCACATGTACAGTTTGCATATGCATTTGGACCATAGCACACTGAGCCAGGTTGGAGCAGCCTCGCCTAGCAGGGAGCCCAGGAGTTCAGCCTGCCAACCCAGGGCTGCTCTGACGAGACCCAGTGTGCTGTGGAGGTGCTGGCTGGGGCACGAGGGTGCTTCAGTGTGAGGCTAGCCAGCAGGCAGCCCCTGCATTGAAGCACCCTTTTGCCCCAGCCAGCCGGGTCAGCATCTACATATGTGCTGCTATGCACAAAAAATGCTCTGTAGCAGGCTAGTACTTGTAAATACAAGTACTAGCCTGCTATGGAGTTTATTAGTTTCCTGTGTCCAAATAGGGGTGCATATGTAGATACTGAGACATTTCCTGCAGAGCTAATTAATCATCTCTGCAGTAAACTTGTCATGTAGGTGCTCCCATAAATGACTACCCCAATCTAGTAAATGCCTGTATGCATTCACAGCACAGCTCTGTGGCTGGGGAAGTACATCCATTCATCCCAGCCCTGGGGCTGTGCTGTTTCTATCCTCCAATCCTGGCTTGGCTTTTAGCCCCCTGACTACCCTCCGTGTAAGACTGGGCTACACCCACCTGTGGCCCTAGCAGCAGGCCCTCCCCACCTCCTCATCCCACCAGCCCTTCCCCTTCCCCTTCCCCTGAGTTACTTAAATCAGGCTGCTCGCTCTGTTCCTGGCAGTGGCGAATGCTTGCATGTGCCACTCCTGGCTCAGTTTTAGGCAGCTTAAAGTAGCCCACCTAAAACTGAACCAGGTATGGTGATCACTTGTTCACACCCCAAGATAACAAAGGTCGCTTGTTTAGACTAATGGGCTAATAGGTTTCAGCTGCTGAGGTCTCTCATGTCTTTTGCAGGATATTCCTGTTAACACATCTTAGAGTGAGATTTCCTGTTTCTACCGAAACATAGTAGATTGATGCACATTTAGTATGTTACATACTGTAACCCCCAGATCGTTTTCTACTATGCTGCTCCCTAGCTGGATATTTCATCTTTGTGCATTTGGTTCTTCCTTGTGTTGCTCTGCCCTGGTCTTTATTGAATTTGGTCATGTTGATTTCTGGATAGTCTCTCCAATCTGTCAAGATTCAGTTTTTGGATTTTTCTTTAGTCTTCCAGGATGTCTACAACTGCCACCATCTTAGTGTCATTCCATGACTGAAAAGGCCCCTCTACGTGCGCACGTAAAGGTGCGATGGGATCTACTGCATGATCCACACAATGGCACCTGCTGGCATACCAAGTGTGTGAGCATCCCACAGCTGATGAGACTATCAGCCTCAGCAGTCTCTCATGGTTACCAGGGCTGAGAGTTTCATCAGCACCCTACAGCTGTCAGGGCTTAGAGTCCTGCAGTTGCAAGACTTCTAGCTCTGGCTGCACATGGTGTATTCCTGCAGCTGGGATCCCCATCAGCTGACAGTGCTCCCAGCCACAGGATAGCTATAAGTTAGTTATAAATTTATTACACATTTTCCAGTTCTAACTTTATAGCTGAACAGACTTTTTATGGCATGATAGTTAATTTGCATGTGTAGCCAGTCTAAATTAATCGCACAGTTAACTGAGTAATATATGTAACATATGGGGGTGGGGGGTCAGAGGTGCTAGAGAGTTGCAACTCTTGTATTGCTAGCCATGCCATGCCAATAAAGTTCCACTCAATCAAACTAATTATGACCCCAGTTAAGAAGTATTTATAATCTAAAACTGTAGTCCTACAAACTGCTCTCCTCCAGGCTGGAACTCTATTGGATTCAGTTCAGTAGCTGGAGTCCAGGTAACTAGCAAACTTTTAAGTCAAACAAGGAGGTACCTATTGAGTTCAGGCACCTCTAAGTTTAGGTGGCAGCTGAATGGAGAGTTTTTTAGCTGGTTTCAGACTTCAGCATCTACATTCTTCCTAAGTTCAGCGGTGAACACACCATTCTTCACTAGATCTAGCCCCTATTCAAGTCTTATAGTTTCTTAGTTGATCATTAGCTGCTCAGTCTTCAATTTGCCTGGGTTTATGGGAAATCTGAAGCCTGTTAGTCCAACAGTCAGCAAGTGACCTTTTATTATCATGGAGAGATAATTAAGGTAACCTATAAAGGAATCCTGCCTGGTTTCATAGGACAAACTGACTAAACTTAAAAGGGTCTTGGTTCATGCACGCTTAAGGATCAAATTATAGCATAAATTATTGTTAATGTAAAACTCAGGTCTGTCTTATTGTATCGTTACTGTTCTTTAGTTGAATGGTCAGCACAGGAGATTCAAGGGCTGAGTACAGACAATCAAAAATCCCAAGGTTGAACCAATTCAGTCTTTGCAGGTTAGTCTAAGCTGTGTAGTTTGAACCGATAAGCAAGTGAACAGACATCTACTTTTGATGCTGAAAATGCAGCCATATGCCTGCAATGGCACAAGCCATAAGCTGGAAGACACTAGAGCATGCCTCCCTGCTCATCTGGAGTAGATGGCTTGGGTCAAGGCTAGCCCATGCACTCGGCAAGGGGTGGGTGAGCTGCAAGGGAGGTGCAGAGCATCCTGGGATGCTGGGCTACTGAGTTAACTTGAATCTGGAGGGGATCTGGGACAGAAGTTCAATAAACCAGTTTAACTTAAATCAGTTAAGTATGATACTACATCCATCCAAGTTTATCTTAAACTGGTTTCAGCTGTTTTGAAAGCTGTTTATGTGCACTGAACTTCTGTTATGTTAAAGATTTGAACCAGTTTCCAAGCACTTATAGTGGTTTAAATGTAATTTGTGTCCCTAGCCAAGGAGGGGGACACATTTGTGTTCCTAGCCAATGTTCCATTCATGTGCACTCAGCCACAATTGCACATACTGAATATATCATCTCGAAAATTAGTAAGAGCAATACTTATATTTATAAATAATAAGGATATATGGAATAAAAAATTTAACAGTGTGCTTGAATTAATGCTGCCAGAGCAATCTTGACTACAAGAATATTTTAAGTGCTTGATTTTGCTTATGTGTCACACTGAGTGTTTTTTTTCCTTTTCACATTTTAACTACTAGTATGACAAGAATGTGCAAGCTGCCTTGCTTTGTATTTATCTTTTTGTTGCCTTTCTGTACAAGAGCAAGGAAATGATAGTAAAACTGGGGAGTAATTAGTGCCATTTATGGTCTGTATTAGAAATATGCCTCTGAGTTGGATTGTTTTTCGTCAATATATTAAACTGTTGTTCTTTTCAGGCCTTGTGGTATTTGTGGTATTCAAGTCTTTCCTTACTTATTCATAGATTGTAAGGGGCTGGAAGGGACCTTGGAAGATCATTGGGTCCAGCCCCCCTGCAACAGGTGGGAAAGACAACTGGGGTCAAGTGACCCCAGCATGGTGACTGTCCAGTCTCCTCTTGAAGATTTCCAGGGCAGGTGATCGCACCACCTCTGGAGGGAGTATATTCCACAGTCTGGACACGCTAGCTGTGAAGAAGTTTTTCCCTATGTTGAGCCTGAAACAGTCTGCCAGGAATTTGCGACCACTGCTCCTGGTGTTCCCCAAGGGTGCCCTGGTGAACAGTTGTTCACCGAGCCATTGATGTATGCCCTGATGTAGTGGTAAGCTGCTACCAAGTCTCCTCTCAGCCTTCTCTTCTTCAGGCTGAAGCGTCCCAGGTCCCTCAGCCTTACCTCGTATGGTTTGTCGTGGAAGTCTCTGATCAAACAGGTGGCCTTTCTCTGGGCTCTCTCAAGCTTTTCCATGTCCTTGTTGAAGTGTGGCACCCAGAACTGGATGCAGTACTGCAGCTGCGATCTCTCCGATGCCTTATAACCCCCTTAAGTTCTTTTGCACGTTTGAGCGTTCATGATCAGGATTTGCAGGCTCTTCCACTGGAATAACGTTAGCAGATTTCATCAGTGCATTGTTAACTCTCGCAGCCTTATCTTAGTGAGGCTGTTAAATGAATCTGATCTTAAAGCCAGTCTTTTCAACAAACCTCAGAAGCCTTTCCCGTGGCTCAGTAATGTTGTCTTTGTTGCATAGCCTTTAAAGCTAGATCTTAGTCCACATCCGCATTCTTAGCCAAGACCATTTGGATATTTTGGGATAAGGTTATGCTTGAGATCTACTTGCAGATGTTAAAAAAACCCTGAGCTTTACCAGAACAAGCACTTTTATCTAAAGTTGATTCAAAAGCCCCACTAAAGTGCCCAATCTATACAGATGTAAGGTAAGCCAGGTCCAACTAACCTGCTGCCTCTTCTGGGTATACGTTGGGCTCAATGGAGAAGCGCACCAAGTTTAAAGTAAAGCATGATTTTTTTTTTTAAACATCATCAAGCAGCCGAAAAGAACCAGATGTTGTTTGTCTTATGAGCTGGTCTTTCCTTAAGGAATCAGAACTTGTGGCAGAGGTGATATATTTTATTAGACCAACTAGATTTTTGCAAAAAAAAGGCTTTATTTGCAAGCTTTCAGGCTCAAGCACCCTTCTTGAGGCATAGGAGAAAAAATTGGAAAAGTTGCCCTAGGTAGAAATGAAAATTCATATTTTATACTTGGGTTGGTCTAATAAAAGATATCAGATTCACCCAAGGAACCTTGTCTGCCTACGTCCTTAGACCTACACGGCTACAACCTACATCCCTGCATATTTTATAGAAGAATGAAAGGTGTGGTAAAATCTCCTGTTTGGGACAGGTCATTTTATGCAGGTTAGGGTCAGAGAAAAGTTGGAATAGTCGGTTTACCTCAAAGGTGTTTGCTGGCAAGCAGGGTGTAGAGTTATATTTCCTTCTGGTTAGGATGCTTCATATTTCACAGAGAAGTAAAAGATGGGCTGCTCTTCTGGGTAGGAATTTGTTATGTGGTATCTCTGGGCTCTGTGATAATGCAAATTACCTTGAACAAAGGCAGGAGCAGGGTCTCAGGTTTCAGGTGGTAAAACTTGCTACCTCCTTGTAAAATTATAAAGATTTGAAGTAAAAAAATCAGCTAAAATTTGATATCCTCCATATGGCAGGTATGCAGGTTGTTGCTGTACTGGTCTTTCCCCAAGACTTTGCTGCTTCTCCCCACCACTTTGATTTGTTATTTTTCCTGTTTGACATAAACTTCAGCCTCTCTAGCTGAGAAATGTAAGCTCAAATTGAGTTGGGGTATGCACAAACCTGGAATAGACTAATGCTCCCAAAACCGTTTTAAGAGCCAGAGTAAATCCCCCAAAAGATCTCCTGTTTGTTTGCCTGACTCGCATCAAAATCACCTTTCTGGATCTGGGGTCTTACCTTCCCAAGCAGAATCAAGGTCTAATCAGGTTTATAATCGGGTAATTTCTTCCAGAAAGTAAACTGTAATTAATGCAATTGAAATGTACCTTTTGTATCCAATGAGCTGTAAATGTTGAAGTTCAGTCTTCTATGTGAATTCATCACTATGGACCAGGCTAAAAGATAAAAACCTGGAGATTAACTGTGTAGAGTGGCCACATCAAGTGAATCTATTAAAGATTCAGAATAATTTCTCATGCATGCAATCCTGTTACATACTGTGTGAATCGTGAAAATTTAATATACTGTAGATGGGAACTCGGTGAATAGCTTGCAACAAATAATTTATGCAACAAACTTAGCCTCTTTTTCTGCTCAGTGAATATCTGTGAAGAGATCACCGTTTCCTCATCTGAAACTATTCAGTGAATCTTTCTGCATTTTTTAATTCCCAAAGGCACAGTGTCTCATAGGCCACTGGGGATAAATGATGATTTTAGTGGCAGCTGCGCAGCACTTCTGAATCTGACCCATTGACAGAATCATCAGATGGAGATCGATGGCTGATTTCAATTCAGTTGCACCCACTTCAAGGCTGATTGTAGTCCTAAGAGGAATGTTATTCTTGCAATTAAGGTATAATGCATCTTTTTTTATAAAAATAGAGTGCTTTAAGCATGCAATTTACTTGCGATGCATGGCACTGGCACACATAACACTAAAGCTGTAATGCATTTTTGTAAGGGCTGTTACTTAAATATATGGGTTTCTGATTTTATTTTTCTATCCCTTAAATTACTGTTTTATTTACTAGCAACAACTGGAGAGCCATGAAAACTATATTAAAAAATCCATCTGGGCTAGTGAGTGGTAGAAATCTAAATTACAGTGCTGAAAGCCCATATATAAGTAAAGATAAAAGAATAGCAAGGCATTAGGCAAAAAGACACCATCTGAATAAAAGATATGGCTCACCTTGAACCAACTCTTATTGCTGGATTTGCTTTAAATTTTTGTTGTTTGAATGTAATCTACTGAAGTACTGCATGCATTTTTAATTCGGGGTTTTTGTCTGGAGATTGTTCAAGCCCACGGCCGAGAGAAGGCAGACATTACGTATTTGGATTTTCTGCTTGACTTTGTCTACGCATGGCAGCAATCTAAACCGTTCATGTTTTTGAAAGTTTATTCAACCTGGCTTTTTTTTTTTTTTCCCAAGTCTCTGGTCTTAATGGTTTATGGCAATGGTTCAACTTTGCCAAACTCTCAAGGCAGAGACTCAGGGTATGCATCAGAAAATGCTAACGCCTAATTTTCAGTCATTTTTACTACAGAAATATGATAGCACAATTCTTACGTTGCAAAGAGCAGAGAGAGACCACAACAAGGTAGAACTGGTTTAATTTTAGGAATTCCTGTTTGAAATCTCTGGGCTTATTTTGTGAAACATATCCGCACACCTAACAGTGCTAACATTACGCGGCGCACTGGGACACTCTTGAAAGGATCTCAAGGCATCGCAGGGCTCCATGGCACCCTGGCTGAGAATCACTGGTCAGTGGCTCAAAAGCTCCCTGATGGGAACATCAACTGAAAGGCGACCTTAAGTGGATTTTGGATCAGATCCCTAACTCGCCTTCACCTCTTTTCCTAACCTAATACTTCCTTCACTCTTTCCCTTCTCTCTCTTTTTTCCTTTCTCTTATCCCCAGATTTTACTCCTGCTGCCTGGAGAACGGAGATCCCTCTCTTTGAGCCTCCACTTTGCCAACATTGCAACCTCCTTGTTCTTAAAGTGGCCTGAGCATTTGGGCCCAAAGCCAAACAAGGAGGCTGGGTTTTGATCCAAAAGCCAATTTGACCGAATAGACATGTCTCCGATTGCATTTTGTCTGTACTTTTTTTTTTTCTTTCCTAACGTTCAGAATTTGAGGATTGTGCCTTGGCGCTGTTAGTAAAGCTCCTTTTAATAATGCAAAATCTTTAGACTAATCCCCCTTTTCTCTACTGATTTTGCTGTTTTCCAGTTAATGATGAATTGGCCTTGCACCGGGGAGGAGGCAGTAGGGGGGCAGATGATGGGGGAGGAAGTGGAGGTTGGGCAGTGGTGGGACAGGTGGTAGGGTTGGCAGATAGTGGGGGGCAGGTGGTGGGGAATCAGGCAGCTTGCCCCATGCTGCCTTCCCCCACGCAGGCTTGGGCCTCTGCTCTCTCTTCCCTGTCTCCCCACCCGTCAGCCTCTGGCCCCCTGCCTGCATCCCTGTCCTTACTCTTGCTCCTCTTAGGAGCCTTCGGCTCCATGCCAACCTTGGACATGGTGTGTGATCCCAACCCAGCCCAGCAGCAGCAATGCAGGTGTGTGTGTGTGTGTGTGTGTGTGCAGGGGGGAGGGAGGCAGGTAATCAGGCCCAAAGCCACAGCAGCTGTCTGCCCTGCCATCACCTTGTACTCAAAACCAAGACAAAGGGCTTTCTTCCCCATGTTAAATAGGAGTGCAGAGGGGCACCTCATACCAGAGTCAAATAAATACGGTATATATAGAAATGATGCATGCAATCTATTAATTTCATAGAAAGAAGGTGATAGAGTGCATGATTGATGACCTTGTAAAACTTGGTCAGTACAGCAAATGGATAATAAGATGTGCTTAGAAACACTCAGAACTTTACCAACACACTTGAATCTAGAAAGCCACAGGAATAATTTCTGATGTACACAGCACAATACTCAGAAAGCATGTTAACCTAGAGAATGACAGGTTTGGGGAAGGAAAAGCCAGCAAAGGAACCAGTGGTCCAACAAAATAATATGCTTGAAATACCAACAAAAGCCTGACTAAACCCTTAGGTTTTCTTTTATTCAGTGCTGCTAGCTACTTTTATACCTCTTTGTAGTGCAAGAAAGGAATTTTTTTTTCTGTAGAAGAAAAAGTGCCTGTGATATACAAAGATCTCCCACTCGAGTTTCCACTCCTTAATTTTATAATATCCTATAAACAAATATCCAGGTTTGTCCTGTACTTTTTTGCTCTGGCTAGAAGGCGATAGCTGTGTCCAGTGGTTTGTGCACCTCAATAGCAAACAGGACTGGATTGGCATAAAACCTTATAGTAATAAGGGTGCGAAGCACAGTTCTTTCTAGTCTTGCCATCTCATTGACACGATCGTGGTTACAAAAGGGAAAGCTCCTATTATATGCCCCAGGAAAAAGAAATCAAAAGTAAATAAAATATTGCTACAACTAAAAATAGTCACCAAAACCTAACCAGGTCATTATTAGAACAGTTATATAAGAGGGAGATTAGGGGCTAGGACCCTTTAGCTATACCTATATCATCTCTGGATCTCAATGGCTTTCTAAGTAAACATTATTTTATGATTCCCTTCCCTAAATAGTTTGTTCCCCTGTCTGCTGTTTGGCTGCTTTAGCAAAACTACTAACTTAAGCCAGTGTTTGAGGTTTCTGACACTTTTAATATCACTTTTAATATCAGAATCAGCCTGTGCTATTGTTTGGTATTGTGGCTATCTTTGGGAAACACAATCAGTATCATCCTTCCTTTTGTTTCATAGGCGTCCTGTCTTCCTCTTGTCTAGGAACAGATATTACACCTAAACTGGTTGAAGTGGTCAGAAGCTGGTTTAAACCTGTAACAGAAGAGATATTCAGTGCGCATAAACCAGTTTGAAAATGGCTGAAACCGGTTTGAGATAAACCTGGTTGAATGAAGTATATCAGACTTAGCAGATTTGGCACAAACAGCTTTATGCAATGTCTGCCCCAGACCCGTTGCTAGTTTAAGCAAAATCAAACTCTCCCAGCATCCCAACATGCTCTCTGGGATGGGCGGGGCTCTCTGCTCCACAGCAGGGCTGGCCCCTCCCCTCTGCTCCCTGGCTGCAGCTGCAGCAAAGACTTGCAGGCATAGCAACATCTGCCTGGTTTTCTCCTGCTTGCCAGTTAAGCAGGCTTGCCAGTTAATCCGTTGCTAAGCACGGATTCCCCTCATTCCCTCTGCTTTACACAGACATACAGCATTAGCTAGCAGACCACATGCTGGCTACGGTCCGTGTTGTGGCAGACAACAACTGTTGGCTTAGGGTTTTTTGGAGCTATTCAAAGCTCAGCTGGTATTGCCCCTCCATTCCTTTTTTGCTTAAGAAGAGTTTGAACTAATGAGAGAAGCTGTTTGTTTTCTGATGGGGTGATAAATACTGATAACAGAGGTGATAAATGCTCTGTTATCAAGAAGATGGAGAATCCCTTCCTAATCCTGCTGGGCCTGGCCACACCCCCCCACCTCAGCTCAGCCCTGTGGAAGGGAAAAGAGGGCTGCTCAAGTGCCTGCCACCCCTTCCCGCTTCTAGCCTGAGCCACTGCAGGCATGTGCCTGCATTTCAGGGATGTCTGTGCAGTTACAAAGCGATTCAGCCTAGCCAGGTTAGACTAACTTGCACAGGTTGAATCAATTCAGGCTCAGACTTTTGAATGTCTGTTCCTAGCCCATAGGGCTAACACTTTGGGATGTTTATGATGGTGCAAGTAATAGAGCTAATACCCAGCCACTTTCTGTTTCAAAGACCCTCACTTACTTTCAGTGGTGGTAACTATTTGACCTTTTGGGCATTTATTTTGTTTTGAAGAAATGGGTGCTGAGATGAGGCAAAGTCCTTCCTTGTTCCCTCCCTGAGGGTCTCCTTGGTGGCCTCACAGAGCTGAAATGGGTGCATGGATGACTTAGAGGATGCTTTGGGCTAGCCAGAATGCTTTGGGTTGCTGTGGTTATGCTGATAGCCATACCTGATCCAGCTACCTTAAAGCTAATTCGGGTACATTGTACACAAGGTGAGGTTGCTGCAGCGTAGACTTAAAGGGAAATGTTCTAACTTGATGTGATTGTCAGACTGGTTTGCCACAGCATTCTCAGCTCTTTGCCACAAAATATCTACTGCTTATGGGCACAGCAGGTGCATCCAGATGTGCACGGACATTTGGTTCCCCGGGCACAAGTAGCAGCAGTGAACTTTGCACCATTGCTACTTGTCCCTGGGGAATGCCCATGCCATGTGCACTTTGGCACACAGCAAGCTGCCCCAGGTGGGTTAGGGGAGGCTGGAGCCAGCACTAGGCTGGCCCCAGCATCTTTACCTGGGGTCCTGAGGGCCTCCCAGGGCTGCAGCCATGGCAATTTTTCTGTGCGGAGCCTGGTTGGCAGTAGGGCACAGCTCCAGGCAACCTGGCTCTACTTTTCAGCAGCAGATGATGGCTGATTGTGTGTTGCTTCATTTTTTTCCCCCATGGCTATCCAGGTGTATATATATTTAAAAAAAAAATAAAAAAAAAAAAGAACAAAAACCTGCAGCAAAAAAACCCAGCACAGCACACACTTAGGCAGTGCACCCTTGCAGCATGGAGAACACCAGAATGTGTGCTATGTGGTGCGACAAATGTCCCCAACATGTGTGCATCTCGGTAGGTCCTGCAAGCCCTTAGATTTTTGGAATGAATATTACTGTGTTATTGAGGGGTAAGCAAAGTAAGCTTTCCACCAACCAAATATGCTTCAACTTCCGCAGAGTCTTGTAAGTGCAGGTTGGTAGGATATGAGACCATACGGTTAATGCGTTCAGAAAGACAACCATTCATTTTGTCCCTGTCTCTTAGATAAGGGAATCTCATTTTTTAAACTTTTATTAAATGTATGCTAACTTGTCCGGTACTGTCATTTACTTCCTTTCTCAAAGGATGATCAGTGTCATGTGCATTTCCCCAGCCGTTTACTATTCAGTGGCTTTGAGAATTTCAGCTACCACAACATCTGGCCTTTTATATCGCATTTCACACTTATATAACAAATTGTGATCCTGTATGTTTCAGACACTATGGTCACAAGCAGTGATCAAGCCCAGGATCTTCTATATCAGAAGTGTAATGCTTTCTAGCTGAGTCAAGAATAAATTATTTCAATACTGAATATGTTGTATTTGCCAGGCCTGGGATGGGGACGGAGATGGGATGTGGACGGGGGCTGAAAACCTTGTGCTGTGAGCCACATAAATATTGACAGGTGTTAGTACCAGCCTGGAGTTTGGAGCAATCACACCCTTAGTCTACAAACCTTCTCTGAGGGTCCCCCACCTGTACAGCTGTGAGTTGCCACTAGAGGGCTGGTGAGCCGGGACAGGCTTCTATCCCTGCTCCACGGGAGGAATGCGAGAGATCCTGGGATACTGGAAGACTTCAACTTGGGCATCTGTGGAGAGTGGCCACACATTAATGGAGCAGGAGCTGGGGAGTGAGGGTCAGAGACGATCCTGTTCTGGAGTGATGTAACTTTCAGCTGCATAATGAATGCCTGAAACGAATTTCAGGTGTTAATGTGCAGGCAATCCAGCGGTTAAGAGCTCCAGGACCCACCCAATATTACCATGTAACAAAGCCCTGAGACTGAGACAGAGGACCTTGTTGGATTCATTTTGGGTGGCTCCTGGAGCTCTTAACCCCTGAATTGTCCACATGTTAACACCTGAAATTAATTACAAGAGCTCATTGTACAGCTCAAAGCTACGCCACTCCAGGGCAGGTTTACTTCTGACCTGTGTTACCCAATTTGTGTAAACCACCTCCTCCTTTCTGCTGGCCTGGATTGGGCCCACTTCCCCCCAGATCCTTGCTCGCTGCTCCCTCTTCCTCCTGCCCTGCTTGCTTGCAGCTGCCCATGCTACCTGTCCCCAGGGATCGGGCAGGTAAAGATGAACCTGCCTGCCTGGCCACCACCACCACCGCTGCTGCGCTCTAGGAGTGGGGCTCAACCTGGAGAAGAGCTGCAGCTCAGCAGTGGCAGGGCAGCAGCCGGGTAACCCTTCCCTGCCTGCTCCCCTGAGGCCGACAGCATGGGCAGCCACAAGTAAGCAGTGGGTGGGGGAGAGGAATCGTAAGACGTGGGGGGCAACTGGGACAGCTGCAGGGGGGGAAGCTCAGAATGGGAGGGGGGTAGTTCTTACCTTTCAGTCCTCCAGGCCCCTGCTGACCTGACCATATAAACTACTCCAAACTTGAGCTAGCGCTAATACTGATCAACATTTTGGGGGTTCACCGTATAAGGTGTAAAAAGGCTCTGCGACTGACACTATCATAATCCAGCATATCGTACTTTTTTTTTTTTTTTTTTTTTTTGGAAATTGGCCGCCTACTTTCAGGATAACATTTATATGAGCTAAGCTTCAAATTTACAAAATGGCTGCCTTGAGGAAAATGGTCAGTACTATCTATACTTTAATGGTACACGGTCAATTTGACTTTTACGCTGCCTAATACAAGATCCCATGTTACAGTACAGGTCCCCCATATGCTCTGCATTTAAAAAAAACGCATAACCTTTTTTACAATTGTTTTCCTGCTCCTTGGTGATAAAGTATCTCAAAATAACTAATATGGGGACCCATGGAGCAAGAGAACTAGGCAATTTAGACCCACCTATCCTAACTCTGCTTTGTGTACATGTCTACTTGTTCTTTACTGGTGTGTCTATTTTGTCAGCCTTTGAGCTGCTCCCTTTCGCACTGGTTAAATCTCTTGCCCAGCCTAAGTAAACACCCATGAATCACGCTGATGTTGTCAATACCTGATGATCAAAAACCAGTGACACTAACTAGACACAAAATAGTTAAATACATCGGCAAACCCATCAGCAAAACAGAGCACCCAACTCAAATCCAGTTATCTCGCAAGGTAGGCGCAGTGCATTCGGAAGAATACGTGACGTTCAGGTTGAGGAGTTTCCTTTAAAATGTAGCCACTGAGCACTGTTTCATGTTGATTTTCTGTCAGAAAAGCATTTAATTACTTTATTTCTTTATAGGAGGATCAATTAATAGGACTACAGCAACAGCTGCTTACTAGTTTAGGCTTACATGGTCTGTTACTGAGCCATTTGAACGACGCTGTGGTAAGAAACTCTGAGGTTTATATAATTACAGTTCCAGGCAGGGCATCGCTCAGTTATTTGACTTTACTAATGCCCTTCACGTTCTCAAATCAGTGTTATTGGAGTGTGTGCTATTTTAGGAGAAGGTTGAAATAATGGCTATTCTAAGAATTTTTTTTCTAATGGTTCTTATTGCCTTGTTTAACTCAACTGTTATGCTCTTTCTTGGGTGGATAGAGTAGGTTTGGCTCATTTTTATTCACTCCAGAAATGTTAACAATTGCCTCTCCTTTTTATTGGACTCAATGTTGCACTAATCAAGCTTTCTTAAGGAAATTTTGCTCTCTGCTAGCTGTTTCTGGTCTCGAACTTCTATTCTGTAGCCTGGGAAGCTCTAGTTTTTTTCCCCAAAATCATAGATCCACCCATAGACACTAGTCTTCAGCAGCAGCTAAGGTTTGAACTTTAGTTAAGCAAGAAAGGAAAGATGTATCAGCTGAAGATTAGACTCTAGGCTCTGGAAAAATCTTTTTTTCTTCATTTTGCCTTTAAAAAACACGGAGCATATTATATTCCAGGGTATGTTGTATGTGAGAAAATACAGCATTTCAGAAAATACCATCTTCTTGTATCAGCTGAGTCTTTCACGCATGGCCTTCTCTGTGTAATGCAATATCTTAAAACATTAACAAATATCACAACGATATCATCTAATGTCATCACAACTCCCGATTTAGATGTATTAGATCAACTTTACGACTGTTTCAAGAGAGATGGCCATTGTCATCAAATTACCATTCGAAATTAGATCTGCCCTGAATGTTCTGTGCAGATTTAGGTATAATGGTAGATATTCTGGAAAACAGGACACTATATATACACTTTAATTATAGAGAAATCTGAAAGCAATTCTGAACTTCCATGCCAGTGATAAGTAGGAGTCATTAAAGTGCTTTATTTTCCATGCTTTGAGGCAAGCAGGTAAAGAAAGAAGATGAAACCCTTTAAAATGAAAACCTAGAAAAGGATAGAAACCTTTAAGTGCATGCTAAGACTTAATACAAATGGAAAATTGACCCAGGCATTTCAAAATGAATACAATTTCCATGCGCAGATACACTCCCTAAAGTAATAGAAGAGAAACTTTTTTTCCCCTGTTTTTAGTACAACTTTCCATTCCTCAAGCTTCTACCGCGTGCGTTAGTATAGGGATGCTGAAAAGGAGAAGCCAGAATTACATCCTGTGTTTTGACTATGGTCATCTTAGCAGCTAAGTTAAAAAGCATTCGAATAAATTTGTGGCTGAAAAGAAAAGTGCCACATTATTCCAGCACAAGTTCAACTACTGGAAAGAGAAGTTTTGAGAATAAGCAGTGGTTATAACAGGTAACCTGCTACCCTGAGGATCTGGTATATAGGCTGAAACAAATCTAGTAATTCATGTTGGATGCATCTACACGAGATGCTGACTGTGCAGTAGCCGAATAATACTGCACAGTAGCACTGCACAGTATTATTAGGCTACTGTGCAGTAGCATCATTTAAAAGGTGCATTGCTACAGTGCAGTACTGCACATTTATGTAGTGCTTGATTTTACAAGTACTAAATAAATGCACAGTAACCAGTGCACAGTAGCATCTTGTGTAGATGTGCTTAGAGTCTACACAAAAAGAAAGACAGAAACAAGAATAATAGAGAAAATGCATGCAACGGACTGGGGTTAATTAGAAACGGGTAAACAGCTTGGGTACAGCACTCTGACAGACAAGCGGATGAAGAGCAAAGGCAACAAAAATAGCATGAGAGATGGGGAGGCTCATACAGAGACGTATATAACATTTAAGCATTTTTAAAAAGGATCACTCGGGCAAAAGGAGTTCGTGTTGGCAAATTAGGACGACTGTTTGCACTAGTCCTTGAAGACCGGGTCTCTTGTTCCTGTAAAGGAAAATGTGTCTCCATTTCCGTCTCCTCTTGCTCTTGCTCTTGCTCTGTTTCTCTTTCTGGGGGAAATGGAGTTTGGTTTCAATATACAATAAAATATTTGAAACTTTTCATTCAAATATTGCTTTTTCTGGTTTGAAAGTATACCATATGTGCATTTCCACAATCTGTTGCAGCCCAGGACCTCGCATCATTTTGCTAGTGTTAACCTTAGGCTGTCACTTGAATCATACACCTGTGGCAGACAGTGAATCTGGGTAAAGATTCTTCTTTTGCACTGCCAGGTCTTGAGTGCCCGTGCGCATGACAGGTTACTCAGTCCTGCAAAATGTCTAGATGAGGATGAGCCTCAAACCTCCAGTGCTGTTGCAATGACTGTGTACTGAAATCGTGAAGCTGAGTGAGCTGGGCTGGGCAACCTGGCCCTTATTCCTGCCACTGACCTGCTGTGGGGTTGTGAGCCAATTCAATTCACCTCTCTGTGCCAGTTATGTTTCCTGCCTCTGGTCTGAATTTACATCGTAAGCTTGTGCTGTGACCTTCTTTTACCGAATTTACTGTGCCTAGCACAAAATGGCTTCAAACTCATTAGGTTCTGTAGATGCTATTGTGATACAAGTGACGTGCACATAGAATGGCTTATTATAGCAAAGGTACAGCTAGCTCTTCTGCCTTTCAGGCTGGCTTTAAGAGGACCTTAGGATTGAAAGACCTTCATTGTAAGTAAGGCGACCCCTGCAGTGTCTCACCGTGCTTTCTTTTCTTTTTCTTAATTTAATTTTTTTTTTATCATTCCTTCTTTTTCCTCTCCACAACTTTCCATTGTTTTCTTCCATTGTTAGCTTCATTTGGCTGCTTAGAATTGGAGTGTATTTGTTTCCCCAAGACTTATGGTCTTAATACCATAAGCAACATTTTAGAAACAGAATGCAAGATTTATGTTCCAAGTTTAAACAGTTGTTTAAAATAACTTCTATTTTTAGCAAACAGATGCCAGCACTAATGGAAAATAACAATACTTCATTTCCACCCCAAATTGAACCTTTTTGTAGTTCTATATTAAGAAAATGCTTGTATCCAATAGCTTCATAGAGACACATTTTACTTTTCTGCATAGTTATCCATCCCTGAGCAAATTATTATTGAATGTTTTATAAAAGCAAAATTAATTACCAGTTTGTATAGTTCTCTTGGCTCCTGGAGCTCCAGTAATGACTTCACTATTTTTTTTTAATAGAACTGTGTCTATTACATACATATTAGACAAGCCTGGACAAAATTGCTTTGCACTTATTACTATTATCACTGCCCACTATTCAGTTCTTTAGTGGCCGCAGAGAAGTTGGATGTTCAGCCTCTAACCATCAGAATACGGTTGTCTCTTTGCAGAAGAGCTTATGTTTTCAGCCCATCTCCATCAATTATCAAAGAACCGACAAAAATGAATGATAATCACATTTTGGGGGTTAAATAAAAACAGTGGAGGAGACTCCCAGCGTGGTGAAAACCTGCCCAGGCAGCTCCACACTGGAGCTTCTGGCTGCCATTTACCGGAGGCTTGGGTTGGAGGGAGGGAGGGAGGGAAAGGGAGCCCCTCTCCAGGCATATCATGGTAACTTCCCCAGCGCTGCTGATCCAGGCACCGTAGTGCCTATTCACACAGTCTTGAGCCAAGTAGCAACCATCCACTTACCTAGTACTTGTGAATACCTATTCATCTTCCCTGAGATCTTCTCCAGGATCTCAGCTCCCACCCAGCTTATACAGACAGGGCTGCCAAATTGTGACCAGCCCCATGTTTCACCCCACCACTATTTGACTATAAGTTACAGCTCGTAGTCATGGAGCTGCAGGAAATCGTTAGTCACAGGCCAAGAGGGTTCAGTTATCACATGCCAGGAACTTGCTTCTCTCTTACGGATGCAGCAGCTGCTCTCTTGATTCATTATGCTCCTCTGATTTTGATACGACTGAGACAAATCCATCAACCTGGGACTGTTCCAAAAATGTAACCAACCCCAAGAGCAAGGGAGAGACTGGATGTTATGAGTTGGTGGTAAGAGTAGGGGACCACAAATGCTCACCCAGTGGTTCTGCAGAGCTGGGTTGTAGCAGTGGCTCTCGTGCCTGACCTCCTTGGTACCTGCCTCCCACTGAGCCTCACTCTTTCTATAGAGCCCAATGAATCTTGACCCAATGTGTGCCTGGTTTCCTCCTTCATTTTCCCTGCCATGGTGCTTCTGGTCTGGATATACAACTCTTGCCGGGGTGATGCACATAATTTAGTTTGCACATGCATAAATTAAGAATAATGATTCTACTTTTCTAAATCACTATGGGAGTTACAGATGAAAAGCTCTATATAAGGACTAGATGGTAGTAACATTTGTGAAGTACACACTAGTGTGATGAAGGCTATGTAAATATGTGGTTAGGTATTAAGGAACACAAAGACAAGGCAAATTAGATTTTAAGTCCCTTTGACTTCAGCAGGAACTCTGATGGAGGTTGGTAGGATAATTTACTCTGTGTAAATTATCCTATACTGTATTGAGTGGGAAACTGTATTTCATTATCTGTGTTTGGTGGGGAAAAACCAGGCACAGGGAGAATGGCAAAAGCTTTCTAACTGGGTTAAAAGTATCCCCCCTCCTTTCCTCCTTTACTGTTCAGTATTAAATTGTTTCTAAAATGAATCTTACATAGCTGCATACAGGCAAGCCTGGACTCTTGCAACCATCTAGAAACTAAATCTAATGTATACACTTGTCCTATAATTCAGTCTTCCTTGTTGCTCAGGATTTAACAATAGAAGAAGATTGTACATATTCCTTGAACCTTTTTTTGTTTTTAATTCAAATAATGGCAAGAACCTTAATATTAGCTTTGATGCTGTCCTGGTAATGAGGTCTCCTATGCAATGTCATCTTCTACAGAAATTATATGAAGGAATTAATTTGTATTAAAAAAATGAAGAATTTCATTTGCCTGTTTTTGAGATTTGGGTTTCATCTGGCTTCGTTTGGAAGAGTAGCAATTACATTTTTTAAATTTAGTGTTAATATTATTATTTAAAGCGTGTAGGGCATCTGTGTGCATGGCATTCAAATAGAACCACACGTCTGGGGCAATTACTCATTCTAATTTTTCATTTTTGAATTACAACCTTCATCAGACATCAAGGGGCAGATCTTTGGATCCCACTGAACTTAATGGAAGGAGGAGACTGATCCACAGCAGCTAGACAATATGGCTCCTAATTTCTAAATAGGACAGGAAGCTTAAGGTTATGTGATTGTGGGTGCACAAGCAAGTTAACCATCAGTTAAGGTAGGTTTTGAACTTCCAGCATATCAGTGACTAAGTGATAGCTGTCATTGTGTTAACTTAGACAGGCAAGGGTCCTTGAGTAGAAGTGATATCTTTTATTAGATCAACTGAGTAGCTGGGAGAAAAGTTCTTAGCAAGCTTTTGGGTGCAATCACCTTTCTTCCGGCAAAGGAGGTCACAGCTGGTCTTCCTATGCCTGAAGAAGGGTGATCGCACCTAAAAGCTTGCTAAGAACTTTTTTCCAACTACTCAGTTGGTTTAATAAAGGATATCACTTCTACTTAAAGAACTTTGTCTACCTATGTCCTTGGACCAACACGGCTACAACCAAAAACCCAGCATTGTATAAACATTCACATTTACCACAAGGTAGCGTGCCCCACTTTCACTAAGGGGATACTACTTTGCCTTTTTTTTCACCGGATAGCTGTGCACACACACAGGCAAAATGCACGATGAACCCAATGTGGAGTTCTCACTCAATGACTTGAGTAAAGAGCAGGGCTGGACCCTTCTGTATATGCTGGTGTCTTGCATTTTTAATTCATGGGTAAGTTCCCTTTGTTGTTAATATATCATACTGTTATTTGGCTACCGTGCATTTGATTGTGTCCTGTTGTGAGAGGTGCACTTAAGACCATTCTTCATCTCTATGCTGTTCTGAGGAAAGGTGGTCAGTGTCCTTCATACTCTCTGAGCATCTGGAAGAGTGGTAGTTTAAGGAGTTGTGTGTATCTTTTTGTATCTTCTTAACTTTATAGGTGTGTGTAGAAATGGCATACAACTGTACATCTCTCAAGACTGCTTCCTGCTTCTTCCTCATCCTTTGCCTCTTCCTGTCTTGGGAAGTTCACAGTTTGCACTCAGTTACCTCTCTCTAAACTTCTTAGAGACAGAGATTCTTCCCAGGGCAGGAGTCACATTGTTGGAACAAATCAACGTCCTCCTCATGGCCTCAGACTTTCCTATTACCTCATATATTCAGGGTTGCCCTGACATTCCTATAGCTCCCTTGGAATTTTTGGATACTATTCTATTAGAGTATTGCTATTTTAATGGGTGCTTTGAAAGAGAAATAACTTCTACCATCACAGCATGGTGCCTGCTACTTTAGTATCAGACCAACAGTGACTTTTACCCGTTTCAGACTTGACACATTATTATAAAATATTTCTCTCTAATTCCCATACCAGCTATGTTGCCCTAGTGTTAATGTTAGTATTGCCAAGAATCATTAGAGGTGGGATTTGTTTTCTTTGTCTTCTGGTTTCTATGCCATTAAAGTGCAGTTCATGATTTCATGCTATTCTAGGATTGAGGAGAAATTTCTTCTGTGTAAAGCATATTTGAGAATTTCAGCTTGATCAATCACCTCCTGAAAAGTAGGCTGTACTGTCTCCATTTGAAAATAAGTGGGGTTTTGAATAGTATGGTCATTTGTCTGGTCTTTTTGTTTGTCAGATTAAATAACCAGTCTCTCAGCCCACATCAACTGACCCTAAAAAAATAGACCTCATCGTTAGACTTAGGAGACGTCGAATCTCTCAGATATGTAAGACGTTCGTACTATTTCTGTCCTGGAAGTGATAAGCTCAAGTCAGGGCTGACTTATATGAGCATTGGTAGTATAGAGAAGCTTGTGCAAACTTTTGGGTCTGTTTTGTCAACTCATAACTTCATCCAAAAAGCTCCCGAGAAAATTTCCCCTTCCCAGAGATTACAGTCCCTCCTAGCAACCCAAAATTTTAACTGGTGAATAGAGCTGTCTACATTTCTTTTTTAAACCAAAAGTTTTTTTGGAATCAACGTTTTGGATTTGCCAGTGAACCGAAAACTTTTCCACATTTAAAATGCACCAGATGATACAAGGAAGGACTTTCCTTCAATTGACCTGCTGCTTTGGCCTCATTGCTCTTCTCTTGTATCATGCTGCTACTTTTCCCTTCTCTAATGCTTCAGGGAGAAGCTCTTCTCCTTGCTTTTAAGGCTCTTTATCGTTCAGCCACGTGAAGGAGAAGACACGGCTGATTTCTTAACCTCTTGTCATCGCTGCCTTCACGCAACCAGTGACACTGGGTTTGATTGGCAGACTGTCAAGCCCTCCATTTCCCCAGCACTTTTGCTTTATCCTGTGCTTCTGCTGTTGCTTATACCTTGGGAAGACTTGCAATCACTATTCATAAAACCATCCTCACTTTCAGCTCTCCTAAAAACCCAGCTGTAACAGGGAACCTATGGCTCCTGTTACTGAGAGAGAGAAATGAGCCAAACTGTGCTCAGGCACTTGGGAGGAGTGTTAGCTATAAAGTGATAAGCAGCCCGAGCCCTTTTAATGAGCGGTGTCTATTGCTGTGCTAGGCTGACAGCACAGCACTAGGAGTACAATAGGGGAGTAACCTGGGGAAGCAGCAAGAGAACTAGAGCAGTTCTAGCTCTGCTGCTGGAGGCCATCCTGAAGGATGCTACGTTGAGCATGTTAGATGGCACCAACAGACTGGAGTTACAAGACTGGAAGGGGGCAGGGCTCTGGGGGCATATAAGTCCAGGCCAGAACCAGAACAAACAGTCTGGCCATGGAGGCTGAAGGGAAAGGAGCTCTGCACAAGCAAGAAGCTGAGGCCTGGCAGGCGTTTAGAACTGCTCTGGTTAATGATTGCATTAGAAAGCCAGAAGGCTTAGGACAGTGGTCTCCAGCCTTTTAAAGTAGGAGATCACCTTTGGCATTTAAAAGCTACTCAAGATCTACCATGTGTCACCCCCTTCCCTCCTTCCTCCCTGCCCCAGTAGGTAATTCTGTGGGGAGGGAAGGGGGGGTGCAGATTGAAGCAGAGGGAGAAAAAATTGTTTGGGGGGCATGTCTCCCCAGCAGGTAAGTCCCACCTGGCTGGGGTCCCACTTACCCCTGCTCCTGCTTCTGCAGCACTGTCTCTCGCCACAGGGGCCTCAATCTAGCCCCCGCCCTTTCTCTCCCCCACGGACTGACCTTCAGGGCTAGGGTGCACGTGCACATGTACACAGGCACTCAGCCCCCCCATACCAGACTTGGATTGATTCCAAGAGGCTCTGAGATATACTGGTAGATTGAGTTCCACTGGTTGGTGACCACTGGCTTAGGGGATTAAGTTATAGCCAGTGCATTTAGGTTTTAGGTTTAAGTTAGCTCAGTGGTTTGGTATGACTAGGAAGGAATGAGAGGAAGTTTCAGTGGTGCCTAAGGGACATGTGGCTTTTTTGAGTGTTGCCAGAGAGCAGGGGCTTGATAGTGACAAGAGAATAATAGCAGTCTTGGAGAAGCAAAACACTCTTCATCAGTGACTTGGATGAGGGGGTAAAAAGCACCCTGTTTAAATTTGATGATGACACTAAGATGTGTGGGAAAGTGGGCATGCTAGAAGGGAGGAATAGGCTGCTATTGGACCTAGACTGGTTACAGAGGTGGGCGGATGAGAACAGGATGGGTTTCAACACTGACAAGTGCAAGGTGCTACACCTGGGGAGGAAGAACCAGCAGCATACCTACAGGTGGGGAACTCCCTTCTCATCAGTGCACAGGCAGAAAAGGATCTAGGAATCATTACTGATGCCAAAAGGAACGTGGGCTGACAGTGTGCAGATGTGGTCAGGAAGGCCAACTGCACCTTGTCATGCATTCACAGATGCATCTTGAGCAGGTCCAAGGAGGTGATCCTCTCCCTCTATGTGACACTGGTCAGGCCACAGTTGGAGTACTGCATCCAGTTCTGGGTGATGCACTTCAGAAGGGATGTGAACAACTTGGAGTGGGTCCAGAGGAGGGCCACTCGCATGATCGGGGGCAACAGGACAGGCCCTATGAGGAGAGGTTAAGGGACTTGAACCAGTTCAGCCTCCACAAGAGAAGGCTGAGGGGAGATCTAGTAGCCTGTTACAAACTAGTAAGAGGGGACCAGCAGGTTTTGGGGTGTTCCCCCACCCACTACCAGGAGTGACAAGAAATAACGGTCACAAGCTGGCAGGGGGTAGATTCAGACTAGACATCAGGAAGCACTACTTAACAGTCTGGGCAGCTAGGATCTGGAATCAACTTTCAAGAGAATTGGTGCTGGCTCCTACCCTGGGGGTCTTTAAGAGGAGGTTAGATGAACACCTTGCTGGGGTCGTTTGACCCCAGTACTTTTTCCTACCGTGGCAGGGGGTTGGACTTGACAATCTGCTCAGGTCCCTTCCGACCCTACCAACTATGAAACTAATGGTTGAGGACCAATATCTTATGAGGGGCAGGAACAGGGCCAGGGGCCCAAAGCTGAGAGAAGGGTGGAGTTTGGGACCATAAGGCCCACACCCCAGGCAGGGGAGAAATAAGAGCCCAAAAGGGTAAGACAAGGGATAGAGCCAGAGAAGCTAGACACAGAGTAGTATATCTAGGCAAAAGAGACCAGCAAGAGCAGTTGGGGTGGAAAGTGGGAAGGTCGAGGCTTCAACAAGGGAATAGAGGCCTAAGATAGCCTCATGGTGTTGGAAAAGGTGCCCACCTAAGTGATGATGACTGGAAACACCTGTGAGGTGTGATCATGGCTGAAGGGAAGGGTCAGAGGCCATGATTAACCTATTAGGCAATGGGTGCCTTTGGGGCATGTGTAGGTCAAGAGTGTCCCTTCTAGTGGGGAAGAGTGACTGGGAACTGTGGGGTCCAAGAGGGTTCCATGGGGAAAGAGTACAAGTTATGGCATGCTCTAACACCCTTGGCAGTCTTCCTTTCAAAAAGTTAATAATAACATCAAGGTGTGGCAGAAGAGAGCAAGGGAGGGTACCTTAGTATAGTTCAGGAGTAGAATTGCCACGAGGAGGGTGTGATGGCCACCCCTGAGCATCAGTCTTGTTCTAATACCTTTACCATGTTCCTTTGCAGTCCCTTCTATCTGACAATGTAAGGCAGCAACTGAGATCCCCAACTATGTATTTGTTGGCTAATTATACTTGCTTCTTCTCATCTGTCGAGGAGATAGACTTACTGCCCATTTGTCTATTCTTTTTTCTTTGCTAAGTCATGTAACCTTCCAGAAACCTAGACCTCAAATAGAACTTACTGGAAAATAGGGGGCTGTCTATTAGGGCTGTGTGAAATTTCACCAACAGTTTTGTTTCAACACTGTTTTGACCCTTTTCAAGGTTGAAACAGCAACATCGAAATGGAACAGATATGGTTGAAACAGCCTCAAAACAAAACAAGGCAAGTCAAAGCATTTTGCTGTTTCAATGCTGTTTCAATGTTTCACCCATAGGCTATAATGGAGAAGATTGAAACAGCATATAGCTTGGTCATTTCTGGCCAGATTTAGACAAAACTTACAGAAATGGTATCCTCTTCTGAGGGCATGATTCATGCCAAGTTTCAAGAAGGAGTTCAGAGAACCTGCACCCCAAAATCTTAAGAGCAAAACTCATGTCACGTGTATGTGTTAAGCCACAGCAGAGTCCAAAGTGCAGGGTTGGTAGCCCCTGGTGAGGCCACAAAGCTTGCTAAGTTTCAAGGAGATTGGCTTGACCTTCCCCGTTATGTCCTATGGGCGAAACATCGAAATGGCAAAACGTTTCAATGGAACGGAGCGCAACAGCTGTTTCGATTCGGTACAGAAGTCAAATAGAAACACTGTTCTGTTGTAACGTGGAAAAGCTGGTCGAAGTGGAACACTTCTGTTTTGCACAGCCCTACTACTTACTGCTGAACGTAGAAATAGAAAAAAGCTGGTGTTCACCGAAATAGTCCAAGGGAAATAGTTGGTCTTTTTTTGTTGATTTTGAACGGCTATTTTACTATTTTTGTTTTTTACCACGCAACTTTGAGTAAAAAAAAAAAAAAAAAAGCATTCCATCTCAATTTCAATTTTGCTGATTTTTCGATTGGGATTTCTGAGCACTGTGTGTGCGCGTGCGTGAATATTAATTTGCCAACTAGAAACCCAACCCTCCCTAGTAATATCTTACTAGTAATGATAATGATGGATGGAAAAAAACCAGTAATTTTGCAAATCACTGGATTTTTTTAATGTAAACATTCTATATCTGTACCTCCATAAATCCCTCTCCAGCAGGTAAGCAAAGTGACAGATGCATCACTCTTCAGAAGAAGCTTAGACGGCTCTGTAAATTGAAGTTTCTCTCTGTACGAAAGACTTTTTTTCTTATTTAAGACTCGGAAAGGTTGTTTATTGCTGTGCTGTAGCATTGTGCATCTGTTCTCTCCTTGGTAAAGTACATAAAGGACTCCCTGTACTCTGATTCTCTGGTCAGACCCTTTCATCTTTTGCCTCCTCCCAGTCTCTCCCCCACAAAGTCCTTACCATTCAACTAAGGCTAACTTAGAGGGAATAGAAGCTTCACCTTTCTTTGAAAGGCAAAAATGATAGATAGCAGGCAGGAGGGGATGGATGGAAGCTTGCTTTGATGTCATGAACTCTGCCAGGAGCAGATGTGACAAGTGAGGAAGGGAGAGTCGGGCATAACAAGAGATCAAATGCTTGGCTTGCACGGCCTCCTGCTGCACGTGCAAACAAACTGTAAACCTATGGTACAATGCTACCTGAAGGAAAAGCTAAGCCAATAATAAAAAGATATTGCCCGTAATGAAAGGGAAGCTGAAGGGCACAGCAGCAGCTCGCTTCATACATATACTTAACACTGCTGGAAATATGCATTAGAACTAATTGATTTTAAACCTACCTTTACTGTGTACACACTAAAACAGGGAGGTTTCAGGTTTGCAGAACGTGTCATCCTTTGCCAGAGATGTAACACCATCTCTCCATAACTGAGACCAGACATTGGATCCCCTCTAAAAATAGATATTTTAAGCAAATTCTGCTCCCCTGGGGTCTGGGTAGAAGTTTGCTGCTCCTGGTCTACAATCATGTGGCATACTTTAAGCCATGTTATTGTAGATTGGAAGCTGTATGTGTTAGACATTTGCTGGTTCTAGAAACAAAGGTAGGAACCTGGTGTAAGTAATTAGGGGTGTGGGGGGGCTAGCAGGTCTGTAGGAGGGGGTGGCTTTGGCAGGATTGGGGCAGGCTGGTGGGTCTTGGGGCAGGTGAGAGGACTTGGTGAGTCTCCAGGGGGGTATTGTCCATCCATGGGTGGGGAGCTGAAAATAGCCCAATCAGGGTTGATGGTGGGGGTAGAAGAGCTCAGCCCTGGGGCTGAGGTTTCCCAGGCCCTAGGTTTCACTCCAGATATTCAGTAGATCAGGCTAAGATGCTCCCAATCTAAGTTCACCACCCCAAGTAAATTAATTTGGATTGAGCCCACCATTTTTTTCGGTGCCTAATTTAACCTCCCTGAACATCTGCATATATTAGACTTAGCTTGATCTAATCCTGGTTAGGTTGATCTAACTGTGAGGTCTGCACATACCCCTAGGGTACAGCACTGTTGCTTATCTAGCACTCTTTTGCATGTAGCAAATTCAGTTTTCCAACCAGCTGTAAGGTTATTTGTGTAAAGCCCCAAGCTTGCAAGGCCAAATCTTTGTTGAGGACACTAGGCACTACTACAGTGCAAATAATGGCACATGTATCCAGTGTATGACACTAAGCCTAAAAAAGGTGCAGCTCCTGCCCAAAAACCAACAAACTGAATTAATACTAGAAGTCTCTGAATGACTAGCTATTTGCTGATCACAGCCATGCCTGTTTCCTTGGCTTGTTTTATTTATTTTTGTTTTTTTTCATTTGTGAACTAGTTTCTTCCCTTGGGAACAGGCGAGAGACCTTCACATAACAGATATTAGTCCTGCCCTTTAGTGGACTACTGGGAAGATGGCCACGTTACGGTGATGTAGACCTGATAAATATCAATTTAGACTAAAATTGCCTGAATTGTTTGTTAGTTGCAAGTAGTACTAATCCTAATAATTAAAAACTTAAGTAGCAGCACAGAGGTGATTAAAAAAAAAAATTGATTCAACAGGGTTGAACTTTTTCATAGGAATGCTGCTCTGGGATCCCATACCTGGTTACTGGGAAGCAGGGGATCCCAGGGAGCTGAAAAGCCCTCCCAGTATAGGGTGACAAGCCTGGGAGACAGAGAAATCATTGCGCTAGCCTATTGCCTGCACTACCATGCTTTCCAGGGACCGGCTGCCCAGCTGACACATGGGGCTTGGCTTGCAAGTCCTGAATCTCCGTTCCATTTTGAGGTTTTCCAAACAGACTTTTCCAAAACTCTGTCCTTACAGAAAAGTTCCCTTCCTGATTCAAGACGGAAAATGTTGGGAGTATGGACATTCCCAGAGGATGGAAATTCCTGTTTCCAAACAGCTTTTTTCATTCATCTAAACTGCTTTTCCAAAAATGAACACAATTTCAGAATTAAATAGCTTTCAAACTTATGTATAGAAATTTGTTTTCCAGGACACTGAATAGTATAAAATTTTGCTTCCATGCATGACCTGAAGGAGTGAGATTCAGCTGCACGCAGAGGGACCTCGCAGGGATTATGTATCATTTCAGCCTCCCTCTAGCCCTGTTTCAGGGGGTGAATTAAGAATAAAGTAGCATGCAGTGCTGATCTTCTATATCTTGCCCAACTCTGGTTAATAAGCTAGAGTGCTGATAACAAATGGTAGGGGTGGAAGGAAGCGGACATAGAGTAGAAGCAAAAAGCTTATGTAGCTAGTTGCTTTGACAGATAATGGACATCATTTCAATGGGAATTATACATGAGGAGTTGCAGCAGAATTTGTAATAAAGATCCACTGTGCAGAATAAGTATTTGAAGTTACAACTACTAATCCAAAACTGATTTCAGTGCTGCTTGAAATTCAATAATGTTAATGTTGACTGTAATATATGGGAACATTAGGAAATGGAAAATTTGCACTATATTTCCGTTCTAATAGCACCAGGAATGAATGAGTCTGAAAGTATGAGTGTAAAAGCCTTGGCTAACTAGTCTTCCTGCTGTATGTGAAAAGCACTATATGTCAGGAGCAGAAGTTACAAATGTGTAATCATGACATGCTGACAAACTGAAATGCCAAAATGACACCTTTATAGATAGTTTCCTTTTAAAACAGGTGTTATACTTTTCTGTAAGCCTGATGATAGTTTGCTAATATTAAGATGACTGTTAGGAATTGAATGGCAAATATGAATCTGATGAGAATGAATAAAGATAAGTGCAAGGTCCTGCACTTAGGACACCACAATGCTATGCACTGGTTCAGGCTGGGCCAACTGGCTAGGCAGCAGCTCTGCAGAGAAGGACCTGGGGGGGTCCAGTGGACAAACAGAATATGAGCCAGCAGTGTGCCCTTGTTGGAGAAAAATGGCATACTGAGCTACATTAGTAGGTTGGAAGTGAATATTCACTTCTGTTCAGCAATGGCGAGGCCACATCTGGAGTACTGCATCCAGTTTTGCACACCCCCCCCCCCAAAGGATGTAGACAAATTGGAGAAAGTCCAGTGGAAGTCAACAAAATTGGTTTGGGGGCTGGGGCACATGAAGTATGCTGAGATTTTGAGGGAATTGTGCTTATTTCATCTGCAGAAGAGAAGGATGGGAGGTAGGGACCTGCCAAATTCAAGGCAAAGTGTGGTGCGCAGCAGATCCTTTAATTGTACAGCCCCCATGCACTCCTCCACCGCTGATTGGTGCAGGGGCTATGCTTGCAGCTCACTCCTGATCAGTGGGGAGGCAAATACGGTAGTTTTATATATGGTGCTGTTTTTGCCTCCCACTGCCGATTGGCTGAGAACCCCAAGCAGTCCCAAAGCTTGTAGCTGCCTGCATGGAGGCAAAAACCACACCATGTTTAAACCTGTGGGTTTTTTGCTGATCAGGAGGGAGCAATGAGACCCCTCTGCCAATCAGATGGGAGGAGGGGCACATGGGGGAGCATAAAGGATTAAAGGAGCTGCCATGCACCCCACTTCAATCGGCTCGAGTTGCAACAAGGGAAGTCTAGGTTAGAGATGAGGAGAACATTTCTCACTAGGAGGGTAGTAAAGCATTGGAGTATGTTACCTAGAGGGGTGGTGGAATCTCCATCCTTGGAGGTTTTTAAGACTCTGCTAGACAAAGCCTTGGCTGGAATGATATAGCTGGGGGCTGGTCCTGCTGTGAGCGGGGTGTCCTACTAGGTGACCTTCTGAGGTGCCTTCCAACCCTGATTTTTCTATGAATCTATGGTTCTTTTACTCATACAAATATATTTCAGCTTTGAAAACAACTCATTCTGGAAGAAGGTACACATCTTGTTGTGTTATTCTAGCTCGTGCTCCCAAAACAGATTGTAGGAGATATGCCCATAGCTAAATTTTCAGAATTTTGTATCTGCTCCAGTGTGTTTGACTACTACATTTGTAAAGGGCTGGTCTAACACTGTATTTCAGATGGGCTGCTAATCTCATGTCAGAGCCCTCAATCAATTTCAAAGTTTTTGATGCATGAATCAAATACTAGCATACATTTACCAATGCGTCTCAAGCAAGACTAAGGTGGTCATCCTCTTGCTCTACTCAGCCTTGGTGAGACCGCAGCTGGAGTATACTGCATCCAGTTCTGGGCGCCGCACTTCAGGAAGGATGTGCAGAAGCTTGAGAGCGTCCAAAGGAGGGCCATGTGCATGATTAGAGGCCTAGAGACCAGGTCATATGAGGAGAGGCTGAAATACTTGGGACTGTTCAGCCTGGAGAAAAGAGGGGACTTGGTAGCAGCCTATAAGTATATAGAGGGTATACATCAGGGCCTGGGGGAACATCTGTTCATCAAGGCACCTCAAGGGAAGACAAGAAACAAAGGACGCAAACTTATCAAAGATCTCTTCAGATTGGACATAAGGAAAAACTTTTGTATGATTTGAGTGCCTAAGGTACTCAAATCTTTATCAGCGATTTGGACAATTTGGACGACGGGGTGAAAAGCAACAGCGATCAGGGATTTGGATGATGGGGTGAAAAGCAACCTGGTCAAATTTGCTGGTGATACCAAAATTTGGGGTGAGGTGGGCAGGTTAGCAGGGAGGGAAAGACTGCAGAAAGACCTGGATAGGTTGCAGGGGTGGGCTAACAAAAACAGGATGCGTTTCAATACTGACAAGTGCAGGGTGCT
>JAGPOW010001918.1:17386096-17443291 GCA_030014935.1 Caiman crocodilus | reverse complement strand
AGGGAAAGACTGCAGAAAGACCTGGATAGGTTGCAGGGGTGGGCTAACAAAAACAGGATGCGTTTCAATACTGACAAGTGCAGGGTGCTGCACTTGGGCGGTAGTAACCAGCAGCACACTTATAAGATGGGAAAGTCCCTTCTTGAGAGCACAGAGGCAGAAAGGGATTTTGGAGTCATCATCGACTCCAAGATGAACATGGGCCGACAACGTGAGGTCACGGTTGGCAGGGCTAACCGGACCCTATCGTGCATACAGGTGCATCTCCAGTAGGGCCTAAGGGACATGTGGCTTTCTTGAGTCTTGCCAGAGAGCAGGGAGAAGCAAAGCACTGTTCAACATCTTCTCCAGTGACTTGGACGGGGGGTAAAAAGCACGCTGTTCAAATTTGCTGATGACACCAAGGTGTGTGGGAAAGTGGGCATGCTAGAAGGGAGGAATAGGCTGCAATCAGACCTAGACAGGTTGCAGGGGTGGGCGGATGAGAACAGGACGGGTTTCAGCACTGACAAGTGCAAGGTGCTGCACCTGGGGAGGAAGAACCAGCAGCAGACCTACAGGTGGGGAACTCCCTTCTTGTCAGAGCAGAGGCAGGAAAGGATCTTGGAATCATTATTGATGCCAAAATGAACATGGGCCAACAGTGTGGGGACGCGGTTAGGAAGGCCAACCGTACCTTGTCATGCATCCACAGATACATCTGGAGCAAGGAGGTGATCTTCCCCCTCTATGTGACACTGGTCAGGACACAGCTGGAGTACTGTGTCCAATTATGGGCACCCCACTTCAAGAGGGATGTGGACAACATTGAGAGGGTCCAGAGGAGGGCCGCCCGCATGATTCTGGGACAGCAGGGCAGGCCCTACAATGAGAGGTTATGGGACCTGAACCTGTTCAGCCTTCACAAGAGGAGGCTGAGGGGGGACCTTGTGACCATCTATAAACTCACTAGGGGGGACCAGAAGGGTTTGAGGGAGACCTTGTTTTCCCTAGTTCCCCCGGGGATAACAAGGAATAACAGCCACAAGTTGTTGGAAAGTAGGTTTAGATTAGACATCTGTAGGAACTACTTCACAGTTAGGGCGGCTAGGATCTGGAACCAACTTCCAAGGGAAGCGGTGCTGGCTCCTACCTTGGGGGTCTTTAAGAAGCAGCTTGATGCCTACCTGGCTGGAGTCATTTAAGCCCGGTTTTCTTCCTGCCCAGGCAGGGGGTCGGACCAGGTCCCTTCCGACCCGACTTCTATGATTCTGTGAAGGTCTGGAACAGATTCCCCCCAGAGGTGGTACAGTCACCCACCCTGGAGATGTTAAAAAAAATATCTTGATGTGCACCTTGCTGGGGGCAGATGACCCCAGCAGTCTTTCCTGCCCAAGTGCAGGAGGGGCTGGACTCGATGATCTTGTGAGATCCCTTCCAGCCCCGAACACCTGTGAATCTTTTCTTTCTGTCATCCTTATTGCTCACTTTCTACCTGTCATTTTTGATTTACCCTTTCAGTTCTTTTTCTTGGTCTGATTTAATGCTTTTATCTCTTTTTCTGACACGGGCTAATGTCACACCTAGTTAGTCCCTTTCACGTATGATAACTAGAACAGGCTCAGTACTCCTTACTTTCCGCTTTCTTTGTAGCATTGCGTTCAAGTTACTCCCTGAACTTCCTTGTTCCGTCTAGCCACATCACTGGTTTCCCCAGTGCTTCCAGCATGAGTTGTTAGGGCTGAGGATGGAGCTGAGTTTGCAAATTGTGCGCAGAGAGGAAAATTCCATGTCGACAAACAAACACTTTACTGGTACCTAAATTCTTGCGTTAACAAGAATAAGTGGGACCAAAATTAAGGCAATGGACTTTTGTCTGCATCTTTTAGGAACAACTTGCTAGTGCAAAGGCAGGTCAGATGGATTATTATGGTGCTGTATGCCCGGCATTTATTCCTGTTCGTTACTTTGAAGGGGAAAACACGTATTCGTTCAGATATGTTGAGTCTGCTCTAATTCCAGGACGTTCATCGGTTCCATAGCAGAAGCGCTCTAATGTTGGAAACAGGCACACGTCCAGAGGGGTGCAGTGGTGCAGAAGTAGCCCCTTTCAGTCGACCACACCATGGGAGCAGCAGCTAGGGGCTTTTTTAAAGTCCCCAAATCAAATGCTCTCCTTTTCCCTACATACTCAGCAACACATTCCCTCCTGTCCCTTTCCTTCCCTGATCCACCACTGCTGCTGTCTCAGGTTGACCTGTGGGTGGGGAGCTCCAAAGCTACTCATGCCTCCTCCAGCTGGGACAGCGGCAGCAGCAGACAGATCTCTTCTCCCTGCACGGTCCCCTTGGTGTTCCCCTGTCACCTGGGAAGAGGAGCAGCTGATGCCACTGCTATCCCTGGCTAATTCTGGCTCCATGTGCCGCCTGGATGGAGCAGGAGAGGGGCAGCTCTGCAGCCCCTGTCCCCAGGTCAGCTGGGGACAGCAGCGGTAGCAGGCAGAGGAGGTGGGGAATGGAAGTGGAGGGGAGAGCACAACGGGTTTCTTTAGTCTGTCAGCTCCTTGGAACAGGAACTTCACTTCTCTGTTCAGAAAGAGTTAAGGAGGCAGTGGATAATATTGGAAGCAAAAAAAATCCCAACGTAGTTGGGTTTCAAATCCCAAACTCGTGTAATTTGGGTTGACTTGTCACAACCTATTGTTGATATTGCTTAAATGAAGAGAGCAGACTCCCCCCCCACCCGATCCTAAAATCACCTGCTAGTTTCCCTCTGTTCTGAAGGAGTGGAGAAAACTTTAGCTCTGAGTGGGTTCAGACAAAGCCTTTTATTTTTAACTACTTATTTAAATGTTTCCGTGTTCTGGTATCCAGGGTATAGACATAATAAGTTTGGAAATTGCATGTTAGCTATCCAGCAGCTTAAGTTCACAGGGTGAGGGAGGGAGATGAATCTGTCCTTATCTAAATATACATTAAAAAAGCAGATGGGAGAGGATCTCTCTTCCTATAAAGACATGAACCAAACTGATAAAATCATTTTGAAGCTGTTTCCACCATCATTTCTCAGCTAAAATACTACATTTTTTAATATCCATACCCCAATGTGCTTGCAACGATAGTGCCAAGATTAGATCAAGCATTGCCTTTGTCAGTTTTCCATGCATACTTGCTGAGTTGCATAAAAACTGCATTTAAAGGGGGAAAATCCTTGCAAAGCTCTTGACTAGTATATAACTTACTGGACTTAGGGCTTTACAAAGTGCCACAGAAGTACCCATGGTGCCTGGGGCTCCTAGCCCTAAGCCAGGAGAAGGGTTGGCAGACCCCAGGCATTTTCATAAATGCTTCTCTTTTATGTCTCTCCTCTGTCAAAACTTACCAGCAACTTCTGCTTTGCCACTTTAGATAACTCAGGAAATCGTTTTCTTCTCTGGTACACACTGGCAGCTGATCGTTGCATAACTTGGATTTAAGTTGAAAACCAGTATTGCCACCATCTTTATCACCAACATTTAGTAGTCCATCATCTCCAGTAGTCTGGAGAACTGGTGGCAGAGTAGAGCTGAAGTGCCAGCTGAAGCCAGTGTCCAAAACTTAAATGACCCTGAACTAAATGTTGTAGGAGCCACATCCCTCCGCAGTGAACCTGTCAGAAATTCCCAGGATGATTGTATTCCACAATGATGATGGTCATATAAGTATATTGATAGATGCCTTCCAGCTAGAAGAGGGTCATGGGTGGCTACCCCCATTTCCCTTTCCACGGCTAGTCTTGCATAGGGAACTAGCATATTCTCTATTTGTCTGCGGCCCTCCCACTGACATCATGCAACCTATGCTTTTAGATCACATTATGTTAGCATGCAGAATCCCTTTCTGTCCCTCTTCTCAGCACTCTTGCATTTTATTCGCCCGATGAAATGTCCTGCAATCCCTCTGAATGCTGTGGTATATTAAAGGCAAAGTAGCTGACCCACTGGAACATTTATTGTGTGCTGTTGCAGCGCAGAGGCCTGTATTTGAGGAGGTGATCCGACAAGGGGGGGCATGTAATGCTGCTCCTCACATGCTCCCAGAAACTCTAGCTCAGGGTTTTGCAGCAGAAAAGGGAGAAAGTATGTGGTGCAAAAGATTTTAGGCTCATGTGTATCCACAGAGATCGATGTATCCTCAAGGCCTTTTCTCAGAATTCAAACAATCTTCTGAACAGATCTTTTAGACTCCTAGAAAATCAGGGTTGGGAGGGAAGGCAGTCCAGCCTCCTGCTCAAAGTAAGACCATCCCCAGCTAGAGCATTCCAGCCAGCTCTTAAAAAAACCTCCAATGGCAATTCCACCACCTGTCTAGGTAACCCATTCCGGTGCTTCACCCCCCTCCTAGTGAGAGAGTTTTTCCTAATATTCAACCCAAACTCCCCTTGTTGCAACATGAGGCTGTTGCTCCTTGTCGTGTCATCTGCCCCTGAGAACCGTCCAGCTTCATCCTCTTTGTAACCCCCTTCAGGTAGTTGAAGGCTGCTATCAAATCCCCCTTCAGTCTTCTCTTCTGCAGACTACATAAGCCTCAGCTGCTCCTCACCAGTAACGTGCCCCAGACTTTGGGGCAAGTAAATAGCTATCCCTCATCCTGCCATGCCCAGATCCTAAAAACATATACGAGTTATTGGTGCGTTTCCTGAGAGTACAAGCAGACGAGGATTTTGCCTTCTGTTTTGTTATGTGCATAGTTAGTGTTGAATGTACCAGAAAGAGCAGGAACTCGCCCAACGTGGGAAATGGCAGGAGCATCAGTCTCTAACGGACAGTGTTGAAACAGTAACTGCCTTTCAGCTCAATGAGGCGTTTTCCATTGCCTGTAAAGAGGGCTGGGTCTTGAACTAAGCTTCTGTGTATCCAGGCATTTTACCTTGCACTCATCAGTGCAGTATCCGAGTACCTATGAAATATCTATTTCTGTGATATCGTCAACAGAAGGCAACCTGTGACCCATCTCTGTATTTGAAATCTACTATTTAGCGACTCTTACCTATAAAATACCAGCAATCTGCAACAGATTTGGGGAGCTCTTCTCACCAAATCTGAGCAGCTGATAAGCCCAGCATGTTGCACTGAAAACAAAAACCCCCCACCGATATGTAAATCCATTCTTTGTATAAAGGGCCATAAGGTATCCACTCGAACATGGCGTTCGGAGAGCAAACTGTGACCTGGAAGAAATGGAAGTGAAGTACTCCAAAAATTTCAGAGGCTTTCTGTTGCTAAGGAAACCTTTTAACTGAATGTTATGGGAAAGGCTGCCTTTATATAGTCTTTCTCTTAGCTGCCAGATCTTCCTAAAGAGGAACAGAAGCCATTTTAAAGGGTTTTTAATTTTTTAATTTTTTTTTTTTTGGGTGGTGGTTTTTTGAAACAGAGCCCCATGGTTTTGTCTTTAATACGAGCAACAGATAGGATTCAAAGCTGCCTTAAGCATAGCATTGTGGAAAGCAGTGCTAACAGATGACGGTAAGGCAATTTGGGACCGAGTGTACAAAGTAAGAACTCCAGCTATGAAGTGATAAAATTAGCACCCGGGTCGCGAGATGCTTGAAATGCTAGGACCACTAAACCGAGGTCATAACCTCTGTTCCGATTGTGGCATTGACCCACGTGAGGACATCACAGAGGCCTTTCCTGTGCCGTGCAAGACCGCCCGGGTGTAATGCAGGCTAACAAATGAGCTCCGTGTCCCCTCGAGCATGGAGACGCATTTCAGAAGAAAGTGACCTTTCATTCGTGCCATGTTGAGCCGACCCAAAACGATCGTTTTCAGACTGAAGTGGGAAAACGAAGAAAAGGATTATGGGCCGAACAAAGCATTTAAGTTTTAGATTTTTACACTTGTCTCATATACGTACTCGGAGGAGGAGCTCATACCTTCTAATCTGTCGTCTTGCATGACGCTCTCGTTCTTGCCTCGTAAGCTTTTATATCTTGTGAGAGGGCAAGAGCACTTAAACATATGATCATTTTGCCCACTATTAAAATGGCCACGTCTGGCGGAGAAAGCAGAGCTTCCTTCTAACGGTACCCCAACACTATACAACCCTTCAGTAGGCTAAATAAATAATAGATTGGAAACTAATTGGGAATTTTAAGGAAAAGCAATGCCATTCAAATTAAAAATTAAGCCGAGCTGGTTGAGATAAGTCCTACTCAAAACTGTCAGATTTCAAATAACTACAAACAAAACCTGTTTTTACATTGCTTTTAAAACATGGCACCTTCACGAGCACGCCATCTCCTCGCACTCCACCCTTGCATTTTGCATGATGTTGTGATATTGTTATTATCTTGGCCAACAAATTACGTGTTGAAGGTCTGTTCAGAGTTAAACAAATGAGGAGCGTAAAAACCAATCATGATGAATGTATATGGAGCAATTGTTGGACTATGAATGTGCAAATCAAATTGTATTCTCTCTATTTATATATGGTAAGGCTTTTTAAGGAGACAGAACAATAACAAATCATGGAAAAGCAGTTTTATTGTGCATCTATGAATGGAAAGATAATGTTTTGAAATATTCATGGAAAAAATGAACTCAGCACGTTACTTGTTTTGAGTAGAGCTTGGGTAGGTGGCAATCAGACTACAAATGTGAAAGACCTTGCCTTTGCTTCTCAGTGAATCCTCTACCTGTCACTTTAGGGTCTAATCCCTTCTCAGATAATTTAGATGCATGTGGCGGGTCTCTTATATTCTTTCTCCCCTCTTCTCTCTTCTGTGCTAAACGGAAGGTCTTCTTGAGCTGTACAAACTGGATTTTTTTCTCCTTCTTTCTACGCACCCCCCATCATTTATTTCTAGTTATAGTAGGAAGGCTTTATGAAAAGGTTAATACTTGCTGTGATTGGGGTTATACTCCTAGTAAGTCCAGTAGCCTATAGTTTGTTCCATAGCATTGGCTTACTTGAAAATGCCTCGTCTCTGCTCCCGGCGTGACTCAACTATGGGAGCTGAATTTTGCAGAAGGACTGTACCTATCCTTCTGAATTATAAATGGAGATGGACTACAGGAGCAGTCTAGTCATTTCCTTTGGAAGGTCGCCTTCAAGATCCAAAGCCTCAAAATGACTTAATTAGTCAGACTCTCCAGGGCTGGCAATAGCCCCAAACCAAGCATCATTGTGGCAATAAGCAATTGCAACATAGATTCATAGATGTTAGGGTTGGAAGGGACCTCAGCAGATCGTCGAGTACGACCCCCAGCCCTGGGCAGGAAAGAGCGCTGGGGTCAGCAACCCTAGCCAGGTGCATGTTTTAAGACCCCCCAAGGTAGGGGAGAGCACCACCTCCCTTGGAAGCCCATTCCAGATTCTGGTAACCCTTACCATAAAGAACTTCTTCCTGGTGTCATGAGGCAACCCAAGATGATTCTTGGTTTTGGACTATTGCTTTGGACTGGCTTGGCTGTGGTACTGTAGAGAAGGACCTGGGGATTATGGTGGACCATAAACTGAATATGAGACAACAGCGTGCTCTTTTTGCAAAAAAAAGAAAAACAAACAAAAAATCTCCAAGAGCATCCTGGGTTGTATTTATAGGAATGTCACTTGTAAATCAAGGAAAGTGATCTTTTACTCTGTTCAAGACTGGTGAGGCCTCACCAGGAGGACTGTGTCCACTTTGGGGCCCCACACTTCAAGGAAGATGTGGACAGTTTGGAAAGAAGGCAGCAGAGTCCAGCAAAAGTGATTAGGGGCCTGGGAGGCAAGACTTATGAGGAAGGGTTGAAAGAGCCAGGGTTATTTAGCCTGGAGTATAAAAGACAGGGTTTGGTTGGGGGGGAGGCTTGATAAGAGTCTTCAAATACCTGAAGGGTAATTATAGAGGACAGAGATGGGCGTTTCTCTGTGGCGGTAGGGTACAGGACCAGAAAAAAACAGCATTAAAATGCAGCATGGGAAATGTAGGTTGGAAATTAGGAGGAACTTTGTGACTATGAGTGTTCAGGCAGAAGTTGTGGTTTCTCCATGCTTGAAAACCTTCAAAAGCAGATTAGACAGCCACTTGGCTGGGTGGGTTTAGGCAGGGATGGTCCTGCCTTTAGCAGCAGGGTTGAACTAGATGATCTAGTGAGGTTCTTTCTAGCCTTCCTGTCCTATGATCCTATGGGTTTTTTCCAGCTAAGTAATGATCCCAGACTACAGAAATTACTGTGTTAAACTTACAATCAAGCTTAGGTTCTATGGTTTTTTTCCGGCTATCATTTCAAAACAAAGTGGAGAGGAGCTCAAGTCCACGGACTGGGCTGGCGCCCTCCACAGCATTGTATTGTATTTTGTTAGGTATTGTAAACTTACTGCAAAGCACAATGCCCAGCGAGCTGTGTTGCAAACCAAGGATACTCTGCATCATTAAGTTTCCTCCAGATTTTAAATACACGCATTTTCATTTATTTAAACTGCCTACGTAACACCCTGGGATTCTCGCATTAACATCTGTCATGTCCAGTGCTAGTAATATGTATTGCTAATAGCCTGGATCAAACAATCAATGCTACTAAGTCAAAATCATCCAGAGATCCAAATTCACTGTGGCTGAAACAGAAGTGGGAGGTAAAAGTGGTGAGGAGATTAATGAGATGCCTTATTTAGTAGCCTCGAACTACAATGATTTTCCTCAGACTATCATCTATCATCTCTGTCGCCTTGGGCAAAGAAGATGCTATACGCTTCCTGGTAAGTTTAGCACATGTCTATGTTCTGTAATCTCTGTAGCCTGGGATCATTACTTATTTCATTAATTTATGGTGTCTAAAAGTAAAAATACAAAATTTAACTTTATTTTTGGCAGTGGAGCGTCCCGCTGTGGCACTCAAATGTCAGCTACCAAGTTGTGCTGTCGCTTTGTTCATTATTACATCGGACTTGGCAAGAACAAAGGATTCAGCATTTTCTCCCAGTTCTCATTTATTATTCTATAACTTTCTGACTAGCTTCAAAATCTGTTATTCTCTGTTGAATCTTTCCTCCAAGAGGAAGACTATCACCTGATCTTTGCTGACTGCTATCTACCTTATTCTCACTTCCTGGTTTGGTTTGGTTTTTTAATCTCATGCCAGTTGAAAATGTGCAAAGCAGGGTTTATATTAACCATTAATATTCAGAGTCTGAGATACTCTAGTAACTTTAACACCACCTTCTTTGCAAGTGAAAAGCAGGCTGCAGGCCTGTTCCTAGCTGAGAGTGATTTTTCCCGGAGAGAGCCTAATGCAGGTGTCTGTTCTGCATCTCAGTTCTGTGTATTCAGGTAGCGCAATTTGTGAAATGTGAATGTGAAGAGTAAATAGAATAAAGGAGAGCAGTGTGGTCTAGTGCATAAGGCATTAGGCTGGCAATCAGGAGACCTATATCTAATCCTAGCTATATCAGTAATCTGTTACGGGAGCAGGCAATTACAAGCCTCCATACATTTATGGCACTGCAGCAGTCTAGTCTTGAACCCCTTGTCTGATTTTGACTTAGTTTTTATTAAAGAAGAATTCCCTTGGATTCTACTAGACGACTGAGTCAAGGCTAAAGGAGTTTATCCCTTAGTTATTACAATTTTAGACTTTTTATTAAAATACTGCATCCAACCCATAGACCTTTATGAAACCAAAATGAATCTTTGTTTTTGAGAGGCCTTAAATTAATTCCTCTGCCCGAAGAACATATATATGCTAGTTAAATAAGGTTCTGATGTTATTTTATGTGCTGGGACCTATGATTTGTCCAGATGGGAATAGTAAATGTAGTTTTAGAAATGAATATAACATGATATGATCATATTTTTTGCAAAACATGACTGGGCTTAGACTTGCATTGAGAGAGGCCTCTTGGACATGGTGACAGGTTAAAAAAAAATACAGATATAAAACATGTCACTCCATCTGATGAGTTAATTTCACTTTTACTGACTGTGTTTTACCAGGGCTTTTGGCCAACAATGAGGATAGGCTATTTCTTTCAGAGCGTATTTTCTTCAGGTTCCTAATAATGATAAATTGTTCTCCTAGCTACTGTCTTATAATGTCTGGTCTTCCCTTGTTTGTGTAGCTTTAATAATAGCACGTACACTCTCTCTCTCTCTTTCTCTCATATATGGAAGTATACGCGCGCGCGCGCGCACACACACACACACACACACACACACCACACACACACACACACACACACACACACACACACACACACACACACACACACACTTATCTATTTTGGTTCCTCTAGGCATTCACATAAAGGCATTATAGGAGCTAATGTGCAATCCACATAGTTGCGCCTCTTGCCATGCCATGTGTGCGTGGCAGTAGGCATGATTGCAGGATCCAGCATCAGATCCTATCACACCTTATTTCCGGTGTTTGGAGAGCCCAGGGTCATGACCCCGGGCTCCCCCTGCAGAGACTCCAGCTGCGCTGATGAAAGGCACATCAGCTGATGAGCCTCCCATCTGCGGCAGTGCCCCAGAGGCTGCCACCGATGGGAGCCCTGTTAGTCGACGAGACTCCCATCCTCATCAGATGAATTGTCCATCTGCAGCAGCCCATGGGGCGCTGGGTGGCTTGGAGCCCCAACAACTGACAGGGCTCCCAGCTGTGGGGGCATAGCTATGATACATGTGCAAATTAAAGCTGCATAGAAACCAGCTATGAGATTAGTACATATTTCTATTTCTAAGTTTATAGTTGGCTGGACCTTTTAATGGTGCGATAGTTAATTTCCCTGTGTAGCTGGTCTAAATTAACTGTGCAATTAACGAGGTAATTGTGTAATATATGTAACATATAGAGGGGGCCTTCTTGTACAGCAGGATGAAAATGAGGAGCGATTGCATTTCTAAATGAAAGTTCCAGAGAGGGATGCAAAAAATGGTTTGGCAAACGTTAAACCAGTTCTCTGGTCTATTTCTAAGGACTAAACTGAGTCTTTGAAAGACATTTAAAATATTGGGCTCTATAAGGGAGGCAGGGATATATTTTAGTGCCATGCTCAAGGAAAAAGCAGCACAATTTTTGATGTCTTTGCTGAAGAGTGCTAAGAAGAGTATAGGCCAAAGACAAGGGGACCCCTGTGGCTGAGGCTGGTTGAGGGTCCACTCTAAATATCACTTCCAAACTGCCTTGCCCAAGATGTCCTTATTTGCTATAACAATACAATTACATTATTTGCCACATGAAATGATCAGTTTGGCAAGTAGCCTTCAAAACCCCCCCACCTTTCACCACTTCAGGAGATGGCTACAATATTTGAGCCACGCGTGATGTCACTGGCTTCAACAGCATGACTTTTAACGATGCGTGTTTAAAAGCACTCTAGTGTACTTGTAAAATGACTTCTCTGTATCATAAAGAATCGCATGACAAGGTGGCATGTTGTACAGCTGGCATTGGCTCTGGCCTGGGATGACCTGATTTATTTGCACTCTCGGGGAATGCAGCCATCTTAAATTCATGCTGATTTAACCCTCCTGGTGTGAAATAAGTCAGCATGCATGTGTGTAGGTGCGTGCACCGTAATCATTTGCAAAGGATGCAAGAACGCAGTAGGCTGTGAGAGGTCCTAACTCTCTAATGGGGAATTCGGCTCAGTCTGATAAAAATCTTTGAAAGAGGTAAATGGGACTGTGTGTAATTTCATGAGAATAACAGTGTGCAGAAAATTAACTTATTTGTTCAAGAAAAAGTTTCCATCAAATGTCTCTTTTGGAATTTAATTCCATATGATACTAGTATTACTTTCCCCAGGCATATTGTTTTTCCTTTAATCCCAAGCCTCTCAAAGTGACTTGCAAATGGGGTAGTATTATCCTTATTTTACAGAGAGGCAAGCAAGGCTGTTGTAAGTGTCTAGTTGGGAAATCGGAGTAGGTTGGTGATTGCTAAACAGCACCATTCTCCTGATTCCCATTACTCTAGTCGTAGTGTTAGACATACTTCTGTCTTCTTTAACAACTCTGTGGTTTGATACAGAAGAAGGAAAGCTGCTTTTAGAGAGGTGCTATGTTATAAACAAGCGATAGCCGAACTAAAAAAGAGAATACATGCATTCAGCTCCTAAAGCGCACACTTAGTACTTTGTGTTGTTAATAGGTACCTGGTAAGTTATTAATGATCTTGGGTATAATCGAAAACCTCTTTTGCTGCTGACTAATTTCTCAATGTACTGCTGCTTGTGCTTTACAGTATTTTTCCAGATGTTCTCTTTAATACAAAACAGAAACGTTTGCATTATCTTTGCACATTTTATATACATATCGGGCTTGATTTTCCCAAGCGAATTGCATCGCTTTTCCCTGGGTGTAGTTTCACGTAAGTCAGTGGAATTATTTCCAAATTAGAACTGTAAGATAGGAGAACCAGGCACTTTATCTCTATTGCTGTTAAAATGCAGTGCATTAGTGTGTCTTTAACCCGTGCCATTTCCCGAATTGAAGGCAGTAAATGGGAACATCTTACTATTGCAAATATGGAGGTTATCTCTGATTATTAAGCTTTTGTGGCTGATGAGCCGTAAGTCATATTGTGAAAAATATATTGCCTGGAAATCATGCCACTGAATATTTAATCTTACTGGCAATAGGCTGCAAAAATGGACTGAATCCTTAATCAAGTATATTATGAAATGCACTTTTAGTCCTAATATATTACATATTAGAGACAAGGACATATTACAGTAAATAAGCTGCCTGGATAACCTGCCGGAAACAAATAACTGGTTATTCAGCACAATCAAATATATAACAACTGAGTTGATCTGTTTGACTTCCCATCCTACTCCTATGCTGCCTCTCCCCCGAAAAAATGACTGCATAGGAGAAATTGTATCTCATTACAACGTGCAGGTGCAGACAACGACTAGAATAACCATTCAAAGTTTAATTATTTTTTCAACCTATTGGGTGTTGCTTGCTTTTACACTGCAGCTTGGCTACAGCACCTCTGTGTTGAGTCTAAGACTGTAGCCAAGTCTACACACCCACTCCTGGTCCGTGTTTGCTAAGTCCTGGAAATGAGCAATGGACCTCTCCAGGGGTGGGTGTCCAGGGCATGTTTATTGGTGCACACTCCCAATGGCTCAAAGGTGACCACTTTGCCTCACTTCTGGAATGGGACACACACAAAGAAGCAGCAAATGGGCAGGACATACTTTGCAGTAGTACTTGTCGGCTGAGCATGGAAGGCAGTGTAGATCAGCCTAAATATCAGGTTCTCCTTTACAACTTCTTCCTAGTTAATTGTATTTTGGAGATGGAAAGCTGAAGCTTAGTTTACAACTCTGAGTGGCATCATTATTCAGGTCCTCCAGACACCTTGCCAAAATCCTCCAGGAAGGAAAACTTGTGGATCTGACATCTCTAATACAGAAAACAAAAAGTTTACCTTTTAAAATATGGAGTCTTTATAATTCACGGAAAAACAAAATGCTGATTAAAAAAAACCAGCCAACCTATCATTCCACCGACCTTCTTGGTAGATTTTTATCTATTTTATATTCATAGATTTTTAGGCTAGAGGGATGATTATCATCTTTTGTCTGACCTCCTGCATCAGGGAAGTCATAGAATTTCATTTGGTAATTCCTGCACTGATACCCAGCCCATCATTCCTGGTTGAACTGAAGCATATCTTTTAAAAAGTCTTTCTAGAGTCTGTGGCTTGTTAACAACTGTACTTCGCTTGATGTCTTTCAGCGCTTTCTTTGCTACTTTCAAATTACAAGGCAATTCTAATGGAGGAAGGAGTATTCTAACTGAAGTCTATAGATTTACATGTGCACACCAGTGGGAAACCTGAACTAGTTCCAGTTTCATATCTTTGCCTCTTCTCCTTCAAATGCCCTCTCGTGGAGTTGTTAGATGGTCAGGTGTCATGCTGACCACGTCTGCATGAGCCACTAACTGTGTAGTTGTTACCGTGCAGTCATTTAGCACTTACCCAAGTATACCCAAATACGAAATGACTGTGCAGTAACCAGCATTACTGTGGAGTAGCATCCCCACGCGGCTTCCTGGTGATGCCGGCTGTGCAGGAGCTCGTTACTACCATGCAGTAGCGTTGTATCACAATTAATTCCTGGCGACGCTACCGCGTACTATTAACGCGCTACTGCGCAATAAACATCTTGCATAGATGTGGCTTCTGATCCCTATTTTGTATACTTAATTACCTCTTTCTGGGAAATTCTGCTACATGAATACTACATTAGTGCAATCATTTTTAAAGGTTCATGATGAAAGAATTAGTAAAATGGACTAATTTTTTTTTGGTAAATATTTCTGATTTCTAAATTTAGATCAAAATCCATTTGATAAAAATGTTACTGAAAGGGACATTTGACAATGGGGTTTTATGTGCTATTTGCTAAAGGTGCTGGAAAACTGGTGGGCTTTTGTGGCGGTGACAGCTGCTTGCGGAGAAGGTCAGTGGGCCTTAATGATCTCCCACACTTGCTGTGAGCTGTTCAAAAGCACTGGTGTCAGTCAAGTGTTTCTTTAAACATGTATCTGGGGCTTGCTTTTTCTCCCATTGAGCTCAATGAAAACGTTTCTTTCGAACAGGAGCTGGATCAGACCTTGATATACAAACCAGGAAAGCATTACCGCTTAGTGATTTCTAGCCCCTCTGTTCCCCCCACCTTTGAGTTGTTGAGTTAGATCACAGCTGTAAATATCCCACTACTAAAATCTACTCTCTTGGGGCATAACCCAGCCCTGATTGAAGTGCTGGATAGGAGTTGAATGTTAGTCTGCTTAATGACAGTGGTAGTTTGGAAATACTTATTTCTCACATGTACAGCCTTCAGCAGCATGCTGCTTTTGCAGGGAGATCTAGGTGTACTATTCCTTTTATGTGTGCTTCTCGCTAGGCTGCATTATGCCACGTGGTTTGGTATAACCTTACACAACCCTGTGCAATGGAGAAATATAAAGGAATCGGACTCTTCTGTTGAAGCCAAAAAGACTTGCAGGCATCTGTAACATCTGTAACCCCCTAGATTTTCTGGCCTTATTTTCACCACAGAACTATGTGAAATCTGCTTTGCTCTCTGCTGTCATGTAGGCTGGCTGAGTGAGCTGGCTTTTCAAACAGAAGGTGGATGCAGGGAAATAGGATATTCAGACAAGCTGTTCTGCACGTAATTCAGGAGCCCTGTTATGAATGGCTACCCATTTGCTTAAATTTCCTAACGACATTCAAAAGTAAAAAGGTAAATGGGGACATTGTGTTGTCTGGTGTGAACAGTGCAAAGGATTCCAGTGAGGCGGTGCTGGGGTCTAACTTTGACTCTCCCTGAAATTCGAGAGTCACTCGCTAAGTGACCTTTGAGGCCATCACTTGACCTTGTTGCATCTCTGGCAGCTGCCCTCTCCAACAGTGGGCAGCACCACACCGAAAGCATAGACACTAGGGCTTTGCGAAACTTTGGGTGCTGATTCGATTTGGAGGATTTCGGTGGCCGAATCTCCATATCTGAATCAAATCAACAGACCAGTTAAAAGGTCTGAATTGATTCAAAGCTCTCCAAATTGATTCAGAAAAGATTCAGAGAGCTTGGTGATTCGGGCAGTCCCCACTCACTTCCAAAGGGAGCTGGACCCAGACTCCATGCTGGTAAGTAGTGGGGTAAGTTGTGGGGTGAAGTGCAGACTGTGGAGGGTGGGGAATGATTGCGGGCAGACCTGGACAGATTAGAAAAGTGAGCAGCACACAACAGGATGCACTACAACAAGGACAAGTGCAGAGTGCTGTACCTAGGGCACAAAAATATCCAGCATACCTACTGGATGGGAAGTGACCCTCCCAGCAGCACAGAACTGGAAAGGGATCTTGGAGTCATAGTGGACTTCACGATGAACGTGAGTTATCAGTGTGATGAAATCGTGAGCAAAGCTCACCACACTTTATCATCCATCAGCAGATGCATGACAAATAGATCCAAGGAGGTGATACTTCCCCTCTATGTGGCATTGGTCAGACTGCAGTTGGAGTACTGCATCCAGTTTTGGATGCTGTACTTCAAGAAGGATGTTGATAGACTTGAATGGGACCAGAGGAAGGCCACCCGTATGGTTAGGGGCTTACAAGACAAGCCCTGTGAGGAGAGACTGAGGGACCTGGACCTCTTCAGCCTCCACAAGAAAAGGCTGAGAGGTGGTCTTATGACTCCCTACAAATTCATTAGGGAAATGCAGCAGGGGATTGGAGATGCTCTGTTCACCAGGACGCCTCGTGGGGTAACAAGGAACAATGGTCACAAACTGACAGAGAGCAGATTTAGGCTAGATATCAGGAAAAACTTCTTCATGGTAAGGGTGGCCAAAATTTGGAACGGTCTTCCAAGGGAAGTGGTGCTCTCCTCTACCTTGGGGGTCTTCAAGAGAAGGTTGGATAGGCATCTGGCTGGGGTCATCTGACCCAGCACTCTTTTCTGCCCAGGCAGGGGGTTGGACTTGATGATCTATTGAGGTCCCTTCCGACGCTGGCACCTATGAATCTATGAGCTGGGAGAGGAGGTGGAGCAGCCATGGAGAGCAGGGAGGGGACGTGGCTGATTCGGAGATTCACCCAGTTCAGCAGTGGCCAAATCTGTGAATCGGATTTGGGTGAATTGATTTGGGACACTGATTCAAATCACCGAATTGAATCCCTGTCTCCCGAATTGGCCGAATCGGAATCTGAAGCAAATACTAGCTGCTTCGCACATCACCACTTTGCACAGGCCTAATAGATGCTAACTCTTAGTTAAATGCTCCCCAATAAACAAACTAGCATATATATTTTTGATAAATACTCCAAATTTACCATTAAAAAAATCCAAAACTTTAGGACAGTCATGCCTTCAGAAAAAGAAACTACTGCTTTACACACAACAGCATACACTTGTGTGTTGAGTGGAAGATTTTCTTTCCTGAAAAAAAATACAGTAAAAGCTCCAGTAACAAGTATCTTACAAGCCAGCATGCTCTGTTAACCATTGCGAGGTAAAGTGAAGCCGGAGTGCTCACCGTGGCACTTCCAGTTTCTCTGAGCCCCCCAAGGCCCAGGGCAAAGCAGCCTGCATTGCTGAGTCCCCGCAGCCCGGGGGCATAACAGGCTGTGTGGGGACCGCCTCCTGTCCTGCAGGCCCCACGGAGCCCGTGGGAGGGTTGGAGATGCCACGGGAAGGGCAGCAATGCCCTGGATGCGGCGGGAGAAGCAGCAGCCTGAACGGGCAAGGACGCCTGTTTGGGCTGCTCAGTTAACTGGCATATTTTGTTATCTGGCATCCCCCATTCCTAGGGGATGCTGGATAACAGAGCTTTTACTGTATTTATAAAGACTGCGCCTTGAGCTGGCGTAAACCTGAGCAACTCCATTAAAAATAATACAGCTATGCTGCTTTACATCAGCTGAGGGGCAAGCCCAGAACTGCCCTTTAAAAAAGGATGGTCGAGATCTCTGAAATGGCAGAGATGCCATACCATTTGCATGCAGCAATTGTATTGTAATGCGGTGCAACACGTTTCAAAAAACTTCTAAAAAATCAATATACTGAAATGCTGTCACAAGAGCCTGGATTTGACCTTTCATAAAACCTTGAAGTATTGACAGTCACCATACAGAGAAGTAATTAGCCAAGTTGGTCTGAAGTCTGGTGGAAGGCAAGGTAGAGATGCATCTTTGATTTAGTTGGTCTGTAAGGTTCATCTCTACCCTGCCTCATATAGAAAACATCATTTTTTAATGTCTGCTTTTTAGAGGGATCTTAAATTAACAGATTTACCTGAAATCCTACAATACTTCCCTATGCATTCATGACAACAGCAGTGTTTGTCTAGTTTATAGGCTCATATCTATTACGGATTTCTGATAAGAACCTAGAAAGAAAGGGCAATGGTAAAATAAAGCACTCTAAATTGAAGTAGTTTATGTTTATTTAGGCATAGATTAATGGATAGCTATTGGCTGATCACTGACCAGGTGTTCCTGCAGGCGAAACCCACATCCTTATCTGCCCAGAAAGATGCATGTTATTGAAGGAGCATTTATCTAAATGAAATGTAGTTGCTGTCACGTCATGCAGAGAACTGCTATTCTGTCTCCCGTCTCCTTTTGCAAGGAGCATACATCATACAGCCCGTGGTTTGTGTTTGTTCTTACTCAAACAACAGCTGTTTTTCAGTGTCTGCAAATTTATATCAAAATCCTGCAGACTCCTGAAGACCTCAGTCTGCCTTGTAGCAGAGCCATTTAGAAAATGAAATTTTCTCCCCTGAGAAACTGTGAGAATTTGAAATCAGTCGTCTGTCCCAATCAGAACAGGAAGTCTAAATGCTGAAGAAGTTCATGGAATAATAATTAAAAAAAAGTTCAAAAGTTTTGACTTGGTGATGTCAAAACAAAAAAGGTGATAAAATCTAACTTTGCTACTTTTCATTTCAAATTAAAGTTTTGAAACAATGTCTTTTGTTTCAAGTCTCCCACCTTGAAAACCGAAGTCTTAGAAATTGCTACTTTTCTCTGTAGAATATTTTGGTTCTGATGACATCGTGTTTTCCAGTGAAAAGTCTTTTCCTATGGGGAAAGAAAAAAAACATCAACCTGCTCTAACCTGAAGGAGGGCAGCAGTACTGGGATCTTCAGCCACAGTTCAGAAAGATACTCAAGCATATGCGTACGGCTGAGATCATGAACAGGTCTGTTGGGTTTGAGGTCTATTGTCCTAGAACCTTGATTCATACCCAGTCACTCTATGCCACTGGAGTTATCATCTGGGGATTGACTGAAGCTGTGCATGCATACTGCATCCTCTAAAACCTATTTTTTAGCTAAGAAATAAGCAGGTTAAGATTGTCATGAGAGTAAAATGATTCAGTGTATTTTTTCCTCAAGAGGACAGATATATTTTGTAGGGGTGTGCAGAACGGGCCCTATTTGATTTGGATTTGGATTCAGCCCAAATCAGAGACAGTGATTCGATTTGTTGATTTGGATCGCTGTCCCTGATTTGATTTGGCCAAATCAGAATCTGAAGATTCAGTGCTGATTCGGTGAATCAGTGATTCAGACATAAACAGAGCTTTAAATGTTTTTTCTACATACCTCGAGGTATGAGGCATGGCTCACGAATTTTGCGATGCCAGAGCAGATGGAAAGTCGTACAGGAGTGCAGGGTGGCCCCCACGTGCTTGGCAGTGAACCCAGAAGTAGACTGGAATTACTTTTGGCCCACTTCTGGCTCTCTCAGGGAGTATGTGGGGGGGGGGCCCCCAAAGCTTGCCAGCTTGGTGATCGGCCATAAGGGAACCCTAGGTATCCCCCAGACTCAGGAGACACCAGTGGCTGAGCCAAGAGAGCACAGAGGGCCCCTTGCATTCTCCCTGGTGAACATGGAAGATAACAACAAAAGATACATACAATCGAGAAATACCCTGTAACTAACAACTTCTGTTTCACAAAGTAAGTAGTAGTAATTTTCCAGGACTCCTTGACCTTTCTGAGGAGGTCAGACTTGTTATAGAAAAGGATCTCATGTTTATAAAAATTGACAATGATTTGTATTTATCCCACAAATGTTTAACAAGCGATTACTCCTTTCCAGGTAAAATAGCTTGAACATGTAATATTAAAATAAACTAAACTAGGAAATTTATATTTATTGGTATCAGTATCCTTTCTGTATTTTCTTAACATTAAAGTGAATTTCTTTTTTCACTGGGGAATCCTGGCCCAATTGATGCTAAAGGGAGCACTGTGCTTGATTTTTAAGGTAAAGTCCTTATATCTCATTTATTTTACTTTCATGTTAAGACTGAATAGAGGATCATGACGATGGTGTACCCTTCAACACTCCTCCCAAGTGTAGAAGAAACTCCTAGAACCTGCCTCCATAAGTCAGTACTGTTCTAAGAGGATCTAATTTTTTGTAAAATCCTGAAGGAAAAATTTGCATGTGCAGGTGCAGTGGATTAGGCAGTGCATAAGAACTCAAGATAGATGGTGCCCCTTTCGCTTTGAATACCTGTTCACGTGCTGTCTTAGCCTGGTGGGGGGTGTGGTGTGGGTTTGTGTGGCCTCTAAGAGAGACCTTTATCACCCTGGAGAAGGCCCCTAAACTCATCTGCCATGACTTTGAACACATTTTCAGTGGAGGGGTCTTCTTCATAGGTCCCTCGGAGTCAGTCATTCCTCCAGCAGATTTTCATGGGGCTCTACCACCCCAACACCGCTTCCTTATGCCAACCTCCAATGGGCCACCATCCAGTCACCGTGACTGCATATTCCCCGCTACCATGTCGTCTTCTCCTTCTCCCAAGGAACTACAAGTCGTTGGATCTTTCCCTCTCCTATGGGTCACTCTTGCTTCCTTCCAGATGTCTGCTGCTTCTTGTGAGAGGTTCTTGATATCTGGCTGCTGTCTGAACCCCACAATGCAGAGTCATTGACCCAATAGAAGTATAAAGAAAGACAAAACCCAAAGACAACTGGGGAGTAGGCACAGGTTAGTATGAAATGAGGGGAGACCCACACAGAAAAGAAAGAAAGGAAGATGCAGGTATGGGAGAATAACTAAAGATAAGGCTGGACTGCCTCATTAAACTGGCTCTACTCTAGAGCTTGTGCCTATCTGCATCCCCCAATGCTGTACCGCTCTCTGTCCTGCTTGAGAGCTTCCTTTATTTCTGCTTTAAGGCTAGTTATTCTTTCAGACCCAGTCGGTGCGTGCCTGGGGTGTGGAGTGCTCTCCAATCCCAACGTCTTCTCTCCGTTCTTCCTGGAATGGGGTTCCTCCCCATATGATGGTGTTGCCTGTGTCTGGTGTGAGGTTCTTCAGCAGCCATTGGTTCCCAGGCTTCCCTGCACACTCGGTGTTTCTCTCGCGGTGCTGGTAGTGACTGCCGCTGGCAGGGAGAGCATCCATAGCCTCTGCTGCCTCTCCTGCTTTCCCCGGCTCCCAGCTGGTGCCACCTTTTATTCTGGCTGGTTGGTGATTGGGTGTGATGTCACCTGCTGGCCCCAGCTGTATATAGGTGTGGCTGACAAACCACATGGGTTTCTCTTGTTGGCGTCCCTTCCCATGATTCTGGAGCCCTGAGGTGGGTAAGTAATCTTCATTTTTGAGGTTTTTCTCTGGGGTTGCATTCCCCCTGCGCTTATGGCCCTGGGACAGGTGGTTATTGTTGTTTTAGAGGAGTCACCTAGCTTCCAAATTTCTCAAGTATGACGTAAGTCTTGTTGTTTATTTCAGTTCTCTATAGATGGGGAATTAAACATTTCTTTTAGAGAAGGATCTTGCAAGGATTTATGGTGGTTTTATTACAAGATTAGATGACCATATAGAGCTGTACCTTAAATATTCATGGTTGCACAAACAAGCAGCACAGTCAAGAAGTGTAAAAGAAGTGAGCTACTAAAGACCCAGGAGAACATGACACTAATGCTCGGGGAAGACCATTGGCTGTCTTTTGGTTTCAGTAATGAGTGTTGAGTGGTTAACTGCATATAAAACCCTAAATGGGTTGCTACCACATTATCTGAGATCTTCCTTCTGAACCTGTGAAGTCTATCAAGCATTTAGCCATTCTGCTACTTTAACTGGAGCTGTCTTGGTAAGAAAACGGAGGGAACTGTTTAAAGGCATGTTTTGTAAGAATACTTGGATTTTGGAACGGCTTCCAACCCTTTCTAAAGATTTGCAGAAATTATTAACTGTTGCCCGTGCTACAAGGCCTGTCCTCTTCACCCCACAATTTTGGGCTAAGATGTAAAGCAAGGGGACAGCCTTTGGGATGCTGAAGGTCATTTTCAGTTGGCTGCTTATTTTCTGACTTTGTGGCGAAGCTGCTGGCACTTCAAAAAAAACTGTATGATGCTGTCTCAGAAAAGTGTGTGGGACAAGCCTCGTCATAGTCATTCTCTTCTATTGAGTACTGAGTGACAAGTAAAAAGGTGGAAGAGGGGGTTCCTTGATAGGTAGCTGGACGAGGGATCCCTCTGGGTTTCTTTTTGAAAAAACTTGTTGTGCATTTCATTTGGCTTAATGGATACCTACACATGTGCGCAACACCTGCTCTGACACGTGCTAATTAGCACTCATTGGAGCAGACTCAATTAATTGAGTTGATTAATCAAATCTGCTGGAGTGTGCCAAAAAGCATGCTCCAGCAGCCTCAACATGATATGTATTCAGCATGCCCATGCTTCAACATGGAGTGGGAGCACTTTTAAGAAAAGCTTGTCAAATGAGCTTTAGTTAAAGAGCCCTGGCACCATTCTGAAGTGCGGGATGCTCGAATACACGAAACACTGTGGCCACTTTAATTAGAGCGATTCCCAGGAGCCGCGTTAATTAAAGCACACCCCTCCCCGCAAATCCTGGAGCATACGTAAAGATGCCCAATGTGACTTATGTCTGATGTCTCTGGATGCAAATCCTATAATGTGCTCTTCATTACAATTCTTCCTGTTTAAAGAATCCCCTAATAAAAGCTTTCTTCATACTAGCTTTTCATGTCACCAGTGTCTGTTGCCTGGGGCATTTCTCTCTTCGTAACACATACCTCACATGTTGGCAGGTTTCTTCTCTCCAGTACAGTCGTAGTGGAAATGGTACCCCACAGCAGAAGTTAGTATTTTCATTTGTTTTGGATAAAAGGCCCATCTAATTGGAGTGAATACCCTGTAAATAATAATAAATAGAAGTGGCTTCATATCGCCATGCGAGTCACAACCCACTAAGCAATCCACTACGCTGTCACAATCCACAGAGCAGCAACACTTTGAAAAGGAGTAGAGCTCAGGAGAAATCTAACTTTGAGAAGTTACGTAATTGTGAAGAGAGGGGAAAAAAGTCACTCTTGTCGTGCCATAAAAACAATACAAGACTTCCTTTGTTGTAATGTAGGCAATAAGAAGCATTTAACAAAACCAAGGAAAGGAACATTTTTTGGAACATACACTACAACTGTTTCATGCTTCTAGATTAAAATATGATTGATTTCTTAATATTTCACTTGCCATGATGTGTGACAGACATTACCAGATTCACATCAGGTCTCTCAGAGTACTTTATTCCAAGAGCACTTATCAGCAATTGCAGTCTATAAAATGTATTAAGTATGTCTGTTAAATGCTCTGACAGTTAATAAGTTCTCAGCTGGTTTAGGAACTAGCCGTATTTGCTGCCGTTCCAGAGATGAATACGGTGGTAAATTTTATCATAGAACAAAACCCCACAGTTTATTTTAATTGGCAAAGACATTAGTTCGTAAGTTTGCTTCATTTAATTTTGTCTTTAAAATGGAGTTGTGGAAGTCCTGCTTCGCTACGTGTTTTACTGTGGTTGAATTTGGAACCCCGCAGCTAGAGAGGCCAAGGAAGGTGTCAATCTCTTGCCAGCTAGTCATGGCCCTGGAGCTATAGGAGACGGTGGAGCGCAGAAGAAGGCTGTGCTTCCATTGCCTCTGCACACGGAAGGTATCACCTGTTCAGTGCCAGAACATATGCACAGCTTTTCCTCCTTCTCTGCAGGCACAAAAGCCAAAGATGTAGGCATCATTCTAATTAAACTTTCCTAGAGAATACTTCTATCCCTAAAACGTTAATTTGAATAGTTCAGTTGTGACCTTAGGCACAGCCCTGAGCAAAAGGTGGGAGCAGAATATTCTACTCTTCCAGGAATAACATCAGGAAACATTGTGATGGATGTCTGAAGCTCACTTCTCCCAGGGCTGCCTCCTTGCTCCTTTAAAAAATAAAATGAAGCTTTTAAGATTCCTTAGTTTTCCACCCCCTACTTCATCAAGTTGTCTGCTCTTTACATGAAGGCAAAGATCTACTCCTTCATCTCACTCTTTAATAATAGTGCATCGACCATTTAATCAAATAAAGGGAACTACAGAACTTTAAACACCTGCTCAGTTGCATTTTCTTTTGCATCCAAAGGTGCCCCAAAAGGTTCATCAACATTGCTAATTAGAGATGAGCTCATGCCTACTCTCAGACTTGGACTCACCAGCCATGTACACTGAAAAGCTCAAAGTTTAATTCTGGGCAACTTGACCCCAGAAGTGCTGAGGTTAAACCTCACACCAGCCTGCCTCACCTTGTTATGTTTGGAACTGGTGGATAATAGGCTACAAACAGAATAATCCTACAACTTCTTGTTTCCAGCCTTTCTGCAGCCCACTTTCCATCTGTACTGCCTACAGTTAGAACAAAGCACAGGAAATACAAGTCAGTCACAAGCTTAATTCCTTGGAGAGCTCTGCTAGAGAAGCAAATTTGACGTGAGGAGTGCAGGGTAAGATGGAGATGGTGAGTTGCTGTCATGCATGTCAGTCTAGGTAACGGTGACTTTAGGAGTGATCCTAAATTTCAGTGTAAATATTTTTTGAGACCACTCAACCCATACCCCAGGCCTTGTCTACTGTACCATTCTTTTTCTTTTATTTCCCATCATTGTTACCACAGATTCCGTTTTTTAACAATGATAATGTGATTATTGGCATCTTGGTCAATGCACCAAGAGCTGAACTGAAGACCACTGGAGCTAAGTGTAAATCTGGTACAGTGTGTGCCAAATAATCTTGGGTCTTCAACTTGAGACAAAATAGCTTCTTATTTTCTCTAAACCAGACACATTCAGCCATACATTTCAGTAGCTCATTTGTAGACAAGGTACCACCTGTCAATGATTAGCTTACTGCTATGCTGCCTACACCTGGATACATTTTTACTGGGCCCTTTCTCAAAACTGATTCAAATAGACATCTGTGGACTTGAGTGGTCCTGAGTATGGGAGAAATCTCACCTTGTACAAAATCAAACACAGCATTTTTTTAAAAAATATAAAAGATGATGCTGAGACTTTGGCTACCATCTTACAGTATTTTTCATGAATAGCTATAGATGCGAGAGAGCAGAAGACAAATTGTATAACTTAACTACTAAATGAATGGGTCCTTAATTAGTCCTATATGCGGTGCTGGTAGTTTTGCCTACGGCCAACCCCCAAGATCCTTGTACATTCATTTGTTGGTGCACCTTTGAAATGACTGGTATAAAGGTGCTATTTCAAGCTTTCACCCGCTACTCGTATTTGGCTCCATCCAGTGTCAGAACCAGACATTGTGAGCTGCTCATTTTGAGGCATTTCTGAATCTGGCGAGGGGTGGGATTGGGTAGCAGCCCTAAATTCCAATGAGAGATTGTTCTAGACTCAAATGAAGTTTTAGAGACTTTGGATAAGTATTCATTGTAAACCTCTGAAATATTTAGGTTCTTTAAGCCTTCCATCCAACCATATTCAAGACTGTCAATTGCTAATTTTTAATGTCATCTGTCATCTTTTCCCCTTCATTTACCTGTAGCTTCAGACCCAACTCTCTCATGATCTGTTTCTCTTGATTCCAAACTATGTTCTTCTGGCTTCTGCATTTACTTCTTCTCTCTGATCTAACTCCTCTCAGCCTACCCTGTTGCCTTTGTTCCCATATTTTCTTAGTGCCTCTTTCTGCTGTCCACTGCTTCTCATACTTGGATCAGTCTAGTCATAGAGCAGCTAGGTATAGTGCCAAACAATTTAACTTGCCTCTGGCTGTTAACTGAAGTGACTCTAGATCAGAGTCTACTCATTACTCATCATCCAAAGGTTAAGGTCTTTTGAAAATAATTATATGGAATTGCAACCTGGGAGACATGCATTTTATTTAGGAATCTGAAATCTTCTGACACTTAATGATACACTTGTGCATTTAATTATATTGTTCATCCCTGTATCTTGTTATCCAAATCAATTTTTCTTTCTTCCAATTGTAAGCCATTCATTTTGTTCTCATTTGTCCGTCCACCTAGGATTCCTCACTTCAGAAACCTACTGTATTTAAAAAACACCACCAGTATTCTAACGTTGCCTGTTGCCTTGGTAATCCTGTTGCATGGGTACTTGCTGATTATCTGTGTTTGAGACTTGCATTGTTCATGCTGCACCGCCTCTGCTATGTTTAATCTGAGATAATGGCAGCCTGAAAAATGTCTTTTGTTCCCAGCTTTGCCATTTTGTTCAGAAGAGTTTTGAGGTCAGTGACTTCTACAATAAATTGTGAACTTCTTTGCAGGTTGTTATTACTTTTGACTCCACTTCTGCCAAGCTAACAGTATCCAGGCAGCCAATCACAAAGACACATTGCTGAACTCCAGTCATGTTAGAGCTCTGCAATTGAGAAAAGTGAGATGGACCTGCACTGCATGCGTTGTGTCAATAGGAGAGGGATAGTTCTAGTTATGAGACAGCTGTCTCAAGCAGATGTTTTTTTAGGCACTATTCATGCTGATGTGAAGAGAGGCTGAGAGCCATGGGACTCTAGCCTGGAAAAGCACAGGCTCAGGGGGGACCTGGTGGCTGCTTATAAGTATGTAATGGGTGTACATCAGGATCAGGGAGAATGTCCGTTCACCAGAGTGCCCCAAGGAAAAACAAGGACCAATGGTCATAAACTCTTCTGAGACCACTTTAGGCTGGACATAAGGAAAAATTTCTTTACTCTCCAAGCCCCCAAGACCTGGAATACACTCCTTCCAGAAGTGGTGCAGGCACCTACTCTGGACTCATTCAAGAAGCTTTTGGATGCTTATCTTGCTGGGATCCTTTGACCCCAGCTGACTTCCTGCCCCTGGGGCAGGGGGCTGGACTTGATGATCATTGAGGTCCCTTCCAGTCCTAACGTCTATGAAATCTATGATGTGGACCACAGCTACTGATGGGAGTTTTGACTGGATGTATTGTCAATGCTTAGAAATTTTTCAGGAATCTGGCTAGAAAGTCTTGTTTGTTTTATTTGTTCATCCAATTTGGACTCTGGAAGTGATTTTTCCACTAGGCTGGACTGGCAAAGACTGTGATGGCTTTTGCTTTTCTTCTGTAGCGTAGGGCACAGTCTTTTTTTTAGCTTCTCCTGAATTTGTTACATCTCTGCTATTACATGGTCAGAGCATTGGCAGGGCCCTGGGCTCCCTTGTTTTCCACCTGTGGCATGTGTGTAGGGCATTGTTGGTTTTGCAATATGCTTGTGGTGTGAGCGAGTAGAGGGCATGATTTTTAGCGCTCTGGATAAACTATTGCCTTCGTTGCAATGTAAATGTTTACAGTGCCTATGGAGGCCCATTCCACTCTCAACTCCTACAAGAAACGTTCCTTTTTATTTAAAAAAGAAATCTAAGTCAGGTAGAGTGGTCGGACCGACTCCAAATGGCACATATTGTAATCCCAGCTTTGCCAAGCTGCTCCAACTAATCCCTCCGTCATTCAGCATAGTTACATCAAGCACAATGAGTGCAGCTGGTGTGCTTGCAGATAATTTGTATTTGCTGTTGCCAGCTCCACGGGTGCAGAGTTGATGTGGTGTGACTGCCTACCTTAACTCTTCATTTCCAGCTTTTGAGTTTTGCTGAACTCTGTTCTGGAAGGCTGTTTGATACCACCAGGCAGCCGTAACACTCTGTCAAGTGAGTTTTTGTCTTGCAATACAGATAGGCTGAATAATAAATAGACTGGGTTATGTCTAAACAAGACAGGTGGTGAGCCAAAATGGAAGATCAAGGCAGATGGAAGACCCCGGGCATTCACTCTATGGTCACACAGAAGTAACTAAATGCCTTAAAGCATGAAAGAGTTTTGTTACTAGTGTTCCTGTTGGACACAACAGCTAAAAGGGCATGACTGAGGAAAGATTATGCACAATCCAATGTTCTGAAATGGACCTGGATCCCCAGAAGGACCTTCCCAGAGGGGCTGATCTAGACTGGCCAACACGGCGATGCTTGAGTCACTTGCTCACACAAAGTGGAAGTTCCAAAACAAACATGATCAACTGGGGCTACATTATGACATGAATACATGCGAGCGAAGTGAAGTGTAGACTATGGAGCCACCTGCTTATTTGCTGACTTCTTGGTGAGGCCTATACAAAGGGGGACCTTACTGCAGCATCAGAGAGAGCCATTGCTTGTGCACGATTCTGGAAAAAACATCTCGTTTACGACAGGGACATGAAAAGAAGAAAGACTATTTGCAAGTGCCGATTAGCTGACAATAACTGTGACGTAGTGCAGGGGAAAAGGCAGTCTCTCATGTAGCTTGGACGTTTGATTATTTCTGAATACTAACCAATATTTATTTTAAATCTTGTCTCGCTGTCATTAATCCTGCCAGCAAAATAATTCACTGGAATATTTGTTGAAAGTGAATATAAGTGAAGCACAAGTCCATCTAAAGGACAATAATGGTAGATTTTCAGTACTATTGGATATTTGTATTTATTGTCTGATTGTTTGTTTGCTTCTTTGTGCTCCCCTATCAATCTTACCCATTTGTTTCTCGACTTGTACATAGTTCGTAAAATTGTAAGATCTCTGTCTTTTTGGGGGGGGAGAGGGGGAAGGTTGCATAATGGTTAGCTCAGTATTGTCTACAACTTCTAGATGCTTTGGTAATATTAATAATAGCATTAGCCTAGTATCATTTGGAGACTATTTAGGTTCAGAAATTGAAAAAAGTTGCGATTAAGGCCACTGGCACATGTCTATTTAAAGGCACAATGCGCCTCCAGTCTCTGATCCTCCCCATCTGACTGGAGCTGACATTCATCCAATTGTTGGCCTTGGTCCCCAACCTACTACACAGTGGGCACATGTACATGTGTGCTTTAATACGCAGCAGCCTATTTTACTGTGCATTGTAGCATCACTTAAAAGAACATACTATTATGCTAATGGGCAGTGAAATAGGCTACTGCTCATTAAGTCTCACTTAAAATGTGCACTCATTCATTACTGCCCATTATGGCAGCCTAATGTGAATTTGTTTAGTACCTCATACTGGAGGTAGTAAATTTAATGCACATTGGGAAAAGCACCTTAATGCACATGTGGATGTGCCCAATATGTGCAAACCAGCCATAAAAATGTTCTACATACAACGTAGAACTACACCTGTGCTTATAATGTAGAACATTTTTATGGCAAGTTTCCCATTTTATGATGCCTTAAATTGGTATCATGTAGCACCCTTGCCATTTATGCTATGATTAACACACTTATTGTGGCAGAAAGGTAAAGTGTAAAGAAGCCTTAATCCCAAAACTTTGCAGCTTTCCCATGATTGATGAAGACCCATACTTGAATATACCAAATATCTGCTAGAAGTATTTTCTAAGAACTATAGAAGAAAACCTGGGCAGAGATTCAGTTTGTACAGGGAACAGAGATATTCGATACACATTGACATTAAATGTACAATAATGTGGTCTTAATATCTAGTGATCTTTGTTGAAGAGAAAAGTAGGCTAATTATTACCTGGTGCATATCTTATTGCCTCAGGACTGCTCTTGGCAGTGCCTTACAGTGAAGCACTCCAGGCTCACTCTGTGTGCTGTTTCCCAAGATGAATTGAATGGAGTGGCCTTGACATGGCACAGAGCATATGCTGAAATGCTCACTGGAGAGCAAGTTTATTTGTGCATGTCATGTGGTGTGCTAATATGGTGGAATTTAAACTATTTTGGAGAATAGTGCAATGATTCTCAACCTTTTTAAACTCAAGACACCTTTTGTGAGACTCAAGGCACCCCTTAGAAAATGCTACTCTTATTTTTCACCTGCTTTTTGACTATCAATACAGTAATAGAGTAGATCTGTTCCAAAGAAGTCAGCAGTCCCGTAGAGGGTCAGATAGTTGTTAACACTATGGACTCTGATTTGAAATCTCTGCGTTTATCTTGTGAATCATGTTTGCACACCTAACCCTGCTAAAATTGCATGGCACCCCACAGCAACTTTGAAACGATATCAAGGAACTCCAAGGTGGCATACACTTGGAATAGTGTTTATGGAGGTGTTGTGTGCTGTCCCCCACCCTGGGCAATTACACAATTATGTGCCCATGCAAATTTATGCATAAAAGGCATGACCACACATAATTGCACGATTTTACATAATGTAATCCTGGTGGGCTCTGTCTCTCCATCTCCGTGGGGCTCCTGGCACTCCAGTTGGGAGCCAATGTAGAGGCAGTGAGAGCGGTGGTGTGTGACTTGATAGCTGGTAAGTGGGGAGGGGAGCTCCTGCCAGCAAGAGGAAGGGGATGGTCATTGGGTTTGTGGGTGGGCATGGGGGTGTGTGGGTGGGTGTGGGATTTGTGGGCTACATGTCTTCAGGCTGGGTTGGACTGCTTTATGCTTCTACATGGTGTTTCCATTAATCCAACAGGAAGCTGCATGTGGAGGCACAGATCTGGCCCAGGCCAATGGTGCGTGACTCTGTGCCCCATGTGCAGCTTCTTGCTGGAGTGCTGGAAGTCCCACATGAAGACCCACTCAACCCAGCATCATGGTGCACAGCTCCTGCTCCACACACCATCAGGCCAGGCTGAGCAGGCTCTGTGCCTCCAGTTGGGGCTTCCATCACTCCAGCAGGAAGCTGCACATGGAGTTATACAGCCTGTCCAACACAAAGGCACATGATTCCATGCCTCCACATGTGGCTGCCTGTTGGAGTACAGGAAGTCCTACATGGGGGCATGGAGCTGGCCTGGCCTGGCCTGAAGGCAAGCAACTCCCATCCGCAGTACCATAAGCACCACTTGCTGGCATGCAGCCAGCCTGGTTTGGTTTGAAGGTGTGCGCTTGTAGGCTGAGCTGGGTTGGGCTGGCTCTGTGCCACCACATGCAGTCCCCGGGACTCAGCCAGAGCTGAATGCCACTGGGGGCTCTGCCTGCTGCAGCCATGAACACCCTGAGGGCCCACCGCCTGCTGCTACTGCTTAGGCAGTGGCAGTGGGGGCTGTGCATCATGGGTAGGGGGGCCCACACCCACCCACAACCCCCCAACACACACCTGGGGGTCCCACACCCACCCACAACCCCCACCACACCAGCCCACAAGCCCCACACATACTCTCACAACCCTCACACCCCTTCATAACCCTCCATACCTTCCCAAGCCTCCTCCAATCTCCTCCACACCCACCTCCAATAAAAAGTAATTCATTTTGCATAATTTTGAAGTTTTTTGCTCATAATTCTGTGAGGTGTAAGCCTGATGGTCATAAGGTGTTGGGACACAAACGTTATATCTTTTTTTTTCTTGTTCCTGGGAATGGCACTTGTATTTTGACTGGCTTCCTTTTGGAAGCATGAACTATGATAAATGGCTGAAATTATTCAAGAAATTGATTTTCACTTTTTGATAAAAGGTAGATAACTACCTGGACTCTTACTGCTCTTAATTAATGGGAATTCTGGAACCGAATCGTTTAACTACTTTAAACATCTGATCCTTACCTAGTATAAAAACACAAACTAACACTTGTTTGGCATTGTTTTTCTATTTCCTGTTTCGCAGTGACACTTTTTAAATCAAAGTGTATACTGTTATTCCTGTTTGTCTTTAATATCCACAGTGTTAGGACTGCTGTTCTTACACCCATCTTTCTTATAAAATAACTCAGGAAGGAGGTCAGAATTTTGTCGCCCCACAGAATTGTGTCATTTCCCTGCAGACACACCCAACCTGAATACTGCTATTTGCTTTAAAAAAAAAAAAGCTTATAAAGCCATCAACATGCAAAGAAAAAAAAGTAGATGCTTCCCTCGATGTTTCAGCTTCTCCCAACAGACCACCAGAAGTAACCCTGCCTGTCAACTGAGGGCAGCTATGAAAGCTAAAATGACAGAAAGCAAAGATCTGGAATAGTGGGGTGGAAAAGATTCAAAGATTAACATATTAGCCACGTGGAGGAAAATCCTTTTCAAAGTAAAAAAGTTGGAGAGAAATATTTCATATTTAATATTGTGAGAGCAATAGGTTTTAAGGAAGAGAACTGCAAAACTGATTTTTTCAAACAATCTTTTAACATTTAGACATAATTCTGATTCTCTAATTCTTTCTCATGAATATTTTACTTCTCGTTGGAACATCTTCATATATGAATGGTCCCAGGGTTTAACTTAAACTGTCCTATGCTGTGAGGGAAAATGCTACCTTCTGTGGAGACAAAGCCATAAAAATAGTTTTGAGTCCTGGTATAGTATAGCCCACTTCAGCATAGCAGCTGCTTATGCTAAGCACCTGCTTCAGCCCTTTTTATTTCACCCCCAAAGCTGTTCTTTTGCTATAAGGGAATGTTAACAACACCTGTTCAATATTTCATAATAAACTTTTCCTAAACGCCCAGTTACTGTAAGAGATGCTCCAACCTGTCATCGCCGTATCGGATGTGGGTGGCAGCAACACCTGCACACTTTTAAAAAACCCAGTGTACTTTTGTATCCTTTATGTAAGTATTGCACTATCATAAAGAAGTGTCTGACAAAGATTGCAGCTCTATTAAAGATACGGTCTCTTTAGGAGGAAGAGTTTGGTGTACTTAAAATAAATAAATAAATACATAAATAAAGAAGAAGAAGAAACCAAGGAAAAAGCCCCACCAAAACCTGCATTGGTAGAAGCTATTATAATTAGGCATAGCATAATGGAAGTGGATGTCATTCAGTTGCTTATCGTGTTTGTAAATGGACAATTCTGGAATAACCTAATGACTTTCAGATTTGACTGTGCTTAAATGTGCATTTTTACGTTTATGGTTGTAACAGAGACCCAGCCAAGCCCCATGCTCACCAGGGTGATGACAGCTGGTGAGCTCCCCAGTTGGCGGATGCTTGTGGAAAAGTGGTGAGCTCCTGAGCCAATGGTATCCACTGCGCCGCTGTGCCCTGGGCCAGACAGGCAGTCAGCCGCAAAGGGCTCTCCCCAGGTTCAACTCCCAGGCCGGAATGAGAGCCGGAAGCTCCAAGAGGACACGGGCCCCACCCTGGCAAGAGGGCAGGCAGCTGGCACAGGAAGCAGCTCCTAGGGCCCAGTAGTCACAGGTGCAGGGGCTGATGAGCCCCTCTGGGGCTCTCGGCACCTGGCACTGGCCACCGAATACGTGGGAGTCAGCAGGGGTCCAGGTTAGCTCAGACCAGCCCAGAGCTCCCTACTTAAGATGGTATCAACCACGGAAGAGAAGGAACACTAGCATAGGCATTGGTTCATGGTACATCTCTCCATCACAGCCAAAGACCTGGCATCATGGACCAGACTGGCTTCCTAATGCAGCCCTAACTGATACCGAGTTTGACTTTTCAGTTGACATGGGTTTGCGTGCACTTTAACAAACTTTACATGTATTCCAATATTCAAACTCAATCCAAATTTACTTCTATTTCCCCTGAATGAAGTGGACATAAAATGGAAAGACCTGCCTAAAACTTACTGGTTCAAATACCTTTCAACCCGCCCATTCAAGCGGCACATTTATTATGTCTTTGAAATTTAGGACTAAATTTATCCTTGGTTCAAATTCCTTCAGAGACCATGATGATGACCTAGTATAAATACTTGGAAATAATGAATTAATTTGACTTTTGACTACTGGTGTGGTCAGGGGTGGAGTAGTACTGGTGACATCAGGCTCCCTCCATTTGGATTGTCAGGGAGTAGTAGGATACCATCGATGAGAGTATACTACTATTTCTAAATATCCTATTGTGATAGAGACCACAGGCTCTGATTCTTAGAAACAAGGACTCTTGGGGTTTTATTGTTCCCAAACACTAGACATTAACATCACGCCCCATTCAGGCATAGCATTAGCTAGGTCTATTGGTTGAATATGGCACCAGCATAAAGTATGGCTCCTAGCTCAGTACACAGTATTCAGGGTTGCCAGGTCTTTTTTATGCATTGTTCAGAACAAGTTATATTTATATTATCCGCAGCAGACTCTTCACCAAACATTATGAGGTGACATCATGCACGTCTAGTCTCACCAGACACTGTGACCTTCTCACCGTATAGGGGATCTTGTTTATCAGATTACTCCAATCTTTGTGTCATTGTCCTTTGCCCATTTTATCCATTGTTTTCCATCTGTTGGCCTTCTGAGGTGTCTAGAAGCTTCTACTAACTTTCCCAGCCCTCTCACTTTGGCCATATGTGGGCTACTTTCTGGTCATCAACGTCTATGGTTCAACCTGTTACCGAGGCCTAGATTGGTTCATGCTACTAACAGGTATGATTTCTGTATTCATTGGTCAATGGTTGCACCAGTCCATGCTCCAGCAAGGCCTACGTAGTGGTTGTGAAGCAAAAAGTAAATGTGTTTCTGCATCCTAGAACCACTTGATATCCCATCAAGAAACCTTCGATACTTGGGTATTATTGAGGTAATTTGAGGACAAAAACGGAAAATTTATTGTAATAAGATATGCCAGACGTGTACATTTTCCAACTATGGGGACCAAGTTCCTGGGCAGAATTATTTTACAAGACTTCAGAATCTGTGACCTGGAAAAATAAAACTTGCTTCCAGTCTGAAACTGGAAGTTAAAGGAAAGCCTGTTTTAATGTTCTCTGTTGATTTATAGAAAATATGTAACCCACTCTAGCAACTTGCCGTTCATTTTTTTTCTCCCTGTCTAAATTAGGCACAGGAAGCACATTCAGGAAGAAAATTTTTACATTAGGTTTCATCAGTTGGGTACGTTAGTTCAAGTGATCTGACCAATAATCTTAAATTCTAATCCCAACAACGCTGGTGATTTGTTTTTTTCAGCATTTCTTCTGCATTTGTTTTATTTCTTTTCCCTATTTAGCTTTAGTCCCTTTATAAGTCTCAGACTGCGAGACGCCGAGGTCCTGTGACTTTAATTCTTGCGGCATCCTTTTGCATGGCACTCCAGGGCAGTATGGCTTCTTTTTTTCTTCTTTTTTTTTTTGGTTACAGTTCTATTTTTTCTGCTGAGGGACAATGCAATCCATTTCACTCTAGCATCCATCTGCTGTGGAGCATACCGTACCTGACACTGGGGCAAGTTTATGAGTAGAGTGCTGAGAGCAATTAGCATTTGAATTAAAGCTACCTGTGGATAACAACAGGTGATTACCCTATTTAACAGCTGCTAAGTGGTGTTATTTGCCAGCTATAGACCACAGGCTGAGTGAATTGTGTGCATACAAATGGGAGTTACTGTGCATACAAATGGAACAACATTAATTAATATTTTTGAATTGCATTTCTGATAAGTGGGCATTCATTCTGAAGACGCAGCAAAGAGATGATGTTTTGGGATTATGGTGGGGAGGATGACATACTAAAGGTAAGAGTTTTTTAATGCATTTTTGCCATCCAGCACTTGGACCTAAAAGTGAAATAAGCTTGACATTTTACAACAATGCAGTGAAAAGGGAAGTGGGAAATACTAAGAAAACAAAGCACTTGGAGTTATTTTCATTCAAGCTCAGCTCTGTGTCTAACAAAGCAGGCTTATCAATTATGATCCCTTTAACAGAATTATGTTTTTCCCAGCGTAGCTTGCCTGGCTGCCTCCTCACATCTGTCAAAAAAAAAAAAAAAAAGCTAGTAAACTATCTTGCTCTCTGCTGTACACAGGGTTTTTCTGACTTTATTTCTACACACAGACATTCAATTTCCTTTTGAATCCATGCAGGATCAGTTCACAGGCTCTGTACTGTTGCTCCTCCTGAACCTCTTATTTTGTCTGGTTGTGCCAATTTTTTATGAGCCACTTTGCTTAAAATTGTCCCTGCAAACCTCTTATCGGTTGAATTTTCCGTTATCTGTTTGATAAACGGAGCTGCAGAGAAACTTCTCTAATATAAGTAGTAGTTTCCTTCCTCAACTGTTTATTCACATGTTTTAAAGAGGAATTCAATGCCAGCGCTAGCACGTGGGTTCCTGAGCTTGCCGCAGGCGAAATCCTCACAAATGATAGCTAGTCAAAACGTATTCGTGTTCCGGGAGTAAAACACCCACCACTTACGGGATTCCTAGGATGCAGTGTGAGGCTTGGCCAAGAGAGACTATTGCACTATGAGATATGTAAGTCCATCAGAAAGCATGCACCATGAGGGAATCCATGGGAACTACAAGCCCTTGCTTTGGGATACCAAGAGAGAGTATACAGGTGTGGACAGAAGTGACTATTTTTGCCTGATCTGGCCTCAGAAAGTGGCTTAGAGCCATGGCCAAACAAAAGTGCACAGCTGTAGGCTGCTATAAAAGGGCCCGATCCTATGAAAATCTGAACCCTCGTTGCAAGAGGGTTCAGATGAACATGCTTCAAAACAGAGCGCCTTCAGTAACTTCTGTCTGCAGAGCTCCCAGCCTAGCAGTGTTTTCAGAATGGGAGGGGGGAAAGGGAGTGGAGGGAGTTTGGTTTGGGGTGGTGCTGGAGGGTGGGATGGGTAGATTGGAGCCTCCCTGCTTTAGGGGCTGAACCCTTCCCCCTCCCCACCAGCTCACACTCCCTCTGCTCCCTTTTCCCCCTCCCATCCTGAAAACAGCATCCTGCCTGGGAGGGAGCACGGTGTTGCTACAGAGACAAGACTGCGGGCTGGCAGCAAGCAGCTGGACTTCCCAACTCCTGGGCCCAACAGTGAACTTCCGTTCGGTCCACGGGATCACTGCAACTCATAGCGCTTCCTGCACAGTGCTATGAATTGCTATGGGGAACTGCTCTTCTGTCTGCACCCAAGGAGTTTCAGATAAACAAGCGTCTGTTTGGCTCCTTCTGAGAGAGTAGTTTCTGTTTCCTTATTAGAGGTATACTGATATTGAATCTTCTGTAGCACAGCAACAAATTATTACAATATAAACCATACTGCCACCATGTCTGAAAAAGAAAAGCAACAATGAAACCTCCCCAAAATGTCAATATATAGAGACTACCAGGCACACGATAGTAGCCTCTGCATCTCACACTCTGCAGACAGATGTGATTAGTGTTATTTATTTGCCATCTTTGAGGGGAAGAATGAAGATGAGATCATTGATCTTTGATGATATTATTTCACATGGTCCAAATCTCCAAGCACCTGCCTCTTTTTATCTTTGTTTCTCATTTAATTTTTAAGATAACTAGCTTGTGTGTGTGTGTGTGTGTGTGCGCGCGCGCGCAGTATTTTTCATTCAATTAAAAAAAAACCTTGAAAAGCAGGTAGATCAGTGTCTTATTCTTGGCTGTAGCAACTTTAGGGTTTAATATCTCATGAATCAACTCATGAGTGCAACTCAACCATGCATTGAAATGAGTGTTTGATATATGTGAACTAGACAGAATATTGATAGCTCCTTTGAAGACTATATATAGAAGCCACATGTGAACTGCACACATGCCTTTTACGCTTGATTGTCAAGTTTACACTTTACCTGTATGTTACAGTACGGTATACCTGCCATTTACAGTCGATACTTCGATTTCTTTCCTTGGTTGCATTTTCAAATCGAGTCCTGATTCATCATAAATAAAATATAGAAAATGCAAACACACGCTAACATAATTAATATATGAAAGAAATATAGCATTTGTAGCACTGTATTAGTGCTGCAACTCATTTTTGTATTATTGTGGCATGAAAGCCTAATAAATAAAGCATGAATAGGAACTTGCCTCATTTAATTAAGCAACTACATTGTACCACCAGAGCTATTGATAGAATAGCCATTTAACAATCTCATAATGAACATTCAATTGTCACAGCTTTGGCAGGTTTAATGTGGTAGTTTAATGCAGTATTATTTTTCCTTATCATTGTTCCTGAGCAATATTTAATACTAGACACATTTATGCATAAATGTATCTAACATTAAAGAAGGAGGAATAGAAAAGTAACAGGTTTTTTTCTTATATAAAATGAAAAACAGTGATTATGGTTAAAAAAAATTAAACTTAGTAAAAAGAAATAAGCCATTCAATTGTGCGGATTGGTTTTTTTGTTCTTTTTTTTTTTTTTACACAGTGCAGTTACATAGGAATTTATGCATTAACTAAACTAAAGGTGAATAACTTATGGCAAATATATAACAAATATATCACGCTAAATCACATACGTAACTGTTTAGAGTAGGGCCATACTGAAGCACTATTTGGATATCCATGGGTTACAGCCTAAGTGATACGTGTGATATATGCAAGTGTACGGATCCAAACCTTTCCCGATCATAGTACAGCTCATAGGAAGAAGGAAGTTGGAGGTTTTTCTGATATTAGGCACCAGTTAATATTCATCTGTTTTGTTATAAGCTGGGTGCATCTACATGTGCACTTTTCCACAGAGTTGACTAATTAGCTCTGTAGCAAAGCGTCACAGTCTACACATGCACCAATATTAGGGTGCAGTAAACTAATCAACTTCGCTAAAGGATGCTGGTGCAGACAATGCTGTCTCGCAGCAAAGTAAATAACTGCAATTAAACACTCATTTAGACTGCGGGTGGAAATTGCACCCAGGCAGCACGGAGCCAAACCCTTGTCTGCCACCTGGCCACGTGGTTCTGCATGTTTGGCACTCTCATGCCCCAACTAGCACCTCTGCTGCCCAAAGCTACCACTCGGAGCCTGGGGCTGACCCCCTACTGCCAACCCAGGCCTGCTCCACCCTGGCTCAACGTGCTGCTCTTCCGGGGGCACACGTAAATGCTGTGCCCAAGAGCTGTTGACTCCAGTGCAAACTGCATCCAAGTTTATTGCTTCACCTTAATTGAAAGTGTAGATGCACCCATTGTATCCCAATCTCAGGCATAGATAAGAGGAAATATGGAGGAACCAAACCTTTGGGCACTCAGAGGAAGTTTTCACTGGAATAAATCAGTTTGGTGCTGAATTGAACCACAAAGTGATCGTGCTGAAATGATTTGGACATAAACTGGGATGCTTACAAGTGGGAGTTTTAAAGCATTGTAAATATAATGGACAGACACATCGTGTTTGATTGTTTCCTGAGTGTATAATCCCATGCGGGTTGTCCATGTCAAAGGCCTGCAAACCCTAGTTGCCAGATATGTATCGCTAAAAAAATTTCTTTAGGACTTTCTTATAGTGGTATGTACACATCTTGTATGTCAGGAGCAGCAAGAACGTATTTTAAAGAAGGTTTTAAGAATCGAATGTTGCTTGCATTACTATCTGTTGTCTTTTATACCAGCTACAATTGCATCACTTCCGGATTTGCTGCTTCATCTGTTTTTGCAATGTCACTCTCTTTTTGTGGGTGTATAACCCAACAGGAAATATTCTTATTCTCAGACAGTTTAGCATGCCAAACATATTTAGTATTCTTTATTACGCTTGCTACTAACTTATAGCGAGTATCCCTTTTATGTCAGGTGCCATCCCACCCGGGTGCTATAGAATGTATTTAAAGAGCTCAGATTGTGCGGTACCATGTGTCATGTGCCCTTTTCGCAGTTCCTCACAAGATGAAGCAATTTAATGTCTTTACCACTTGAACCATAGTCACTTCATGCTTTTCTTCTTGCTGCTTATTGCTCAAACACTGTTTATAGTACTCTCCAAAGTCTGCTTACTGTAGGCTTGCTTCCAAGTGCATTGGGCCCTGTTCAGCAAAGCACTTAAGTGTATGCTTTACTTGAAAGCCTTCAGTAAGATTACTAGAACAGATTAAGGACATTTAAGTGTTTTCCAATGTGCTCCTCACCTTGGAGGATTGAGCCCAGTAGGTTGCTATTAAGGAGTACTAATATAAAACCTTTAAATTAAAAGAAGCGCTTTGCTAGACCTCTGTTTTCCAGGTAACTAGGTTTTTGGTGATCGTAGGATCATTGGGACAATAGATTTGAACAATGAGTGTAACAAGCCCCATTAACTTTAAAACTGTAGAATTGGATTCTCAGTGCTTAGATTCCTTCAAGTGCAATGGTTTTCTTCCATGTTCTTAGCTCCCTAACTAATATAATTTCAGCTGATGATGAACTTAACTGTGTATGCACATCAATGGGACAGTTCAGCTTTGTAATACATAGCTTGTATTAAAGGAACACAACTTCTCTTTAACAGTTTTGGTATGATTGTATAATGAATTACCTTTTGACTTGTCTGAATTCATCGTAATGTTTGTATACAATATAAGTACGTATTATTTTAATAGCGCATGGAGGAGTGTTGTGGTTTCTGCAAGGGAGAAAGAGAGGGTTCATTTCTTCACAGACATCTAATTCTTGAACTCTTTGGAGTTTACAGTGTTTTGATAAAATCTAATCCAACTGTGCAAAGGGTGCTTGGCATTCACTGTTAAAACCTTCCAGCCATCTTAAACCTGGAGATTCTGTGGTTCACTGACTACCTGAATGAATTATTTTCAACTAATTTGGCTCATCTTCAGAGGAACAGATGGCTCCTTCTTTACTGCAAAAACAATAACAAAGAAAAAAAAATCCATGAATCTCCCTGGAAACTCTTCACATCTAAGAGAGATCTTGATGACCGTCTTAACATTTCCCACTCAATTGTCTCAAGAAAGGAGTATGTTTAACAAGAAAATAACATGTATAATTTACTAAGCCAAGTATCATATACATGGAGCAGTTGGCTGTGTAATAGAACTGTTATGCATGAGGTTTCTAATAGGACTTCCCCTAGAGTATAGCAGCTGGAAAGAGTGAAATTATGAAAATGTGATGTGGAGAGACTCGGAGGAAACCAAAGCTTAAAGAAAAAATAAACAAGGAGCATAACACAGGGAATGCATAAAATAGGGACGAAGCTTTAAAAAACACTAATGATGGGGTTTTGGGAATCATGCAACAAAAAAGATCTTATGCTTTGATCCCTAAAGTTCAAATTTCATTTAAGCCAGAACTGGTCAAAAATATTTCCATCAAAGTGGCTTTTTCTGGGAAATGGATTTTGCACTTGGCATGTTTCAGCAACGCCTGCTATAATCTACCATTTTCCTTTTTCTTGCAGTGTAGTCTGGGCATAGGCAGAAGACAGGAAGTTTGGTTAATTTCTAACATTTTAGCAAAGAGGAGTAGATTAATTGAGCAGACAAGTTATTTTCTCATTTAGACAATAAAATAGAAGCAGTTAGGTATGTAAGACCAATGAATATTGAAAGCAAAATAATAAATAGACATGACATTATATATATATATTGGTTAACTAATCATGCCTGGTTTTTTTTATCACACAGGTGATATATGAAATTAAACAAAATGATAACCTGAGCATTAGTGTTGGTTCTTATGGAGGCTATCTAGATAGGGTGTGTCAGGGCACTGGTAGTGCCTGCCACTTTAAGGACTGGACCAGGGTGGGGCAGGTGCCTGATTAGGATGGCCATTTTAAGGTCCAGGCAGCCGTGGTGACGTCGGTGGAGTGGGGTGGGAGGCTGGCGAGCACCAACCAGCGGTAACCACCCGCAGATGCCGTCAGCAGCATTGGTGGCAGATCAGGGACCACCTGCAGATGCCACTGGTGGTGTCAGTGGCAGGGGGGAGGCAGGGTAACAAGCAGCAACTGCCCACAGGCGTTGCTGGCAATATCAGCAGTGCTTTTTGCAGGAGGTGCACCACCATGCTCAGGGGGTACATGTGCACCCACACGCACCCCCTGTGTGTTGCCATAGACTGAATGTCAACAGTCTGTCCTTCGCATTGAATCCAATTATTTTCAATATGAATTCCTTTTTCCAATTAAGGACTGTGTAAGGCCCTCAGTTTTAGGTACACAGTTGAGGACTATAAATTGTCATGAAAATGTAGCTCCTCGGATATTACCCTGCCTACACATCTTCTGTAAAATTTTTCATCTCTTTTCACATGGAGCTTTTGTTGCTGTTTTGGGAGCACTCTATAACAAAATAGGCCGTAAACACAGAAATTGAATTGATTAGATGCCAGTAGGTGGTCTAAAAATTGGTAACTGTTAATAGTTATACCACAGAGGTCTTTGTTGGGTGGCAGTTCATATTGCGTGGCATGAAGATATGGAGCTGTGAATAGTAAACAGCGCTGTCACAAAGTTGGGATCTGTTGGCTTGAGTTGAACAGCTCAATTCAGGTATTATGTAGGTATTATGTAGGTATTACATAATGTAGGTATTATGTAGGTATCACAAAGTTGGGATCTGTTGGCTTGAGTTGAACAGCTCAATTCAGGTATTATGTATTATGTACAATTCAGGCATGTATGCGAGTAGGAATCCTGAAGAAATTATTGCAAGAAGCTAGAGGCTTTCTTTTTTTCATTAAGGTCGACCAGGAAACAAAAGAGAGCTGGGGTTGGAAAGACAACCCTTCAGGAAGGGAAAAAATCTGGCCCAGGAAGAGCCAAGACCTGTTGGGCTTGAGCAGAGGCTATCAATAGCAGGAACCTGGGAACAAACCCATAGTAATTGGTGGAGCCAGAAGGAAAGGTGACTCATGAATTGAATCAGGCAAAAAGCTAGGGATTAATAGATGGTTATTATCCAACCTGGTGATAGAGCACAGGTTGGAAATATAGATGGACTCACCTGAATAAGAAGAATAAGGTTTGGGACATAAATGTAAATAAAACCTTTATAATAATTTGATGTTGAAAAGGTTATAGGTATAAATTCTAGCTTAAACATTCCTTTCTGTTGACCACATTTCAATGAAAAATCAGATAAGGCAAAGTTTAAAAGGCTGTGTTGCCAGATCAACTGGTTCTATGTTTAAGTACATTAGTTACAAGAATTGTGTGTTGTACCAATTCATTCTTGGTAATGTCGTAAATAATCAACTTGTATTCATTAATTGCTACTTTATTAGGCCTGTCTATAAGGGTTATTAAATAATTTAAGAATCTGGTTTTTTTACATGAGTTGTTTAAGTAAAACCAATGTATCCTCATACTTAATGAACAGGGTTTTTATTAAAAGCCATTTCAGAATATGACAAAATATAGTGATGCTATAGAATAAAACTTCACAGTTTCTCTTTTTTGCTTTCAGGGGTTGGAAGCTGTTAGGTTTAATATTGTGTATGTTTTACTTTCTGTCATTTTTCTTTCTCTGCTTTTAAATGAGTTATAACTTTAAAACATTTTGTTGTCTATCAAAATCATTAAGTAGCGAAATCTCACCAATTGCAAACTTTTGATGCTAGTGTTACCTGCCCTGTCATTCTTGGAGAGTGTTCAAACTCAAATTTAGGATTTCTCAGTGGGAGGAGAAGACGAGTCTTTGGTGAAAAGAGTCACTTTGTCACAGCTTGACAGCACTTTATTATATACCGTAAGTCCTGGGCTTTGATGTTGTGTTTATTTAGTTTAAAATTCAGAACAAGTTACAGTAAGTACTGCAGGGTCAGCTCTGTTATGAAAGCTCATTTTTGTGCCTCTTACATCCTCTCTGCTAACTGAACATTAAAAAGAAAGAAAGAAAAGGCGTACTCAAATGTAGAAAAGTTAACGAATGATTTAGCTTCTGTAAAATGATGGCAAATTGAGATCTGAAGCTGCTTAGTGAAGAGCACTGGGAAACAACACGGGTTCGGAAAGTCAAACAGAATAGTGAAATGGGGCCTGAGGTCAAGTTGTACGTGACAAGTTGCCAGAGCTCAGTGAAAGGGATCACTCATGCTGTAATTAGCCTCCGTATTTTGTCTGTGTTCTGAGATCATTCGATTGTGAAGATAAACCCTGTAATAGCCACCAGAATTCAGGTGGGTCAATTGTGAAGATACAAGTCTTCCCTACCTTTTCTTTGTACCGCTGTTCAAGGACAGTGTAAGCCAGGGGTGGGCAAGTTTTTCAGCTTGAGGGCCACCTAGGCTGTTTTGGCAAGCTGTCGTGGGCCGAATCAGTGAACCTCTCCCCAGCTTGCAACAACTCACAAAAACTCCCTATGTGGGATGGGGTCTCGGACAGCAGTGTTCAGGAGCAGGACAGACAGATGCAGGCCCTGCAGGCAGGGAGCAGATAGTGCCCCACCCTGGCTCCATGCTGTCACTGACCCATGATCCCGGCCCTGGCTCACCACCCCCTTTCCTCCTCAGCCACCACTGTAGGTGGCAGCTGCGGACAGTCCCCACTTGCCACTCACTGCCATGATGCCCTCCCAGTCTTGGGAGGCACCAGTCACTCATGCTAAAGAGGATCGTATTGGAAGCCCAACAAGAAGACCCGATGGAAGCACAAGAAGAATAGCAAGAGACCAGTGCAGCTGCACAAGGAGCTTCTAGAAAGCCTCAAGTGCAAAAAGAAAGCATGCCGGCAATGGAAGAATGGGCTGATCACCAAGGAAGCATGCCAGGAAATAGCAAGAATGTGCAGGGACAAAATCAGGAAGGCAAAGATAAAGCACGAGCTGCACCTGGCAAAGGAGGTTAAGGACAATAACAAGAGGCTCTATAAGTAAGTCAGTCAGAAAAGAAGGACCAAGGAAGCTGAGGGTCCTGTGTTAATCCAGGGAAAACTCCTAACAGAAGATGCAAAGAAGGTGCATATGCTCAACAGCTACTTTGCCGCAGTCTTCACAAAATAAATTAAGCTGCAGCCAGACAGCTAATGAAGATTATCTGGATAAGGAAGGGGGCAAGCTGAAGGAGGATGTAACAAAAGAGACTGTCAGAGAGCTTTTGATAGGGCTGAATGAACTTCATCCCAGGGTCCTGAAGGAACCGGCAGAGGATAGCTTAGAGACTTTGGCAATGATCTTCGTAAAGTCATGGGAGATGGGCCAGGTAGGTACTTATGGGCCAGATACCAGAGGACTGGACAAGGGTCACCATAGTGCCCTTCTCACACCTTTTTTTAAAGGCAAAAAGGAGGACACAGGGCATTACAGACCAGTTAGTTCACCTCAATAATTGTGAGGCTGATTGGTCTGTAGTATTTATTCCTGGATCCTCCTTTTTCCCTTTCTTAAATATGGACACAGTTTGCCCTTTTTCAGTCATCTTGGACCTCTCCTGATTACCATGAGTTTTCAAAGATGATGGCCCATGTCTCTGCAGTCTCACCAGTCAACTCCCTCAGCAGCCTTGGGTGCATCCCAGCTAGCCCCATGGATTTGTACATGTCCAGCTTTTTCTAAATAGTCCCTAACCTGGTCTTTTGCCACTGTTGGCGTCTCACCTGTTCCCCAAACTGTGCTGCCTGGTGCAATAGTCTGGGAGCTGACCTTGCCTGTGAAGACTGAGGCAGGAAAGACCGAGGCACTGAATACTTTAGCCTTTTCTGCATCCTCTGCCACAAGGTTGCCTCTCCCATTCAGTAAGGGATCCACACTTTCTCCGATTCTCCTCTTGCTACCAACATGCTTGTAGAAACCCTTCTTATTACCTGTCATGTCCCTTGCTGCAACTCCAATTATGCTTTGCCCTTCCTGACTTCATCCCTGCATGCCCAGCAATGTCCTTATACTCCTCCCTATATATTTGTCCAAGTTTCCACTTCTTATAAGCTTCCTTTTTGTGACTTAGTTTACTGAAGAGTTCCCTGCTAAGACAAGCTCGTCTGCCATATTTGCAAGTCTTCCTGTGAATCGGGCTGGTTTGCTCCTGCACACTCAGTAAGGCTTATTTCAAGTACGGCCAGATCTCCTGGATTCTTTGCTCCCTCAGTTGCCCAAGTTGCCACCCACTACTACCTTTCCCACTAATTCATCCTTGTTTGTGAGCAGCAGGTCAAGAAAAGCACAACCCCTAATTGGCTGCTTTAGCACTTACACCAGGAAGTATAAGTCCAAAAACTTCCTGGATTGCCTGCTTACTGCTTTATTGCCCTCTCAGCAGATGTCAAGGTGATTGAAGTCCCCCATGGCAGCCAGGGCTTGTGATTGGGAAACTTCCATTAGCTGTTTGAAGAAAGCTTCATCCACTACGTCCTCCTGGTCTGCTGGTCCATAGCAGACCCCCACCACAACATCATCCTGGTTGCTCTTCCCTCTGACCCTAATCCAGAGACTTTCAACAGGCCCATCTCCAGTTTCATACTGGAGTCTGAGCAATCATACGGCTCTTTTACATAGAGCACAACTCCTCCTCCTCTTCTCCCCTGCCTGTCCTTCTTGAACAGTTTGTTTCCACCCGTGACAGTGCTCCAGGCATGCGAGCTCCCACCAAATCTCTGTTATTCTCATTACATCATAGATCCGTGACTGTGCAGGGCCTTCTAATTCTTCCTGCTTATTTCCCAGGCTCCGTGCATTCATGTCCAGACACCTGAGGTAACTAATCGATCGCCCTGGTTGCTCAGGAAGAATGAGAACACCTTCCTTGTTGTCCCCTCCTACTTGCTCTTCCTCCAGATCTTCCACTTCCCCATTTACCTCCATGCTTCTGGGCTTTTCTGACTCTCTCTCCTCCACCCCCACCCCCTTGCCTTTTTCGGTTGCATATGTCATTATGTTGTTAAGCCTTTCTCAGGTGCTGGGTGTTGGCTGCAGCCAAGGCTAAAGACTTTGGCTGGGACCAAAGCCAGAGGTTCCTGGCTAAAGATGTTGCCCTCTACTCTGACTCCTTTATAGCAAGGGGTATGGCCTTCTACCCAGGATATCTTGAACATATATGGACAACATTTCATAGAAGCAGGGCACTGGCCGCCGCGGGTCCCCTACTTTACCTATGACAGGCCTAGGGTGTTAGGTCTGTGTTGTCAGGTTTCATGGTAGTCTTATGTAGAGTTTAGATGTTATGATCTGTATAGGATGGTTTGGATAAGGATGATCCTGACTCAGGTGGGGGCTGGACTACGTGACCTCTGGAGGTCCCTTCCAGCCCTACTGCTCTATGACTCTGATTCTTTGACTGGATACAAGTGGCATTTTGGGGGCTCAGGAGGTAAAATCCTGGAAAATAGCATTGACTTCATGGGATCAGAGAGGATTAGATAAACATCAACAGTAATACCAGGCTCCTCACAGCGTGCAGCCACCCTCATTTCCATAAAGGCCAGACGAGGTCATCTGTATGGGTGCAAAAGCTCATGCTATACTTTGGTTTCCTGTAGCTCCCAGACAGTGTGCCTAAAGTATACCTATATGCACCTCCTCTGCTTCCCACTGAAGTACCGCATCTCTGCATGTCCTTCCCAACAGGGCTGTGTCCAAACAATCTCACTGAACCCGGACTAACACTTTGGTGCAGGCTCATGCAGCCAGCCTTTACAAGCTATTTTTATGTAGGTCTTTAGTTGCACTTATTTCATTGGCAGAACGAGAGAGGGGAGTGGTTATAGAAGAGTAACAGCATGTAGACACCTCAAAGCAATACAAGCCACGTCATGCCAATGTATGTCTATATGTTGCTCTAGAGGTGCTCTACATGGGGACATAGCAGTACACTACGGCAGCATAGCAATCACGTGTGTCTATGTGTGATCGCTAGCTAAGTCACTGTAGTGGCGCGCTCTCCAGATATAGCACGCCGCTACAGCATGTGGCAGCATGTGGCGCTACAGCACCATGCGCACGGTTCAGTAACTTCCCTTGTTACACCGTGCTTTAGTACTTCCAAAAGTACTTCTAATTCTTCCTGCTTATTTCCTAGGCTCTGTGCATTCATGTACAGGCACCTGAGGTAACTAATCGATTACCCTGATTTCTCAGGAAGAATGAAAACACCTCCCTTATTGTCCCTTCCTACTTGCTCTTCCTCCAGGTCTTCCCATTTACCTCCATTCTCTGGGCTTTTCTGACTCTCCACCACCCCCACCCTTTTCTGCTACATGTGTCATTATGTTGTTAAGCCTCTCTCAGGCAATGGGTGTTTGCCGGAGCCGAAGCTGGAGACTTTGGGGCATGTCTGTGCTCCTGCTGGGACCAAAGCCAAAATGAAGTACTAAATCATGGTGCCATGGCAACATCACCCTATGGCAACACGTAGATGCACCCTTGGTGGCCTAAAATGAGAGACTTCATTTTGTTTTTTGTTTGAGCACCAGAGGCATATGCCTATTTGATTTGGAAAGCGGTTCTCATCATTAGAACCAAGCCCTGGGGATTTTTGCTCTCTCATCCCTGCCCTGCTACTGCCCTAGTGGTTCATCTAGATTTTCTTTCCCAAGCCCATGCAGTCAATGATACTTTGCATATAAATAAAGTTCTGTGTTAACATACTGCAATGCAGATCCTCAGTCTGTGATCTTAGTAACTTGCTTAATGTTTTTATACGCGTTAGTTTACTGAGCTATGAAAGGGATGGATGATGACATCCTTACTGGCTTTATGGAGATGCTTTGAAGATTAGTTGATTGCTGTGTATAACATATTTTTGGTTGTGTGCATGAAGGGTACTGCATAAAATCAAATTGTAATATTTTAGTCATATAACTAGTGTTCTGCAAACTCCTAATTTAAAACCTGAACCAATCAAACCAGAGTGTGTGTAGGATGGGGGACACCTTGTGACCATGTTGCAACCACCAAAGAGGATATGGTAGTGAGTTTTCGGCCATTACTTTACCTGGGCTGATATTTAACAGCCCATGCTATGCATGGGAAAGTCCATATTTCATTACTGGTCTGAGTCGATTTTTATAGTGTCTGTCTCCTTAGCTTTTAAATTTTCTTTCTGTTATGTGCTACTGTATGTAGTAGACTAGGTTCCAATGGAACCATTCCAGATTTACACCAACATTATGGAGGTCAGAATAGGTCCCCGTTTTATTCTGATGTTAAACTAGCTTCTTCCATTTTCATGTTATGTTTAAAAAATATTATTTCCAGTCTGAAATTATTGGGCAGATTAACAATGACATTCAAGTCAAGTGTTTTGCTAGCTGACACAGAGCTGGGAGGTTGTGTGGACCGGGAGATAAACATTTGGCTTATGAGTTGGAGCTAAGTTTTATTCCCACACTTTCTGATGACCTATTGTGTGACCTCTGGCAAGTCACTCTCTCTGCCTGTTTTCCTTCCCACACGTTTTCTGTTTCATTTGTTTTAAATAGTAATTAATCTCCATAGAGTAGAGACTCTCTTCATATGCATTTGTACAGGTCTAGAATACTGCAATCCCACTGAACGTCTCTAAGTGCTAGTGTAATATAAGCAATGCTAAGTAGTTCTCTAAAGCCACATCTACACAGGACACTTACTGAGGCTTCCTTGAACATGCCACATTACTCTAAAGTGGTTGCTTCCCAAACTGCAAGCAACACAGCCTTGCTGTGGACAGGTGTGTTGCTATAGGGTGGGGTTAACTGGCATTATGGCTCAGCAGTACTCACCAGCCCACCTAAAGTACTGCACAAACTAAGGCTGTGCAAAATGGCACCCTTTCATTCCAACTTCCATTTTGCCATTTCAAAGGGACGGTGTTTCATTTTGCTGTTTCAAAGCACTGTTTTGTTTCATTTCATCAAAACTGTTTCTTTGTTTCGATGCTGTTTCAGCACATTTAGCCGTTTCACCCATAGGCTATAATAGGGAATCATGAAAATGCCCGTAACTTTGTCATTTCTTTCCTGATTTGAATGAAACAAGCAGAGATAGTAGCCCCTGCTGAGGCCACAACGCCTATCAGGTTTCAAGGAGATAGGTGCAGGGGCTTCTGGGAAACTGCACCTCAAACTGTTCAGAGCAAAACTCACATCACTTGTAAGTGTGAAGGCAGAGAGCGAGCTCAGTTCAAACAGTATGGTTTATACTGGTTTTCTGTCCCTCCCCCAGAGCCCTGGGATTGGAAGGGCCCTCAGGGAGGGATCACAGTCACTGGCCAGCTACACATGTTAAAATCAGAGCAGCCCTTTCCTCTCTTCCCCCTTTTCCCCTCTCTCCTGTTTTTGTTTAGCGGCAAGCAAACACAAACAAACGTCTGAAATGTTTCGAGCGCCCTTGTTTCATTTCGAAGCTGTTTTGAAGCCTTTCGTTTCATTTCGATTTCGCTGTTTCAAGCTCAAAACTCATTGAAACAACGTGAAAATGAAACACCCATTGAAATGTGGCACAGGTCTAGCAGCCATGTGAAGCAGTATGATGTGTTTGAGGCACTGCTGCCTCACATAGTAGGTGTACCATGTAGCTAAGTCTTCAAAACCATGTAGCCACACTCCAAACAAGAGAAGATCAAAGACTGTAGCCAATGGGGAAGTTTAGAGTGCAACATGGTGAATAAACAGAGAAGGTAGCTTCCCTCCTCCTGTTACCTACCGGAGCAACACCATAAAATTTCTTTTAATTTAGTTTTGTGTTGTGAAGATGAAAGCTTAATTGAAATGCTGATATTAAAAACAACTTGAAAAAAGAAAGAAACCAAGAAAAAATAAGAAGGCTTAATTATGGTCTGGCAAATACTTCTTCCTTGTTATGCAGCCTTGGAGCTGGTGAATGTCCTCTCTCACTTGAGTGCAATTTTATTCCCATCATAAATCTAAATGACCAAAACAACCTAGGATCATAGCAGCTTATAAATTAATAAGGCCAATTGTAAGAACTATGTTAGGCAGCTCACGGATTACGGTATGGAAGGGAGATAAACACTAGGTTTCATTTGTTTCCTCACCTCCCTAAAGACTTCTTTTCTCATACCAGTCAGGAAAACATTTTGTAAGTGTAGGAAACAAGTAGCAGATTGAACTGCTTAAGCAGCTTGCACAGAAATTATGGGTTTTGAGATGGAAAGGTTTATTGTTTCACTTGGTTACTCACACCACCACACTGCATTTTGACAGGCCCAAATCCTCAGGAGGGACGAGTTGATACAGCTTCATTGAGCTACACCTGTTACCTAGGTAGTCTTTAGAAATATGCCCAGTAATGGGGCCATATATTTTTCTCTTGGAGACTCTCCCCTACAGTATATTACACCTCTGCATTCCTTTGATTGTTAACCACTTGACTTCTGTATTTCCATTCATCGTGTCTTATGTAGAATAGACTTCTTGTAATGTTGAATATGGCAGCGGAAAATGAATGGGTTAAAAACCACTCTTCTCTTTAGTCTGGGGCATTTAACCTCTTTAAGCTGAGCTTGTGCAAGTCAATGAGCAATGTGCTTCCTCCAGCAACTCAAGCAAGCACTCTTTTTTTTTTTTTTTTTTTTTTTTAAAGGATCAATTGATGAGTTATAGCTCAAACAGAAATTATGAGCATGATATAAAAATTACTTGCTAAGGTTTTATGAGTTTTGTTATGCAGGATGTAGGACTAGGTGATCATAACAACTCTTTCTGGCATTAAAATCTATCAGAGGCCAGTGGAACTGGTCGTAGGACAAGGAGAAACTTTGTCCGTTAGAGGTTCGGGTTCCATTTGACTCTGGCAAAATACAAATGCAGTGCTACTTCTTGCGTTTGCTTTTTGATCTAGTTTCTTCAATCATTTTATGGACTATGTAAGGAATTGTTTTACTTTGGTCTCCCCTGCCCTAAAACAAATTCATTTTTCCAAGTAGAGGATGAAGAGAGTTATGGCATACTTAAAAAATAGCGGGGAGAGAAAAAAGTAAACTATTGAAAGTCAGGACAGAGTAAAGTGAAATGCATTGCATGTAGGCTATTTTAGGTTTGGATCATTGTCCTTCAGGAGCTATAGCCTCTGAGGACATGGAGGCCTTCATAATACAGTCTCATCCATGAGCAGGTGCAGTAACAAGATTAGCGTTGCCCATCTATAATGCAAATGAAGGCTTTTTTGTGTCACAAAGAACTAATAGTATCATCCCTACCGTTTTTTTAAGCCCATGTAAGTTTATTCAGAAATGCCATTGCACAAATTACCCTGCCAGGGGCTCAGGCTATTTATGCCTTGGACTTCATACTCTTTACTAAACTTAAAACAAGAAAAAAATTCCGCGGTAACTACTGCATCACTTTACAGACTCTACTTACACCTTTAAGGAGGGACAAATTACACCCTGGACTATTTTTACAAAATTAGATTTCTCTTCCTCCTAAACAAGAGGTTCTTTAAAGAGTCCTTTTTACACTTAAAGGACGCCATATGAGGCACTGCAGTGACATAGCAATCATATGGGTCTACATGTGATAGTCAGCTATGTTGCCAGTGCAGCACATTCCCTCGGTATAGCACCCTGCTGTGGTGATGTAGCAGCAAAAATCTAGCCATGCATGGTGCAGTAACCACCTGTTCTGCACTGTGCTTTTGTCCTTCCACAAGCAAGGACTAAAGCATGGCGCCATAGCAATATCACTGTATGGCCAGAGTACCATGTTTTTTCACATATAACACACCATCAAATATAATATATACTGTGTTTTTGAAAGGCATTGTGAATAATTTTTTCCCCAGAGTTATGCCTGCATAGAACAGGGAAGGGGCTTCATCTTCAGCTAACTCACCCTTCCTTCCTGTAACTGTAGCTGCTACTAAAGACTGGTCTCTACGGGCAGACTATGATCTTGAAAATAACTAAAGAGCTTTGAAATAGAAGAAACCAGAAGCCCTAGCAGACAACAAAATGTCCCTAAGAAAGGTTAGTTTGATTAGTGGAATGACCATTAAAAAGGAGAGATGAGTGTTAATACCTGTGAACTGAAGAACAGTGGGCCATTAACGGGCCACTGAATCTCAGCTGCCTGAGCAGCGATACTAGAGCTGCTGCTTTGAGGAACACCAATCAAAGCAGGGTACTTCTATCTAAAGCAGAAAATCAGCTTCACTTAATACATGCACCCTAATTTGGGGGTGCTGATTTTGGGGGGAAAGGCACATGCTGTATGAGAGAAGGTACAGTAATTAACTAGAAGGAAATATGGTTCATCTTCTAAGGAATGACTTGTTGATTGAAAGGTAAACCTAACAAAACTAGCGTTAGCCTTCAAGAAACTCTTCTATCATGTTAACCTAGTGTGAGACTCTGGCTATTGGTCACATAAGAGCAAAAAGTGCAAGAAGTGGACTGGAAAATGGACAAACTGCATTCTTGAATTCTACCTTCCTGCTATTACACTCTTCTGGTTTCTCCTTGTACTAACACCAGAGTTTTATCCAGAGAGTTCTTAGGGAAATCACTCACAGCCCACCTTTCTTATTGATTTGCTCCATCTGTATTTTATAGAGATCCTACTTAGTCCTAGCTCTTAACTGCAATTGTATGTATTCATATGCACAGATATAATGCTATTCCTCACCCATTGGCTGGCATGTCATCTTCAGGGATCCTGGGTTTTTCTGTTTAAAAATCACAAATTCTCTGATAAATATTGTGGATTATCTGATTTAAAAACACAACATTTTCCAGTGGCAGTGGAAAATGAACATAGATGGTTATAGATATAGATTTATAGATAGATAGATAGATATCTAGAGATACAGATGTTAGGGCTGTGCAAAGCTTTGGTCCCTGATTTGATTCAGCAGAGAGTCGGCCTGATTCGGTGGCTGCACCTCTGAATCCGAATCAAATCAGAGGACCCTTTAATCTCTCCAAATCGATTCAGAACCCTCCAAACTGATTCAGAGAGATTCAGAGAGATTCGGCGATTCAGACATAGATACAGCTTTGAATGTTTTTTCTACATACTTCTAGGTCGTGGGGACTTTGAACACTGCAGTGCAGTGCCGTGCCATATGGAGTGTCCCACAGAAGCGTGGGGGTCTCCCAACACACTTGGCAGCAGACCTGGAAGTGGACCAGAAGCACTGGGGAGCACATGGGGGGGCCCCCTGCCCCACCTTGGCTCAGCAATTGGTGCCTCCTGCATCTGGGAAAGGCACCCAGGGTCCTCCTGTGGCTGATTGCCAAGCTGGGGCGGGGGCATAGGGAAGCCCATCATGCTCCCTAGCAGACCTGGGAGTGGACCGTAAGTACTTCCGGTCCGCTTCCGAGTTCAGTGCTGAGCACGCTGGAAACCCCCCCCCCCCCCCGTGCTCCTGTTGGATGCTCCATGCCCCCCCTGCACCACAGGGATCATGAGCTGTGCTGGTACCTCAAGGTATGTTGAAAAAACTTTTAAAGTTGTGCCTGTTTCCTAATCACTGATTCGCTGAATCAGCATCGAATCTTCAGATCTGGATTCTGCCGAATCAAATCGGGGACAGTGATCTGAATCAACACATAGAATCAGTGTCGCTATGCCCTATTTGGACCAAATCCAAATCAAATAGGGCCCATTTTGCACAGCCCTAGTATAGATAGATAAAATCAGTTGAACATGAAGTTTTGTTGACACATTTACAATTTTAAAGCCATTTGAAAGCCTCCCAGTGCCTCAATTACTATAGTAAAATACATGCTAAATACCTATAAACTTTGGCATTGGATTTAGCATTTTTATCATGGAAAATCAGAGCTCCCCCTGCCCCCTTTGCTCACCAGGACATGGGTCTAGCTGCAGCTGGCCCTCTTTGCCCCCCACTGCTTTGTAGCACTGAGCAATCCTAATATGCCAGTGCCCTGCCAGTGCCCCTCAGTCCTCACACACAGCCATGCTGGAAGGGGGGGGCATCTGCCACAGGGCCAGGGATCCTGTCCCCCTCAGCTGAACCCCAGCCCCAGCTGCTGCCCACGGGGGGTGTTGGCTGCTGTAGCAGTGTGGAGCACAGAGCCCGGCTCTCCCTCCCCCATTGGTGGTACAGCCGGAGCAGAGCCCAGGGTAGGGGTGGATAGAGGCTGCCATCTGTGGGTTCAGGCTCCCCGCCCCTCTGGGACCTCCATGATCCAGCAAGTGGGACTCAGCATGGCAGGGCAGAGTGGGACTGTGCAGGGAAGCTGTTTGCAGCTGCAAGCCCTGTGCTACCCTGGTGAGGTGCCCCCTGCCTGCCCAGCAGCAGTGAAGGGCATAACTTTGTGCTGCCACCCCCGGTGCTTCTGGGTAGACAGAGGGCACTTTGCCAGGGTGGCATGGGACTTGCAGTGGCAAGGCCCTTCCCTGGCCAGCCATCTTTGCCCTGCCATCCTGAGTCCCTCCCACTGGGCAGTGGAGGGCCCCAGAGGGAAGGCAACAGGGCTAGAAGCCTGAGCTTGCAGTGGGCAGCCCACATCCACCCCTGGCTGTGGACAAATCTGGGGGGGCACATGCCCCCCTACCTCCTCCAGGAGTGTGCACAGCAGTGGAGAGCCAGCACCCCTACTCCCCAGATAAGCCACCTGCTGCCCCATCCTGCTTTTTGTTGGAGCCCTGCGGCCATGCATTCTGACCGCGGTCCCCAAGTCCTGTGTACCATCTGGGCTGGGCAGCAGCCCCAGCCCCAGCCTCCACCCTGCCCAACTTCCTTAACTCCCTCCTCCCCTCCCTATTGGGGCCTCAATCCCTCCTCCTCCCCCGTCAGACTTACTTGTGGAAGCTGCTCTCCAGGTTACCTCGCAGCCATGTGCGTGTGTGGGCATCCACATGCACATGGAGCCCCCCAGTCCCTCCCTTGCAGGTTGGAACTCTGCCAGCCTGCAGAGAGCTCTTTGCAAAAGTGGAATATCTGTTTCTTTCTCTGTTAAAATGAAACAAAAGTCCATGTTTTTATCGGTTGAAAGGGATAATGCACAGTTTTTAAATTTTTTTTCCACAGGAAACAGAAAACTTGGATCTTTGGTCACCTTGCACTCTAATTCTATATTATGATCTATTCTGGTGGACTTCAGCATAGGGTCAGGGAATTCGAATATTTTGGGAATAGAGACTTTGACTTATCTGGTTGTGACAATGGACGCCGATTTTTATGAAGATTAGATACGGCTTAGGGTTTCCATGATGAATTGTAAGAGTCTGTTGCATACCAACAAAACCAAAAATTTTGTGTTTCAGAAAGGGCCCATTCTATGCTGAGTAGCGTGGTGTTACCTGTGATTGACGGCATCAGGACAGTATTTGGTGTGAATAAGGGTACCGCAGTCTGGTCCCTCACTCTCACTTCCAGCCTTCCGGTATATTATACATAGTCTCTGTCAGAGGAGACCTTTCCATAACCTGGTTTGTTTAAGAATCATTCTCCCATAGGAATAAACAGAGAAGCTATGGTTCCATCTCCCCCACACTGTAGGCGCCTTCATTTCTTTGGCACGCAGAGCTGCTTGCCAAGATTCAGCCCACAGCAAATTTTTATGATTGAGTTATAAATCCTTGAAAATATGAGTTTATAATGAAAACGCCAACACAACATTAAAAATAGTGGCAGTGGTAGGCACTGCTGTAATGACATTCTTCATTTTTGCTTAATTCTTAGTGAACATCAGCTCCACTCCCTGCAGCACTAAAGATAAAAGACATCCTGCCTGCCTGACTCCTGGAATACCATGCACACAAGGGTACACAGTGTGCACTGCCCTGTTGGATTGACTCAGTGCCTACGCTCACCCTGATCCACAGTACTGCTACACTGTTCTAGGAGCATTTTTTTTAATGCCAAAAGATGGCGATTGCTTCTTGAGTTACGACTTGTTTACATCCTGCAGGGAAGGATCCCTGTGGGATAGGGAAGGGATGTTTCTTTAAATCAGGTTGGCAGGATCCATAGCGTTTTTGCCTTCTTCTGCAGTGAGGAATGTGAATTTTCTGGTTGTTGGGGATATTGCAGGGGTCTGGTCACAAGTGACTTCTTGGTCTCTCTTCTGGCACACATGTTAGTGTCCTCAGGATAGAAATGTGTCTTCAAGTGAAGCTGAAAGGCTTGCCATATAGAGAAGGTCAAATTAGATATACTGATCCTATGTGGATTTACATAGGGATTGCCATGTGCTAGGTCACATCATAGGTCCATCTAGCCCAGCAACTTCCAGCATTCAGAGTTTTAGGAAATACTGATTCTGAGACAGCCCTTGCTCCCACCGTGTTCTCCATGTTTTGAGGACTTTTCATAGATTCATAGCTTCATAGATGCTAGGGTCGGAAGAGACCTCAATAGATCATCAAGTCCAACCCCCTGCACAGGCAGGAGAGAGTGCTGGGTCTAGATGACCCCAGCTAGATGCATCTCCAACCTCCTCTTTAGTGCTCTCCCCTACCCTGGGGGGTCTTCGAGTGCTCTGGTGCTGGGAGCCTGTTCCAGACCTTGACCACTCTAACTGTGAAGAAGTTCTTCCTAATGTCCAGTCTAAATCTGCTTTATACTAGCTTGCGGCCATTATTTCTTGTAACCCCTGGGGGGGCCTTGGTGAATAAAACCTCACCAATTCCCTTCTGTGCCCCCGTGATGAACTTATAGGCAGCCACAAAGTCGCCACTCAACCTTCACTTGTGGAGGCTGAAGAGGTCCAGGTGCCCCAGTCTCTCCTCATAGGGCTTGGCCTTCAAGCCCTTAACCATACGAGTGTCCCTTCTCTGGACCCTCTCCAGGTTATCCACATCCCTCTTGAAGTGAGGTGCCCAAAACTGCATGCAGTACTCCAACTGCGGTCTGACCAGCGCCTGATAGAGGGGAAGTATCACCTCCTTGGTTCTGTTCGTCATGCATCTGCTGATGCACGATAAAGTGCCATTAGCT
>JAGPOW010001918.1:17366390-17385996 GCA_030014935.1 Caiman crocodilus | reverse complement strand
CGTCAGCCAGTGCCTTCAGTACCCTTGGATGGAGCTCATCCGGGCCTGCTGACTTAAATGCATCCAGTTCCTCCAAGTGACTCTGCACCATCTCAGGGTCTTCTTCCATAGGGTTTCTTCCATGAATTTGTCCAATCCCCTTTTGAACCAAATTAAACTACCATTCTTCACAGCATTTTTTGGCAATGAGGTCCACAAGTTTATTACATACTGGGTGCATGTACACATGCACTTTACTGCTGGGTTGACTAACTAGCTCTGTAGTAAAGCATCACAGTCTACAAGTGTACCCATGTTAGGGTGCAGTAAATTAATTAACTCTGCTGTCTGATAGTACTGTCTGGGACTATCTTACAGTGGAGTAATTACATCTGCCAAAATGCATGTGGAAACTGTGACCAGGGCTGGCTGGGGCATGAGGGTGCTGGGGTAGGGGTTGGCTGTGTACACTGTAGCACACCCATGCCCCAGCCAGCTCCTCTGCTGCCCGATGCCTCCACCGGGAGCCCAGAGCTGACCCCCCATGGTCACTGCCAGTCTGTGGCTGCTCTGCCCCAGCTCAAACTCTTATGGTCCCTGCCATACGTGAAGATGCTGCACCTGGGAAGCAGCTGACTCTAGCACAAACTGTGCTGGAGTTTATTCAAGCTCCTTAATAATACAACCTAATCCTTTTATTTCATTTTCCTTCGTTCTCGTATTTTGAGAGAGTGAGCAAATAATAACTCTGTATTTACTTTCTTTTTTACCATTTGGTGAAACATTGCTCAACTACACATCTTACTCTCTCAGTTTACCTCCATTTTCCCTTGGTCCCTTCCTTTTAATCTACATTCTCTTTGTGAATAATTTATTTGATTGATGGTGGAGCGCAATGCAGGAGCCTATCAGTTATGATTGTCAAGCAGCAGTCAAACATATTCCAAACACCGGCCCTGGATTTGAATTGCATTTGTCATTAATCGTTAATGTGCATTAGATCAATATGTCCATCAAGGGAAACTCAGCTACAATTAGTCATTCTTGACTAGAAATGATTATAATAATAACTGTTAAGACATTGCTTTATCTGAAGGGATATCTGGCATCACAACCCGAGAAGGAGATAGGAAGCAAAGGCAGAGATTCTTCTAGTAAAGTAGAGCAATGCTGTTTTAGTAAAAAGTTACTTGTTGCTTCCTTTATACGTTAGTGATAAAAGCCAGTCTTGGATCTGTGACACCAGGAGAAAGATATAGTCCTTTTGTGTGCACACACGCATGTATATGAATATAAAATATCTTGGTGACTACAGGACTCATTGGATGTTATATAAGGACCCCTTGACCACACAGCATGTAGTCATTCCTCTCCCCCTCAGCTGTACGAGGATAGATGGGTACTTTAGATGACCCCACTGACCACCTGCAGCTTCTGGCAGATCCCTCTTCTTTGTGTCCTGCTATTTAGGTCTCCTGCATCTTTCCTGAATGAATGTATGTTGCATTGAATGCTGAATGGCAAAACTGGAAGAGTGCATACAAAAATGGGACGTCAGGCTGGCCATCTTCACATTGATGCTCCAGGGAAATGTGGGTAGAAGAGAGAGGAGAACTTGGGGGTGGAAATCTGGGGAGGATTTGGGGAGCATGATGAAGAAATGTAATTAAATCTGGAAGTAAGCAATATCAGGACTGATCAAATAGCCAATATTTTTGGTTTGTTTACCCACCAGAAATGGAGCTTTGGGTTGACTATTTTTAAAAATGAATTCCAAATTCAGCAAATAGCCATCCAGCGAACAATTGTGATAAAGCTAAAATGATTAATTTTTTCATATGTTTTTCATTGTGGGATGAGTTGTCATATCCAGAGCAGGTGGCAGAAGCGCAGAGGGTCACTAGAAGGAAATAAACATAGCGGGGACGCACAAGACACCCCAAAATACAAGAGGGGAGGGGGCGAGTCTAAAGAGGGAAAAGAGCTGCACGTTGCATTTCTCTAGCAAGACATACCACAGCTCTCTTAAGTCTGAAGGAAATGGCGGAACATCTTTACAGTATATTTGGTTGCTTTGAGCCTTGTCTATGCTATTTTCCCAGCATTAGGGGACCATTTTAAATAACAGTTTCTAGCTCCATTGCTATGACAACCAATGTAGAGAGAGTAAAACTTCGAGACTTTTCTTTTTTTTTTTTTAAAAGCCTGAAAAAGACAGGGACTAGGGAGGCAGCCAACTAGTCCTGAGGACCCTCTGTGTAGAGGAAAGCAGAACGCTGCTCCAGTCTTCACGAGGACTAGCAGTCCCGCAGCCAGTTGTGGATGCATGCAGCCAGCTAAGGGGATAAGCACGTTCTGCATTTAGTGAGCTCTTGCCTGCTTATGTTTGATATCAGGATGGCTGCGACAGACAGAGAAATACTCTTGTTGGTTTTACCTTTGTTCATTCGTTCTTTGTTCTCCCCTTCAGTCTAAACTACCTATTCCTCAGTGCATGCGTGATTCATCACTGGGTTACTTTGCGTCTGTAGCCAATTTCAGTAGAATTACCTTAATTACCAATACTTTAATAATGAACTGATTGTGATGATTAATTCCATGTTTTCTCTTTATCTGCGGAGAAACATGCTACTAGTTGTTCCACAATGCACCTAGGCTATAAATGGGAACGTTAGTGAGACTCGTATCCCTTGTAGCATGCAAGAGCCAAGGTATTGTGGGCATTTCTGTTCATACTGCTGTTTCTACATTTTAAATAATGTGCTCTTTTTCCTTTTGTCAGATGCTTGATGTAATAATGGGACGAGAAAAACCAATTTCCTGCTCCCTCTGTGAAAAGATTATTCCTCCTTGGCATCATCATTAGGGGACCAAGAGGAGAGAAGGGAAGCCCAGTAGCCTACCAGCAGAGTGAGGACCCAGAAACAGTATGGGCGTGAGGTAGGCAAGCACGACTTCCCTTTGTAATTTCTAAACCTGCCGAATAGGACAGGTTCCAAATCCAGCGATAATAAAGCAGAACTAAGATCCCTGCATGATCCTGCTTAAACTTTTTTTAAAGAGCATTAGGAAAAGCTTGAATTTCTCCTTTGCTTTGGTGCTACAGACTTCTGGTTTGGGAGCAAAAAGGGACGACTTCTGTTTCCCAGGAGGCCATTATCATAAAATCATAGGGAAATAGGGCTGGAAGAGATCTCTAGAGGTCATTTAGTTCAACCCCATGCCTGAGGCGGGATCATCCCTATCCAAACCATCCCATACAAACCATAATCTACACTCTACATCAACCCTGATACAACACAGACCGAAAACCCTAGGCGTTAGGATGCAGTAGCATAATTAGAGGCGAGAGAGGGGGACATCAGCCCCTGGTGCCAATGTAGAAGGGGTGCCAAAAACATCCCCGATGCCCACAGAGTCTGTGCCCAGCAGCAAGAGCAGCCCCAGGGTATTGCTGTTGCAGCAGCAGCCGGTGCAGACTCCTGTGCTTCCCCCTGTCCCTGCTCGAGAAACCACATCCTCTCGCCCCCACTCTCAGCCTTTTCCCAGAACTGAAACCCTGCTTGTTACGCCACTGCAGGTGGGTAAGCCAATTCTTTAGAAATTTAAGAAAGGAGGGTGACATCATTATTGGTCCCATGGGATTACAAATCCCTGCATCCCTGTGGATGATGCTCTCTGTATTAACTATCCGCCTGTCTACATGCACAATTATCTCCTTTACATGCAACTCTTGTAACAGCGAGGTCTCACTGACTGCTAGCCTGTCAGCTTCAACTGTGTGCAATCAGCTGCATGTAGAAAACCAGAGCAAAATAAATGGAAGAACCGAAGTCTCTGCAAGCAATCTGGAATACTTAAACAAAGCCCTTGAAAGAATTGTCATTTGAGATCTGAAAAAGTGATGAGTTGTTGTTCAACTTGGTGCATAAATGCCACTCTTCTGTTATTGCCCTAATTAGCTGCTTTAGTCAAATAGTCATCTTAAGTGAAACCACGTTTTTTAATGATGCAGAGCATTGTGCAAATGACTATAACTGTCATGACTGCCAAAATCATCCTGTGATACTCTGGTGTTCAATCATAAGGCATCAGCTTGGTAAGTAACTCTCAGGCTGGATAAAGGTTGTGGGAAGACTTCCTTAAGACTTGTCATAAGGACATGTGAAACGTGCAGTTGCATTTAGTGTCTGGTCCATTGCCTATCAAGGTCGACAAATAGGCTGCTGTTTACATTGGTGAGCACTAGGTCAAGTCTGCAATGCAGTCTTCTGTTGCTGAAATGCATCAATAAAATATGCCTTGCATTGGTGGGGCAGGGAGACTCATGGCAGAAACAATGATGGGAAGGGAATAAGACCTGTAAAGGGGAGTGGGAGGCAATTCATAGAGCTAAACGATGGCGAAGCAGGAGGAGGATAAAGAATTGTGCGCCCTCCAAGTTAATTCACTCACCTCTGCTAAAAATATGTAGCTAATAGCATTTAGCATGGTGAAAGCACTGCATGCAAACATCGTCCTGGAAGGTAGGCAAATATGGGCCCCATTTTCAGTCCTGGGAAAGCTGGTGCACAGGGCTTATCTGTGTGGGGAAGTCGCAGAGAAAGTGCTGTGAGATGGCGAGCGTGCAACTATAGAGCTATTTTGTATTGGCTCTTTATGCGACTAGAATAGCTCTCCCACCCCACCTATTTTAGGCCTTTGGCTTAGGTAGACAAGCACAGAGTATAACAAACTGTTTTCTATGTTTTACCAGTATAATGAAGCTAAAATGTGGACCTGGGAAGTTAGGGGATGTCGCCCTGGTCGCATACCATTTGAGCGACCATCTCTCTCTTCCGTGATTTGGAATTGAAGTGGCACCAAAATATAAATGTTAACAACCTTAAATAATGACATGTTGCTACAGCTGCGATGAAAAGCTAGCAATTCCTGGTGTCCGATCCACTGGCTTGAATATTAATGCACTTATGACCAAATAAGCAGGACCAATAGACATTCTGAGCAAGACCCACAGCATTTTGTACTTTGCTGCAGCAGTGCTAGCAGCTAACAGAGGGGCCTCCCAGAGCTATAGTGAATTTGATGGCATTACACAGACTTGGACATATATTAAGCAGAGCCCTGTTTACTTGTGCTGCATAAGAATCACAAGGGGAACAAAAATCAATGTTTTCCAAATGGAAAAGAACGGAACTGTTAGGGAAAGAAATGGTATTTTCAAGTTTCTCTGAAAGGTAACACAAACAATGCAGAAGGGTAAAAAAAAAACAACAAACCTTTCCAGCAAAAAAGCACTTGCCAATGTCCTCTTCACTCCAAATTTACCTTGCTTTGGAAAGTTTCGAGCATTGTAGACCCTTAGTATTATTTCAAGAGGGTTTTGTGCATGTGAGAGTAGATAGGCTTTGGAATTGATTTGTTCTGAATTGTAAGATACACAAAGCATCTTATATCTTGACAGGAACAGAAGACACTTAGGTTTTATAGAGGGGCACCGAGCTCACACTCCGAGCGCATGATACAGTGGTGTAATGAAACGGAGATCAATGTTAAAATGAATGTAGCACCACTGAGGAGTACACACAGATCAATACTCTTGTAAGCCGTAGAGTATAATCCTGCTCTATAGGTCTTGTTAGATGGTACAGTCAATTCTACAAAGACACATTTTTCTACATTTCCCCAACATGCAACTTTGACTTATCTGTCCCAAAGACTATATTACAATATACTTCTTCTGGCATGTAAAAAGCTAAAGCTCTGTCTTCCCATCTGTAAACCGAAGGACAGGTCACCGAACGTGCCAGCCATAATGGTAAATTCTCAACTCTAGGGCATGTAAGAATTTGGAGGACACAGATTGAAAGTTGGAGTTTCACACCTGTGGACATGCTACCTCCATACTTCTTCTTCTTCTTCCTTTTCTTTTTTTTTTTTTAAGAAACCCCGTTCCAAACGCAACCATTATGAATGGAATCGGACATCCAAATTTTGCAGCCTGTCATCACTCAGTGCTCAGGGCATGTGCAGACAAAACAGGGGCCCTAAATTGAAGCAGTGGGTTTAAAAAAAATAGTACTTCAATTCAGGGCTGATTAAACCCCCATGCCATGCACACACCCCACTGACTTGCCTGCCTCTCCGGTGAGGAGGGGAGGATGAGCTGCCGGCGAGTGCAGTAGTCCCTGGGTTGCAGGGGGTGGAGGTGGTGGGGGCTGATGCTTCCCTCCGCAGCAGCGGCAGCCCCCTCAAGTGGCACCCGGCTCAGGCAGTCCCAGGGGGCACTGCAGCTATGGAGGGAAGCACCAGGCCCCCGCACAGCTCAGGCAGGCTCCAAGGGGGGAAAAAAGGGTCAGGTTCATTACTTTTCTTGGACAAAGCCTGCTTTTCCGGGCTACTGCCAGGCTTCCTGCAGAGCCATGGAGCTGAACGAAGCCTGGTGCTTTGCTCCGCAGCTGCAGGGGCAGCAAACTAAAACTCCTCAAAGGAGTCATTTAAGGTGCACTACGCCGCCGAATTTCCTACAGCGGCTGGGATTAACGTGCAATACACCGCCGAGGCATGCAAACGCTGACACCATTAAAGAGTGCAAAAGCATTTAGCTCGCTTAAAAGCGGCGTGCACACACGCCTCTCATTTCGTCTACGCGCGGACTCAGAACTAGCTTTGGGGTATCTACCACTGCAGCTCTGATTTTTAGAGTTGATGGGTGGCATTTTAAAAATGTGTCAAGTTCGTGTCACTTTCTGATGGACAGATGCCCTTGAAAATAGGACCAGGTTGCTCTGCTTTTATTCCTTAAAGATCTCAGGTTATGCCCATTAATCCTTAGGTCCCATCAGGACTGTTCGCTGGGCCCCGTGAAATCTGCAGACAGAATCCCTGGTAGGAATTGATGACAGCAAGCTGCTGCTAATGACTTGAGCAAGCCAAAACAAATTGCTTCCTGTGAGGGAACAGGCAAAGCAGATGCCCTTGGCATTGCCTGTTCTCCTGGTGAGCAAATTAACAGTGGGGATCTGCACATTAAAGCAGCGCTAATCTGCTTTAATTTGGACCTCTGGTGATGGCACTGACCTCTGCAGGCTGAAAGTTATAGCAAGATCACCAGGCAGTACTCACTAGTTTCTATGCGGCCTGCTAATGCGGAGATTAATCGCTTCGTGATCAGTAAGAGCCAACAGAAAGCCATGGGTCAGTGGTAATATGTGTCTGTTGCTGCCACTCGGCATAATTTTCGATAACATTTAGGACTCAGTTTTCATAGCTTAAGTATGGGGGTTTTCCCTCTCCAGGTCTGGGTTGTGCCTTGCCCCCAGATGACTCCCAAATGCTTCATCTGTCCTGCTTTCTAGATAATTGGGGAATTTCCCTATAACTTGCTACCCTGTGCTAGCATTCTCCGACATGACCCACATTGCTTTCTGGTATGTTAAAATTATTCAAAATAAGGTCCAACTCCTGGGCTGGAGGTGATGTGGATACTGCAAATGCAGCGAGCTCTACCTCTATCATTCACAGAGGGTCAGATGTTTTTGCACTTTGGGTCAGGGTATATCAACCACCTGTTCCAGCACTTGCAATTGCCATTTCTTTGATTTCTGAATAAAAAGGCCCGATTCATTCATGACTGCTATGGTAATCATTGTCTGCTCACTCATTTAAAACTGCAGTTGCAATAATGCTGGATGGGGGATGAGTAATGGGACATTTCAGGTTGGTCCAACACTTTAGAGCTGCTTCTGTTACTGAGGAGAACCACATTGGATTAAGCCTCTATAGCAGTTCAGTCTCCGTTCTTTTGTTCCTCAGGATATGGGTATCGCTAGGACATGCCATTGAGCGGCGGAAATGACATTTTCAATACTTTTTCAATATTTCTTTCTATCTAACTTTCCTCATTGCATGCACATTTTTCTTCATACACTTCAGTGGGCCTGTCCTTGGATTCTTTCTCTGGGCCCAGGGTGCTGTAAGGCCACTTCATCTCAACATTTCTTTCCAGCAGGAAATATTTTACTAGTAAGGAGCAGCAAATAGAAATTCCATTAATAAACGCTGGATTACAAAGTTCGCTCAGGGAACAGCGATACAAGGCTCCAGGGCTATCTACTAACAGGCTGGAAAGCCCATCAGCATTATGTTCAATTCCCTCTCCCCCAGGATAGTTCAGTTGTCTTATTGAGCTACTGCATGGCTTTCAATCAAGATTCAAATATATTTTTAAAAGAGTTATCGGCAGAGATTCAAACGTGTCCCTTTGCAAACTGTTCCAGTGCGTATGGGAAAATCAGTTATTCGATGTGCATGTTCAGCAAAGAGCATGAAAGCGTAATTGCTCTGCATGAAAATGCCCTTGCTGATTCTGCGCAAACTGTAATCCACTCTGCTCTGCCCTACATCTGACTCAGGTCCCGAATCCCTGACGATTTTTACAGAGGCTTTACTAATAGTCCAGGAGAACAAAAGGACTAGCACCATTATTTCATGTCCTTATAATTTTTGCTGTGAAGCTTGCCATCATGTCTTATCTAAGTGTGTATGTTGAGGTTTCATTTCAAATCAAAGGTAGGCCCAAGGTGCAAAAGCTTAGATTGACAATAGATAGCTCTTATTAGAGTAGTATGGCAGTGCCTTACAATATTTTAGCACTTTCAGTTTCACATCCCCCAATGGGGTATGGAAATGTTGTTATCTGTATTTTAACGGTACGGGAAACCAGCGTATAGGGATTTTTGTCTGTGCGATTTGAGACACGGGAAGTCTTTAGCAGAGCAGAGCTTGAAGCCAGGTTTCCCAGTGGACCACCCTGCCTTCCTCTTCAGATCTGGAATTGAATTTTGAGGACATGAACCTGAAGAAGCATGTAGACATAAAGTTATTGTTCAGACCCTTCGTAGGCAAGCTGTAGATTTGGATTCCAGATGCCCTTTAAAGTTGGAGACAAATTCTGGGTGCTGGTAATAACACTTGGGAAGTGGGCGTGTAACGAATGACATCAACTGCAAGCTGTTAATAATTGGGTACCAAATGTTACCTATTTTTTACATCTAATCAGTAACCAATTGCAGATCACATCCTAAACAGATCCTATAATCAAATGGTTAGAAGTGACCGCTAGTCCAACCCCGGGAACAAATGTATCTGTACTCTTCCTAAACCTCCGAAGAAGGAAATGTCACGCCCACCCTAAGCAGCTCAATCCACTCTCCTACTGATCAAACAGGAAGATTTTTTTTCTGAGGATTAAGCAAAATCTGCTTTGCTACCGTTGAAATCCCTAGCCTCCTGTCCTGCCCTCTGCGGCAAGGGAAAAACAGTTGTGCTTTATCATTTTATGGCAGCCTTTCAAATATTTGAACCTCACCCAATTGTTAAGTACGTGCACCTACGTTTGAGTCTGAGTTTCTCTCTCTTCTTTGTCTGGGAGATGCTGAAGTGAAGGGGAAGTGTGAGTCTCTTAATTGAGCTTCTTCCGAGTGTTATCGCTGTATATGGTATCCCTTTAAAACCGCATTCTCCGATCCATGCCAAGACGCCCACCTCTTCCTAGGGCCCTCCCAACTTCACAGTCATCACGAGGCCTCGGCTGTGTTCTCGCAACTAAATCTGTACTAGCGCTTCACTGTGGCAACTCTCACTTCCACTGACTCTCACCCATGCTTATCCTTTTCCTGCTCTTCTTCCACGGCCACAACTAAACCTGTCTCCTGCAATCTGGCCAGCTGGTTGGTGAAAGGAAAGAAAGGGAATTCAGCTGTCACCGTCACAAACAGCGCCGCAAGGAGACGGCTTTCCCAGCAGAACTCTAGGTTCAAAGCCGCAGTGTCATCCGAATGGGTCAAACCCAAATGTCTTCCAGAATTATTTTTTTACCTCGATGCAGAGTCACAAATACTATTCGGGGTGGGGGAGGATGCCGTTTCTCTTTAGGATGGACTCCAAATCTGGGCTGATAACGTGGCAATAGATATGCAATAGACTTTTTCTTTTCCTGTAGAAAGAAGCCTTGCAAGAATAATCTGGAGACAAAGCAAAGCACAAACTGCTTAGTGTATTAGACTAATCTGTCAGTCCTGGCCGGACGCCTGTGAAATTTATTGCGAGTTAGATAGCATTTCTCTCCATATACTGGTTTGATTGAAAGGGTGATTTATCAAGGCTCTGCATCTCATTGAAGGCTGCACTTTGGTCTGGAGGGTAATGAGTTGTAGCCACATCTCATTCTCCTTCCTCACGTGACCGTCAGAGATTGCATGGCAAGGTGAGGCTTTGCAGTCTTTGACATCGCAGGCAGAGATGGCTCTGCTGGCCGCTCGGGGTGGGACCCTTCATAATAGCTTCAGAATCAGCCAATTTGACCCTCCCAGCAGGCAGGGAAATATATTAATCAGGAGCTCTCAGATAGCTGCGGAAAGACGATGGGAGTAAGGGCAGTAGGGGCAGAGGGGAAAAGAGAGAGATGAGGGGGAGGGAATCTGAGATTCAAAAAAAAGTCAAAAAAAAAAAAAGGACTTTAATATTATTCTCAAAAACAGGAGAAGCTGAAAAGATAGATTATTGTTATTCTTGCTCTTATCCATGCCATCAGCTTCATTATGTGGCACAAAGCTGCCTGACATTTTGCTGGCTGACTACAATAGCACAGCCACATATTTTGTCTGTCTCTCATCAAAGTGCATTGCAAATTAATATCTTCTTATTGAGTGTGTGCCTGTTTTGTTTTTGAGGTCTTTTTTTTTTTTAAACTGTCCTGGTATTTGTTTCAAGCACAAGACTATCCATCATCTTGCCTTAAATTAAGAAGGCACAACAAGCAGTATTTCTGTATGGTGTAAAGACTGAGTTGGAACAAATGCCACTATTTATCAAGTGTAATGCAGTTTTATAAAGGTCTTATGTGAGCAAAGAAGAAAAATTCAATGGTAGTCTCACAATAAATACCCTAAATTCTTTATTGCCTATTTATGGCGTAATATCTCTACAGTTGTACAATATATGGCTGTTTAGAAAAGGCTTCAGAAGGCAGTTATATGGTTTATTTACCAGGAGATGGCAATGGTGATCTACTACAGCATTAACCTATATACACAGGACCCATACAATTTTTTTGCTGTATATCAAACTCCAGTATGAATGGATCTGAAGTATTCCAACACAGTTGTTTTTTCCATTCCTCATTCCTGAGTTGTTGCTGCTAATCATTGTAAGACTTTTTTTGTGATTGAAACTGCTGTCACTACAGTTTCTGAATGTGTCTAAATAAAATCATTCTCAATATTCTGGAAGCCAGAATATTATTTAAAAACAAAGAAATAATACTACTGAATTAAATATGCCATGTGTCAGAAAAATCAAATTGCCTTTGAAAGCTGATGTCTAAAAGAATGTGCTCAGGTTGCCTGCGTCAGATCTGAACTTGTCTGGTTAATGAATGGAGAGCAAATTGGGAGAGAACCTATTAAAAGTTGTGCTGTCTTTGTCTGCTACACTGACATGTAGCCTTGTAGTCCAGTAGCCACATTATAGCACCTAAAATGGTTGTGGCTTGCAGTACAGTCGGAGTAGTTACATTACCTACCTTTTGGAACAGTTTAGCAGGAGATGATGGGCAAGGTAAGGGCTGCAGTACTGAGCCCTAAATAATAATTGCAGTGTAGTTCTGTGTGCTCTGATTCATATAAAGGACCGCAGGACTGGTTTTCGTTTTTTCAGTACAACTTCTAAATATGGTCTAAATTATTAAGGGCCAGATTGTGAAATTTTGTCACTTGTGAATGGAGATTTGCACGAGTTAAATTATTGATTTCCATGGGACAATGAATGCGAGTCAATGCTCATGAGGGATTTAGGTGTTCAAAATGTGGCCCTAAATTAATTTGCTTAAACCATGTTCAGATACCTTTGCTTTCTGAAAACATCAGAACAATCCAATTAGTCTCTCCATATGTTCAAAGAAAGCTCATGCATGTGAACACTGGCACAAAGCAAATGATAGATCCTAATCCTGCAAAGACTTCAGCATATACTTAACTTCATGCGCTGTGTGGGGCATCACTTAAACCAGTAGCATGACTCGCTACGTAAAATTAAGCATACGAATAGATCTTTGAAAGTTACTGTTACTCTTAAACCTGCCGCTACCCGAAAGTTACTCCCGTGATTATTTGTACTAGACAATGGTTTAGGGCGGAGAGCTGCTTGCCCAGTTTTGGCAGGTTGTCAAGGGCCACATAGGTAGCCCCACCCCTTGGCAGGTGCCTCGCCCCCTGATCACCGTCTTGGGGCCAGTGTCCCAATGTCTTGGGACCACTGTCCCAGCGCCAGCACCAGTGGAGCCCAAAGCAGGCCACATGCTGGCAGAGGTCTGTGGAGCCAGGCTGGGCTGCACCAGCAGGGAGAGGGGGGAGCTGGCTCAGCTCCATAGAGCCCCTGTGGGCTGGGACCCTGCGCTTCTGGTGCCCACTGGTATTGGCCCCGTGCTCCCACTGGATCCCCACCCTCTCACTCCCAGTGCCTCCCAGCCCCGCGGTACAAGTGGGGGGCAGCAAACAGCACTGAACCCCTGCTCACTGGCAGGGAAGAAGCTGGTGCTGAGCACAGGAAAAAGCGGCCCCTCGCCTTCCCCGTGGCCGATGCTCCCTGCTGCAGGCACTCACAGCCCACGCAGGGCTGTTTGGAGCAGGCACAGGCAGACCCGCACAGGCTGCAAGCGGCTACAGCATGGGATGCTGGCTGTGAGCGAGTGAGGGCCACTTTTCCCTGTGCTCAGCACCAGCTTGTAACCCAGCCCCGCTGCCAGCCTGGGCTCCCAGCTGGTTCTGGGCTCACCCGTCAGCAGCAGCAGCTGCGGGCCCCCCCCGCATGCTGTGCTGGGCTGCTGCTGCCCACCCAGAGCTCGCAAGCTGAGCAGTCCAGAAGTAAGAGTGGCAAACACTGCCCAGCACAGCAAGCAGAGGGGTCACAGCTGCTGTCACCATACACAGCCCCGATGTACAAGGATGGAGCCAGCATGGGGCCCGAGCTGGTTACAAGGTGGTGCTGAGCGCAGGTGTGGGGAAAAGTGGCCCCTCGCCTTCTGCATGCCCAGCACCTGCTCTGGACAGCCCTATGTGGGTTGAGTGGCTGCAGCAGGGATGAGGTGGGGGAGGGGCCGCTTTCCTCTGCTCCAGGAAGGAGCCCAGGGAAAGGTGGCCTTTTCCCCACCCCGTGGCTGGCACTCCCTGCTCCAGCTGCTTGCAGCCCACATGGGGCTGCCTGGAGCAGGCACAGGCAGTCCCACGAGGGCTGTGAGTGGCTGCAGCATTGGGTGCCGGCTATGGGGTGGGGGAGGGGCTACTTTCCCTAAGTCCATGCTCAGCTTTTCCCCAGGCCACTCTTCCCTGGGCTCCTTCCCTGCCCGGGGTCCTCCCCTGCCCTTCTCCCACCCTTCCCCCTTACCTGAGGTTCCGGCACTTCCAGGGCAGACACATGCTCCCAGGCCAGAAGCTCCAGCTGGGGTTTCCAGCAGGGGGCTGGGTGGGCGCTGCTGTTGTGGGAGCCTACCGGACTTCCCCTGGGTCCTACTGCTCCTGGTTCCTGTCATTTTTTACAGGAACCAAGGGAAGATAAAAAATTTTTAAAATTTCTTAGGGGCCCTGTGGGCCGGATTTGGCCCATGGGCCATGTCTTGCCCACCTTTGTACTCAAAGCATCTGAATGTTCATCAGGAAACCAGGCTACCATGTCACTACTGGTCAAAGAGCAAATAATATGTACACTTAGGGAAGCTATTTATGATCAATTTACAGAATTAAAAAAAATATATGCAACGAGATTGGGTAACTTCATAGATGAATTTGAAACAAAATAATCAGTGTCTCTTTGTGGATTTTCCACAAGACTTTATTTCACTAGAACACAGCATCTTGTGAGTTGGGATAAGACATCTATATGTACCTCATGTGGTCGTACCTGGCCTTTAAATCAGTTGGCTAATCTACTAGTAGCTATGTAGTCATGGTAACATGAAGTTCATTACAAACTAACCACCTAAGGAATTAATTTAACTACTTAGGCAAGTTTTGCAGCACACAATGAGATATTTTGAGCTTTAAGAACAAATGGGCGGATTGCAAGGGGCACATGCAGTTTGTTTCCTTTTTTTAAGGAGGGCTTGGCTCCCAGCAGCTTGGAAATAACTCCTTATTGTATTTAGTTCTAAAGAGTTGTCCTTCATTAATACTATTATCTAGCTAAGGTACTTATGTCTCCTATTACCACAGTGTCTGAGCACTCAATTCTAACACAATCTATAGTAGGACAGTGCTATCATCCCCATTTTGTATCGAATCAGAGGACCCTTTAATCTCTCTGAATTGAATGGGAACCCTCCAAATCAATTCAGAGAAATTTGGAAAGATTCGGCAATTTAGACATAGACACAGCTTTAAATGTTTTATTCTACATGCCTCTGGTACATGGTGACTTATGAATGCTGTAATGCTGGGGTACATGATGTGCCCCACAGGAGTGTGGGGGGCTCCCCAATACACTTGGTGGTAGACCTAGAAGTGGACCAGAAGCACTTCTGGATCCTCTGGGGAACACAAAGGGGCCCCCTCCTGCACCTCCTCGGCTTGGCAACTGGTGCCTCCTGGGTCTGGGGGGGCACCAGGGATCCACTTGTGGCTGATCACCGAGCCAGGTGAGTGCAGGGATCCCCTCACACGCTCCCCAGCAGACCCGGAAGTGGACCAGAAGTACTTCCAGTTCACTTCTGGGTTCCCTGCCAAGCATGTGTGTGGGTGGGGGGGGGGGGGGTGTGGGGGACGTGCTCCTGTGGGGTGCTGCATGCATCGCAGCATTCACAAGCTGTGCTGGTACCTTGACAATGTTATGTAGAAAAAGCACTTGAAGCTGTGTCTGTCTGAATTGCTGATTCTCTGAATCAGAATTGAATGTTCAGACTGGGATTCAGACGTACTGAATCAAGGACAGTGATCCGAATCAATGCATTGAATCACTGTCCCCGATTCAGGCTGAATCCAAATCCAAATCGAATAGGGCCTGCTTCACACTCTCCCATCGCTGATGCTACTGCGCAGTGATGCTGGTTACTGAGTATTGATTTAGTATTTGATTATACAAGTGCTAAATTTAATGCGGTGTAACTATGGGGATTAATGAATGTGTAAATGTGTCCAGTGTCTCCCTGGAATAACTATAGTTTTCCCCTTACAGAGAAGCTTCACCAGCAGCTTCAGCCTCAAAAAAGACTGGGAATACCTCTGGTAACCACTCTTTGGTGAGGTACCTCTCATGGCAAAAGGCAAACCCCTACTCATGATAGCTGTTTCATGACCAAAGCAGCTCTCCTCCATGCTGGATTTATTGTCATGCCACACTCCTGGCATATGTATAGAAAGAAGTTTCTCTTAACCTACTTCTCACCTGTAATTCCTCACAGCTATGTCTGTCCTGCTTATTTAGACGGTAAGCTCTTAAAGAGATACTCTTGCTTGCCTCTTTTTACATTGTGTAGCATACCAGGGCCTCAGACTGGTGGACCTGTAGATGCTATTGTAGTATGAATAATTATCAAAGCGACCTATATACAGAGAAAAGACAGAGAATTAAGACTAGGCTCATAGGCTAGCAACTCACATTGGACAAAGTAAAACACTGAATTATAAAGTTGTAATAAAGATTCAAAGAGAACTAAGGGCATCCTCAGCCCACTCTTTGGTAGTACAATACATAAAAGATAGATTTTGTAGGAGTATAATAAAGATTGTATAGGAGTATAATAAAAACCAGACACAAGTCTGAAAAATTCATTAGTTCCTGCCATTTCTAAAATAAGCTCTGTCTATGAAAAATACTTTGCAATAGCAATGCAAAGATACTAAAAAAAAAAGTGTTAACACTACTGCTGCAAAGTGAAATAATTTCTGTATATTCAAATATATCATGGCAAACAGTGTTTTTTTTATTATAACCACATCAAATTTTCTGTCCCCCAAAACATTATTCTATTTTACAGAATTCCCATAAATTATGAAATCAGAAGCATGCTACCTAGCTGTACTATAATTGAAATGAGATAAACTGTAGCCTAATATTATTTTTCTCTGTAATGCTAACTTTACTGGGCTTGGAAACAACTCATGGTTTCTTACTCCTAGAATTTGATAATGATGAATAGATTGATCTGTATGAAAATTTGTTTCTTTTAAAAGAACTTTGAAATAATTTAGGATCAGAGTTGGATGTGTCACACGTTATATTTGTTCCAAATTGTTTGAAAAGAGCTTTCAATATTTGAATTTCTTTTTGATGGATACTTTCTTACAACATAAATGTTTATGACATGAAAGATGACTCAGCCTGATTGTACTACAAACAGTTGATAAAGAACAGTTTTTATATTCAACAATGTATAAAGGTTATGTTAAATCAAAAAATGTTATTGGGTGTATTGGGGTTCTCAAAGTTATTGCTGCAGTAGAACCAGCAGTCCCTTCTGCATCAGGCCATAGAGTCAGTGGGTTTGTCCTAGAAAATGGACGTGGTGAGTTTTTCACACAGTGATATTATTTATTTAGTTTCAGAAAGAGTTTGAAGAGGTAGTATCATAACCACCAGTATTAGGATGTCTGTTTTTTTTTGACAGTTGTGTTTGGTGGAAGCTGTTGCCTGGTAAGACTGTATCTCAACTGTTCTGTGTCCAGTCAAAGTAGTTTATTAAACAGAATCATAAAAATTTAAAGGGACCTCTGTAGGTCATCTAGTTGAACCCCCTGATCAAAGCAAGAACATTCCCAATTATGTAATTCCAGCCACGGCTTGATCTACCCAGGTCTTAAATAACTCCAAAAATGGAGTTTCCACAACCTTTCTGAGTAACCTGTTCCTGTGTTTTACCACCATCCCAGTGAGAGAGTTTTTCCTAATCTCTAAACTTCCCTTGCTGCAACTTAAGACCATTGCTCCTTGTTCTGTTACCTGCCATCATTGAGAACAGTTTAATTCAGGGATGGGCAATTGCTTTGTCTGGAGGGTCACTTAGTGAGTTTTGGTGAGTTGTCAAGGGCTGCTAGGGTAGCCCCATCCCCTGACAGATGGCCCACCCTCTGGTCACCATCTTGAGACTAGAAGTCCTGCCCCTAACTCCTGCCCTTTGCCATTGGAAGTCCATCCCCTTGTCCCAGAAGTACTCCTTTTGAAAGTGGATGTTGCCATCTTGAAACCAGAAAAAAAATACAAAAAAAAATCAAAAATCTACTATAGCTTATTTTAATTTTATTTAAAATAATATTTTTCCTAATTTGTGTGTTTGTGTAGTGTATCTAGAGGAGATTGCATAATAGTTCAAAACACAGTCTACTCTTGTATAATGATGTAAGGCGATGTAAGTGGGGTGTGTGTGGTTGGGGCTTGTGTGTGTGTACGATGTGGGTATGGTAAGTGAGCTGTGTGGCAGAGGATGGGGGTGGATGTGGAGGTGTGTGAGGTATATGGTTGGGGTGAGGGGGTGTGTGTGTGTGGGTATGGTGTGGGAGTGTGGGGGGGTTATAGTGCAAGTGTAGGAATGTGTATCGGGGCTGTAGGAGGGTGTGGGTGTGTGTTGGGGGTATGGTGGGGTGGGGTGTGTGGTGTGTCTGTGTGTGTGTGCAGAGGGGGATCCTTGGAGCCCCTGGAGTGTGTGAGTCCCTGGAGCTGCATGTGGTGGCAGCAAGTGGGGCCAGCCCCAACCACACTCATAGCATGTATCTCCTGCCCAAATCACTGGCTGCAGGTGGCGACAGCATGCAGAGCCAGCCCAACCCAACCCAACCCAATAGCACTCCCACTTGAGTCCGCAGCCACATGTGGTGGCACCATGTGGTGCCAGTCCCAGCTGGCCCCATTGTGTGCAATTCCCATGCTCTCACCCTAGTTCCTGGCCACACTTATTTGCAGTGTGTAGGGCCAGTCCCACCAAGATCCACAGTGCACAGCTTCCTGCAGTGTGTGTGGCCAGCCCAGCCTCACCTCATAGTACAGAGCTTCCTGCACTCCTCGCCCTTTTCCCTCAATGGGAGTCCTTGGCCCTGGCCCGTTGCAGCCTATATCTGAATTCCCAGTCTTGCAGGTGGGGAGGCTGGGAACAGCCATGGGGTAGCCAGGCACAAGCTCTGTAAGAAAGAGGCTTCTTGTCTCTAGTGCCCTGTAATGGTGGGCTGAGCCAGGTTTGCTGGTCCTGGAGAGGGAAGGAGCTTGAAGGCACAACCAGCTGCTGGTGGAGTGCCACCAAAGCCTGGGAAGGGCCAGAGGTACTTACCTGCAGGTGCGGAGCTGATGATCACAGAGTGGTAAGTGAAACCACCGCAGCAATTTATAAGTAACTGCTCTGTGCGTGTCAGGCAGTGAGCCAGAAGTGACATCACACCCCATGACCCAGCACAAGCAGAAAAAGAGAAGCAGAGCTGCACAGAAGGGCAAAGCAGAATCCCTAGAGTCCCTGGAGGCCTGTTCAGGGACCCCTGTCCAGAGAGGTCTCCATTCAGCCTCCAGCATTGAGCCACGCAGGGAGCGGCACCCCACAGACTGAGGCACCAGGTTTCTGAAAGCAGACCACATAAGTAGGGCAGCTGCAGGAGCCTGGAGATTTGGATGCAGTGAAGATCCTGCTGTTCCATTTTCTTTAAATATTAATTGTCTTTAGTTAAGGGGATGTACCTCATAGAGGGGTGAGGACCTTAAGACCATGGCACTGAGGGGTCTTTTGAGAACTGATTGGGCAAAGAGAATTGATAGATGTGTGTTTTTCTTTATTTTGTAAATGGATTACTCAAGGAACGGAAGAACCACATGGCTTAATCTCAGTTTGGTTAGCCTGGGAGGCCTCGGAGCAATTGAAGTCAACCTGGTCTGGGATGTAAGCTTTATCGATCTGGGAAAAAATAAATTAATTGATTTGGTTTCCCCAGAAGGTGGGTTAGTGCCCCCCAGCATTCATGAGCCCAGCTGTGAGTGGACGAGGTGTAGGGGAAGAGGAGCCCCAGGAGTTTCCACAGCGTGCATATGTATGTGAGGGTACCCATAACAGCATAGGACCCTCCCTTGTATTTAAAATCAAGGCATGGCAGGTGAGCAGAAGGACGTACCCTATGGGCAGACCATGCCAGTACGATTCTCGTGCAGGGTACAACCTCCACACGCCTCCTAGCTCAGGGCTAGGGGTAGGTCAGGCCAGGCTGAGGTGGTGAGAATGGTTGTTTAGCAACCAGGGCCATGCCTCCTGCATGGACTCACCAGGGCTTACAGAGGGGCTCTATGGATTGAATAGAATTGCCTGGACAGATATTCTCCAGGGAGATGGGCAATGCAGTGAACTTGTTTGCTGGTGTGACGTGGTGTCAGATCATGGGTTGTAAAGCCAAAACTGCTGTTGGAAAGTTAAAACAGGGTGTCAATTTATAAACGTTGTAAGTGTAAAATGTTGTAACTCAAAATGTTGAGGACCGCCTGTACTTTTGTTTTGTTGTTGTTTTTGTAAGAGGTATTGTGACGGCGCCGGGCCGTCCCTAGGGACCCGAGAGGGACCCCGGGGGGCGAAGGAAGGTGCAGGAGACTCACCGGGGACGGGAGAACCGGACGG
>JAGPOW010001918.1:17329992-17362851 GCA_030014935.1 Caiman crocodilus | reverse complement strand
CTGTTCCAGACCTTGGCCACTCTAACTGTGAAGAAGTTCTTCCTAATGTTCAGTCTAAATCTGCTCTCTGCTAGCTTGTGGCCATTATTTCTTGTAACCTCCAGGGTGCCTTGATGAATAAAACCTCACCAGTTCCCTTCTGTGTCCCCCGTGATGAACTTATAGGCAGCCACAAGGTTGCCTCTCAACCTTATCTTGCGAAGGCTGAAAAGGTCCAGGTTCTCTAGTCTCTCCTCATAGGGCTTGGTCTGCAAGCCCTTAACCATGTGAGTGGCCCTTCTCTGGACCCTCTCCAGGTTATCCACATCTCTCTTGAAGTGTAGTGCCCAAAACTGAACACAGTATTCGAACTGCAGTCTGATCAGTGCCCGATAGAGGGGAAGTATCACCTCCTTGGATCTGTTCGTCATGCATCTGCTGATGCATGATAAAGTGCCATTGCCTTTTCTGATGACTTCATCACACTGCCGACTCATGTTCATCTTGGAGTCCACTAGGACTCCAAAATCCCTCTCCACTTCTGTGCTACCCAGCAGGTCCTTCCCTAGGCTTTAAGAGTGCTGGACATTTTTCCTCCCTAGGTGCAGCACTTTGCATTTCTCCTTGTTGAACTGCATTCTGTTGTTTTCTGCCCACTTGTCCAACCTGTCTGGGTCTGCTTGCTGCTGTTCCCTGCCCTCTGGCGTGTCCACTTCTCCCCACAGCTTTGTGTCATTGCAAACCTGGACAGAGTACATTTCACTCCCTCGCCCAAGTCACTGATGAAGAAATTGAAGCGTATCGGTCCAAGGACCAAGCCCTGCGGGACCCCACTTCCCACACCCTTCCAGGTCAAAACCAACCCATCCACCATGACTCTCTGGGTGCGACCCTCATTTCATTAAGGGCAGGTTTTGTCAGACCAACCTGGTTGCCTTCTATGATCAGGTCACAAAATCATTGGACGCAGGTGTTGCAGTGGATGTAGTCTTTCTGGACTTCAGGAAGGCCTTTGACACTGTCTCCCACCCCATTCTCATTAAAAAGCTAGGTGACAGTGGCATTGATGCCTACACAGTCAGATGGATAGCAAATTGGCTGAGGGGCTGCACCCAGAGAGTGGTGGTGGATGGATAATATTCAACCTGGAGAGATGTGAGCAGTGTAGTGCCTCAGGGCTCGGTCCTTGGGCTCGCACTGTTCAATTTCTTTCTTAGCGACTTGGATGAGGGGTGAAAAGCACCCTTTTTAAATTTGTGGACATCATCAAGATTTGGAGTGAGGTGGGCATGCTAGAAGGGACGGACAGGATACAGCTGGACCTGGACAGGTTACAGGGGTGGGCAAATGAGAATAGGATGGGATTCAATGCAGGGTGCTGCGCTTGGGTAGTAAGAACCAGCAGCATACCTATAGGCTGGGGAACTCCCTTCCCAAAATCACAGTGGCAGAAAGAGATCTTGGGGTCATCATTGATTCCAAGATGAACGTGGGCGGCCAATGGAAGGACATGGTCAGTAGGGATAACTGCACCTCGTCGTGCATCCACAGATGCATCACAAGCAGAGCCAAGGAGGTGATCCTCCCCCTCTATGCAACACTGGTCAGGCCGCAGTTGGAGTACTGCATCCAGTTCTGGGCACCGCACTTCAGGAGGGATGTGGACAGCATTGAAAGGGTCCAAAGGAGGGCCACTGGCATGATCAGGGGGCAGCAGGGGGTAGGGCTAGAAGATCTGCAAGGTCCCTTTTGACCCTACATCTATGAATCTATGAAACACAAGTTCACTGTTCATTCTCAGAAGCCGGGTTCCCATACCAATGGCCAGGGCTTTCTGCCAGTGGTTGTTGCTTTCTGAATGGGAGGGGGCAAAAGCAGTAGAGGGAGCTCATTTTGGGGGCTCCACAGCTGGTGCTGAAGGGTGGGGTGGATGAAATGGATCCTGCCCCACTTTGGGAAGGCTGCAGTACACTCGGACCACCCTCCAGGGAGGACTACCCCCCCCCAACTGAACTCCCTTCCCATTCTGAAAATAGTGACGGGCTGGGAGCTCAGCAGACACAAGTTAGAAAAGACGCTACATTTTGTAACACCTTTATCTGATACCTCATGAAAGGAGAGGTCTGATTTTCACCCAGCAGGCCATTTTTTAAGCTGTTTGCAACCATGCACTTATGTTTGGTCACAGCGATAATCTGTTTTTTGTGGTCAGATCAGGTGAAAATTGTCACTTCTGTCTGCACCCGGAGAGTTTAGCTTCTTGTGCTTGCATTTATACTGATGTAAATCAAGAGGCAGACATGCGAGGTGGGTTTAAAATGGATGGAAGTGAGAGGAGACTTGGGCCAAGGCCCTCTCCAGTTTACATAAATAACAGGAACTGAGAAAAGAACCTTTTTCCCCCTCAGATAAATATTAGATCAGGATTAGCAGAACAGAGGAGCCAGCAGCTCAGATTGCATGCCTCAACAGTGTCAGGAGGCAGAGAAGATTCCACTCAGCCATTAGTACTCTCATTACTGGGCTCTCCTGAGTGTACATGAACTTTGCCAGTTTATGGAAACTGGCAGTGAATATTTTAAACTACAAGTGTGGAAAGCATATCTCTATTTTATCATATATTCATTGAGGCTAATTTCTTTTTGATAGGGTCATTATTTACATTACTTTCCCTATAATCCCGACCCCCGCCCCCTACATGCAAATACAATATAAGGCTCCAAAACTTAAGCTTCCCAATGCTGGAAATAAGATTTTTATACAAACTGATAAAAGTTCTTAGCTTGATTTATCTCTCTAAACCAAAATAGTCTGGTAGTTTGCCTTGAAGTTAAAAGAAAAAAAACATACTCTGTCAAATCCTATATATTCCTTTTTATGTTTTTTGTCATTTCCCCTCTATTAACTCTGTCCTAAGGTTGGGAAGAAGACTGCACTCTAGTTTCTATTTACATACTGTACTTTAGCTTCGACTTTTTGGTTGCAGCCTGTTAAATTTATTGACTGTAAGTCCCTTGAGCTATTGAAAAGTATATGGCTTACATTGTATATCTTTTGAAAGATGCTACTGGTAGCCTATTTTAATGTGTTTACTTTCTCCAGATACAGTTTGTCTTACATATTCATCGTTTTTTCATAGCAAGGAGCAATTTCTTCATTGTAGCTATTGTTGGGAATTCTTACTGCATACATTAAGGTTTAGGTTTTTCAATGCTGCCTAAGGGAATTGAATGTCATATTAAATAATTAATGGCTATGGGGCATCCAAACCCCCATAAGCAAATGGCATTAGAAGATATGACCCTGAAAGAGAGAGAGAAATAATTTGAGGTAGTATGAGAGACGTCTAATTTGTGCTATGTGTTATACTTTTTTTTTTTTTGTTATACTAATTTTTTAAAATTTCCTCCAAGAGTTACTTAGGAAGACCGGTACTTGGTATTTCAAAAAATGAAATCTGAAGCTTGTGTTAGTAATGTTAAACGTGATAAAATGTCATTTTCACTGAGCAGTCGCCTGGAATCCCAGCATCTGTAGCTCTAATTAGAGAGATTGTTTCCAGGCTACCACGTCATGTCTACCCCAAGTTAGGCCCAGGCTTGCAGTTGACCCACCTTTCCTTGTCTACATCCCAGTGTGTAAGCCCTACCAAAACTATCCACATAGTGTTTTTTTAATTCCTGAGCCAGGTCACAAGTTGTATCCCAGGCTCCCTAGTCCCGTGCCCTTCTAAGAACTGGACTATAGACCACCTATCTCTAAGTGAGAACGCTCCAGTGTCCAGAAGTAGTTATTGCCGTAGAATAGCATTTCAAGGGCAGAGCCATCACAGAATTTCTGCATGTAGACCTTTCTGGACATTTGGGAGCACTCAAATGATGGGCTGCAGACAGGCACATGGTACCCTTCACAAAGGATGGAGCTGTTGTGATATAGCTAGTATAGCTGCATGCTCCTGTAGTGGAAAACTAAAGTAGAAGAATGAATTTCTGAAGAGAGAACATGACAAGTGAAGGATTGAGATAGGAAGTGATCCAGGTCGTGTTTGTGTGGGGGGGCTATGGGCAGTGTTAAGCCTGATGTGGCTATCCTCACTGTGGTCCAGGGGCCTGGGTCCTTCTACTTCAGCCACTTTTTGTGTGCAGAGGATACTGCTACTGCCACTCAGAGATATCTGAACCATTGTTGCAGCTGCACTGGATGCTTTTGAGCGAGTGCTTTGACAAAAAAAGACCATAGGCACCTGTGCTAGCTGAAGGGCCAGTCTGAGCAGCCTGTAAACGGAGCTGGAAAGGTAACCAAATATCTTCCTACTACACTTTTTCTACTATCTTGGGGTAATGGGGTGTTGATTCATGGATTTTGTGTACTCTTTTCTCTTTTATGGTTCTTCAATAAAATCTTTTTTGCAAGGCCTCAGTTTCCCTTTTATTAGACTTGGGCAGTAAAAACATACGGTTAATGGTTTAACAGGCAGAGAACTTAATTAAATGGAAAACACAAATAAATTAACAAAGCGTTTCAAGCAGAAAAAACCTAATGTGAATAAAAGCGAAACATGAGGTACAAGCTGAAGCTGATGGAATTAGAGCAAGGACAGAGTGGGCTTTACTTTCCAAATACCCCAATCTCAAACAGGTTTCACAAAGGACAAAAAGTCCCATATGCCCCCGATCTGATTGCCAGTAATATTCTGTGTAGAGCACTGCACTATAAAATGTATGCATTTTCAATGCAAAACTAATGTGTAAAAAAGTCTGGTTTTAGTCATTTCATATGCAAATAAACAAATATATTTCTCTAATGTTTCTTTGATGTTGATATATAATACAGGGAACTTGTTTCTGAGTTTGGCTGTCGCTTGAGGGTTTGAATAGACTGTACAAAAGGAAATTTCCAGAGACTGAAAGTGTGCATGAATTCTATTTTACTGCAATGTGCCACTGATGAGGTAGGACTAAGGCAGGAAATCTGTTGTCTGTTGCAATATTTATTTTCTGGGTTTTCTAAGGTTCAGACTCTAAGACACAAGGGAGAGATCAGGCCCCAGGTAAGGTACTGAGAGCTTTCTGGATGCCAGGTAATGGTTTTGCAGGTTGACTTGTTTACTTTAGGCTTATTCGAGGGGAGACTGGTGATTCCTTTCTTTTCTCTCTTAAAGTAGAACTAAAACTGGATGAATGTGGTTTGGGAAGGACATATCAGTCTCAGATGGGCCTCCTCAGTCATCCGTAGACTCACTGCTGGGTTCCCTATTTACTGGAAGACGGTCTTTGTAATGAGGGACTGTCACCGCTGCCGTCAACCAGGCAAACTTCTAAAGCAAAACTTCTCTCTCCTTTTCTCTTTCTTTGTTGAAAAGATGATAATTGCTTTAGTTGTCCTGTGAATCAATTATTTTCTTTAGCTACCACTTTCAATGGAAATCGCCAAGGAGCAATTTATTTGTGTTTAAAGATTGATGTGGCCCTCCTGCAGGTTGAATGATTATTTAAAATGTATCCAGGTCTGTGCGCATGAGAGATTTTACCCATATTCAGGATACTTTTAAACTTGAAGTCTAAGATAGCCATCCTTATCATAGCTAGAGTTCCCCCTCCTCCCTATGCAGATTGGTTAATTTGTTCCTATAACACCAGTGTAAGTAGGAAGGGGTTAAGTAGGCCTGTGCAAAGTGGCTAGTATTTGCTTCGGATTTGGATTCAGGCTGATTTGGGGGACAGTGATTTGATTCGGTGATTCAAATCACTGTCCCAAATGGATTCAGCTGAATCTGATTCAGAGATTTGGCTGCTGCTGAATCTCTGAATCACCCAGGCCAGGCCCGGCCCCTGCCCACTCTCCCAGCCTGGCAATTGCTGCCCTGCCCGCCCCAGCTCCCGGCACTTTGGGGAAAAAAAGCCCCAACTCACTGGGTGCTGCTGGATGGGCAATACCCTCTGCCCCCCACTGCCCTATACATGGGGAGCTCTGCATGACCTCTCTGAGCCCCCAGCCCTGCATGGCTGCCCCGCCTGCCCCAGCTCCTGCCCTTGAAGAAAAAAACCCCAAGAAACCCCCCTGACTCACTGTTGCTGCTGGGTGGGGGGGTGATCCCTGCTGCCCCCCACTGCCCTGCACCGCATGGGGGGCTCTACACTAGCCCCTTGAAGCCCAGAGGCCATTGCAGGTATGGTGAGTCCTGAGGTTTTTCTTGTTTTTTTCTTTTTTCTTAAAGGGCGGCAGCAGGTGGGGCAGCCTTGGCGGGGGGGGGTCAGAGGGCTCATGCAGAGCCCCCCCACACAGTGTGAGGCAGTGGGGGGCACTGGGGGTCACTCCCCCACCCAGCAGCACTTGGTGAGTGGGGCTTTTTTTTAAAGCTCTGGGAGCTGGGGCAGGCAGGGCAGCCATGGTGGGGGGCTGGGACAGCAGGCAGGGGCACGCAGGGGGCTGGGGCCTGGAAGGGGACCCCACACGGTCCCCTCCCTCCCCTCCAGCCACCCCTCCCTTGCCCCCTACTTATCAGCTCCAAGTCTGGCTGCGGCTCCCTGCTGCAATGGGCTGGGACTGTCCGAAGCATTGAAGCTCTCTGAATCTTTTCCAAAAATTCGGAGAGTGTAGAATCAATTCGGACCTTTTAATTGGCCCCCTGACTCGATTCGGATTCAGAGATTCGGCCACCAAATCGGGCCGAATCTCCTGCGAATTGAATCGGCACCCGAAGCTTCGCACAGCCCCAGCATTAAGGTCCCCATTTTATATAGGGGACCTGAGACGGAGCCTTTAAAGGGCAGATTTTTCTAAGGTATTTTGGGGCTAGGTACAAAAAGGGCCCCAAGCACCTAAAAAGGACAGAATTTAGGTGTCAAGTTTCAATCCTTAATCCCGTACAAATTTTCACTAGTAAAGGTTCCTAAATTCCTGACAGTCTGCTTCTGCATGTGCAGGGGCATCTGAGCCTGGTCAGTGCTGAGCAGCTCTGAGTCTAAGCTCCATCAAGATTCACAGCTAGGCATTGCTCTGCTTATCTGCCCTTAGAGGTTTGATTCAGGAGGTGTGTTTAGAGCATGGTTAATGCACATCTACGGATGGATCTCCATACAAAGCAGCTGTTCCTTCCTTCGAAAAACAAAGGAGAGAGTGGTGTGAAAGTAATGGCCCCTTTTATATGGCAGCCTGTTAGTTAGATCAGTTACCCAAGAAGTGGTGATACCGGTGTTTAATTCCCACCTCTGGTTGTGCGGGTCTGCCACCACCATAGGCTAAAGCAGTCTATGTTGGAGTGGGGGAGCAGATGCACTCAAACTCTTGTTGAAGCTGTTCCATTTTGTGTAAAAAAAATAAATAAAAATTAAAAAAAAATTGCAAATTCATCCACTGCAAGGCAGGAAGCAATCATTAACTATTTTTTTCCTGGGAAAATCTAGGCACAGTGTTTAAACAGGTGTCTCAGAAGTGGCCAACAAATGCTGCTCACTTCTAACTTCCTAGTCCTGTTCAATCCCAGACTTCGGTGGAGATCATTGGGATACGTGTATGCTCCATATATGGATGCCAGGGGCTGACTGGGGCCAAATGAGCTGACAACCACTGTGGATGTTTATTGTTTCAGATAAATATCTTCGAAGCGCATTGTTGTCAGTAGCAGAGAAAGCATTCGTGAAATATGCCTGGAAATAAGGGATGTGCAGTATATGTGAATTTGGGTGAGATCTTGGTTTACGGCATGCATGCCAAGTAAATATAATTATCTAGCTCAGTATCTTTATGGCTCCCTTCACAATAATTAGCGCAAGTGAAGCTGTATGCAGTTTACATAAAGTTTCGGTTTGCCGCAAAGACAGTCACTGAAATAAATCAATAATTCACCACCTACCAAACGTTGCGAGCCCCATTGTGTTCAGGAATTTCCAAATGCAGCCCGACTACTCGCTCCGCTTCTCCAAGTGAGTTGTGACAGTTTGAGGTACCAGATATTTTCATGCAAGGGACAGAAGGCATGCAAAACCAAACAAATAATGACACCAAATGAAGCTCTGATTAGGAGGCTATGACATGATTCTTTGAAAATCTCAAGTGTCTGGCACGTTTTATATTTTAACTGATTCAAGCAAGTCACACTGATTAGGTTTTGGTGGTGAGGGAAGCACATTTTATTAAAGAGGGGAACGTGTCAGGGCTTGGTGCCAGTCGGCTTCGACTACCTCTGTAACAAACACATCAGCCACTCTCATTCGAAGAGAAGCAAGAGACAACATGTTTCATATTTTCCACTTTCCTTCTCTATTCTCCTACCGCTTCACGAGAGGCAAGTGCTAATTCTCCCTCAGGGCCAACAGTGAGTTACATCATCATCGTTGTCGTCGTCGTCATCATCAATATCACAACAATAATAATAATAATATGCCCGTTCTCTTTCTCACGTGAGGAAATCACAGGCCTAAAAGTATCTTCTGATTTCTTAATAGGATGACAAATTAATGAACGGGAGGGAGGGGTGAATTGGGTACTCCTATTTGTCTCTCCTCCTACTGTAAGGAAAAGATGATGTTCAGTGAGTTTGGAAAGTGACCATTTTTGGTAGGAATGAAAGGAAATACCCTTCCCGCCTAGGAATGACTAGTCTGTGGCCTGCATTGCCATAATACACCGCTGACACCTTGAGCTTAGCAAGACTGAGTATTTATCGGATAATGAAAATGTCCATTGTTGTTCCGGAGAGGATTTAAAAATAAAGAAAATCCAAAAGTTAGGCAATGAAGACACAGAGAGATTTTAGGCCAGACTTTTCCTGATGGGTATGAAAAAGGAACCTTGCCTCCGTATTAGGTTATTCCATAATTATTCACCGTGGGGTGTCTTGCACCTTCCTTTGAAGCATCTGATTCTGACTAGTGTCAGGAACAGGATAGTAGACTAAATGGACCACGATTCCCATCTGGTACAGAGCTGCTTTTGTAAAATGCATATAATAATCTACTACACACAAGTGCTGTGATTGCTAATAATGCCTGTAAAAGTCTCTCACATTATTTAATGAAAGCTGCTACCTACCAGATTTCCAGAGTGCTATTATGTTCATACTTAACTTACATATTACAGTCCAGTAGTCAAAAGGTGCTTTATCTTTGTTTCGTGAGAAACGGGTTAACAAAAACGCATTCATTTGCCTGTAGGCACGGCTGCAAAAGGGAATGAATGAATACCATGTAGGTTAAGTGACATTTGTTCAGGTTTGTGTTAAAAGTTAACATGCAGAAGAATGAGAATCTTTATGAAGTTTCACGGTGGGATGTAACCCACTAGAAGAAGCCTGAACTTGATAACCAGCGTTGTACCTTTCTGAGGTTAAAATCGCACTTTGTTTCTGTACAGGAAGAGATGTTTGTGTTTCATTAAATAATAAGGCCGTCATGTTCTGCATTTGAGAGAGGCAGTGCCTATTGTGTTTGGTTTGGAATGAATACGGTTTGAAACCTTTTGTGCGCATCATTGTGCAGCGCACCATTACCTCAGCTGACGACTCCAGGTATTGGCAGAACACACAGCAGAATTATTCATCGCTGTCTTGGCATTCTTTTGTACCATAAATAGACAGAGATGAATTAAAACACACCAGGAAAAAAAATTGTCTTTCATAGAGGATCCATCAGAGAATCTGAGAAGTTTGTTTCAATAATTCATAAGTCTTGAAGTGGAATGAATGTTGCAGGTTTGAGGCTGCTTTGATAACAAGTAATTATATATTGCCTATTTGAAGCAGGGTGGGGGTGGTATTTTTTTTCTTCTGCTATCTAGAGATGTTGCAGACCATACATTCCCACTGATGTTAATACCTCTGAAAGCCAGGCTCAGGTCTCTTCCATGCAAAAGAGCATTACTAGAAATTTTTTGTTGGTTAGGATTGTGCTGGCAAAGGTCCCTTTGTAGAGACCGTTATGTCAGGATACTTGCCTGGAACGAGAAGGACTGAGATTCAAGGCTCTGTTCCCAATTGAGAAGAACTTCTACATCCCAGAGAACGGCGACATCCTAATCACCGGGTTATTGGCTCTCTTACTTTCAGGTTGAACATTTAATTTGAGCTGCCTTAGTAGCTACAGATTCTACAGGAAGAGTTGGTATTGTTTGGTAGGAAAAAAAAACTACTGCAGATTATGCATGTGACAATAGATTGATTTATACTCCAGCCTTCTGTCAACAACATCAACATGCTGTGTGCACATGGAGCTAAACGGGCAAACACACTACCCAGTAACAGAAAATAGCCCGAGGATTAATTAATTGGCTAATGTTTTAAAAACCCTTTGAAATTAGAACATATCTCATTCGTGCTAAGTGCACTAGAGCCCAGGCTTCCTGCCATAAGAAGAGAAGGATACACAAAAATCTCCTCCTTGCCAGGGGTGTTTGGATTATTGAACTGAAAAAAGCATAATGTGCATCAAAGACATTGCTACCTGAAGTTCCAGCGCAGGTGCTTTCTTCAAAGTGAGCAAAAGGCAACTCGATGCAAGAGCCTTTGATAGTATGAACCTGCCTGTTTTACTGGCTTCAGTAGGCCCAAGATTTATACCAGCTGAAGGTTAGACACACAAGGCATCTTTACACATTATTCGGGGGAGGAGGCAGGGCAGGGGGGTGCGCTTTAATTGGAGCGGCTCTCAACAGCCAATTTAATTAAAGTGCCTGCACTGTCTCATGTATTCAGTGCCCCATGCTTCAAAAGAGCAGTGGGGGCACTTTAACTAAAGCTTGTTTAAAGAGCTTTAGTTAAAACACCTCCATCTTCATTTTGAAGCATGGGGACACTGACTACATGTGCCACTGAGGCTGCTGGAGCATGCTATTAGCATAGTCCAGCAGACTCGATTAATGAAACAGGAAGGCACGTACGGGGTATAGAACGCCTTCAGAGATCGGTGACAGCTGAGCAGGGGTTTTTACAAATAACCGTTTGGGGTTTAGTTACCCAAAGTCATTTTCAGGATCATGGCCCTCCTGCATCTCCCTAGCTTATTCCTGGGGTATTTTTTTAGGTGCTTCTTTCCAGAGAAGGCCAGCAGGCCATATGCTTTCTGCTGGGTTAACTGGCAAAGTAACAAGGGCCGTTTGCTACCAAGCAAATACAGTAGTGTACCCTTTGCTAGTCCTGGATAAAGCTCTGCAGGAGGTACAGAAGTATAGATGGAAAGAGTAAAAAAACAGAGACTCTAGAATAGACAATACAGGCAGTGCTGCTTCGCTTAGCGATATTTCGCTATAACACTCATTTAAAGTTGATACCCGATTTCACTTAGCGCTCAGCGAGTTTTGTTATAACTTTCATGGTTGCCATCTCTCTTGTCAGACACTTTCAGTTTCGCTTAACACTGGGTTTGCTTAATGCTCAGTTTTTCAGGAACCACTTCAGAGTGCTAAGTGGGGGTTGCCTGTAGTTTATTGTCTGTTCTAGAGAGCGCAGCATGGGGCTGGCTTAGAGGCCCAAGACAGCTCTACAGCTGGATAACAAAGAGCCAATATACATTCTCACCAAAGCCTTAAAATGGCTAAGTAGTATGGAGAGGAGACGGCCTTTTATAGGCAAGCTTGTAACCAGCTTTCCACTTTAAATTTAGCAGGGGGAGGTGAGTCCTGCTCTAATATCCTCAATAAAAGACCCTCTAGTCTTCATGTTTGAGTGTCCCATGTGCATAGGAGAACTAGTAATAAATTGGAGAGTCTGTTTCAGGGAAATGAGGTCCAGAAAAATCACAAGTACCTTATAACTAGCAAATGACTTTTGTTTTCACCAAGCTCCAAATTTGCTTGGTTGAAAGAGGTCATGTTTAGATCAGTCCAGAACTGTTTGGGAGATTTAGGCCGGGGACAGCCATTACACTTTTTCCTGTATGAGTGATCAGAAATTTGTCTATATCCAAAACAGAACAGAAGTTTGGTATTGATTTAAAAATGGTGGAGCCTGGTCTAAGATTTGCACCACCCTCACCAAAGGGTGAACCTGCGCGCTGTTCACTACCGATCTAAACTACGCCGCTTCTGGAAAACCATGCAACTTAGATCAATTCCACCTCGGGCTTTTTGAATGGTTGCTCCTAGCCTTAGTGAACGTGGCTGTGTCTGAGAAGCTGAGATGATGGTTGCAGTTATTCACCTCAGAAACAGAAATGGCAGCAGCTGCTATCAAGTCCTGCTGAATATTCAGATATTGGTGTGGTCTAGCAGACTTTGTAAGGCTCATCAGAGCTGGTACATTTGTAAAATTCACAAGGAATTGGACTAAGCTATAGTTGTGAGGTTATTGACTGAGGTTAAAGTTCATCAGCACTGGTATAGGTATCATATGTTCAACTATTGGTTTAGACCAGTGGTTTTCAACCTGTGGTCTACAGACCCCTGGAGGTCCACAGACTATGTTTAAGGAACCTGCAACAAATCACTATGATCTATCAAATGTATTTCACACAATTCAAAGGAGCCCACACCTCCATTCAAAATGTTTTTGGGAGTCCACAAATGGAAAAAGGTTGAAAACCACTGGGTTAGATGAACTTGAGAAACTTCCAAAGGGTGTGAAAGGCATGCACATTGTCTTGGACTCAGCTAGAATAATGACTCTTTCTTAATCTAAGCGAGACCCACAAATACTGACCTCAGAACCTTCCTACCCTTTCTTACCCCTACATATGCCTTTAGTTACAGACTCTTGAGGAGCCATACAACTACCTTGATGTACTATCTAATGTGATTCAAATGCAGGGGCCGAAGACTTGATGGCCTAGGAGGCCTCTTCCAGACTCTAATCTGTATAGCAAAGAGCATAAGGACTCATCCATATTTCATCTCACCTTCTCTTCATCTCATAAACCCCTAATCTTTCACACCAATGCTTAAATTTTTTAATGGAATAAATATGTGGAAAGTGATTGCCCAACTGCCTTTGTCTGTTATTGGAAGACTTGAACAAGCTAAAACCTTTGTGGCACACATAGGCTAGGCTCACTTAAGCAAGAGTCCAGGGTATAAGTGGCTTGAGCGAAAGAAGTTCATTACAGCTTAGAAATGACTACAGTTTAGTTCCACAGGTAGCAAGCGGGAGATGAATACATGTTAATTAACAGGTTTTAATGCAGTATATGCTTCTAATTGATTTGGCAGAGATATCGTTACCGTGATTCATAGGTTCGCAGATTTTAAGGCCAGAAGCAACCATTATGATCATCCTGCTCAACCTTCTGTATAACACAGAGCAAAGAACCTCACCCAATAATTACTGCATTTAGTCCCTAATTTCTTTTGAGACTATTTCATATCTTTTTTTATTTAAAAAAAATATCAAGGCTTGATTTAAATAAATAAATTAATAAAAAGCCCTTTGTGTCCCTGACTCTTAAACTGGCAATTTGCTTCTAGAATTATCTTCATGCTTATTTTCACATGGCAATTTTTTTGATAACAATTCTGTCAAAACACCAAGAAAGCTCCAGACAAACCCTTTAGTTTTCCTGGGTGTCTATATTGTAGCACAAGTAAGACAGTCTTTTAAAAATCACTAAGCCCTCTTCCCCTTCGCTCCAATCTCTCCCCTCCAAAAGAATAAAAAAGGAAGGAAGGAAAGCAAGCAAGCAAGCACAAGAAAGCTAGAACATCCTAAATGTGGAGGCAGGTCCTTTGCACATTGTTGGTGAACATGGACAGGAATCTGTTATATTTTTGGAGGAGAAAGGGAGCTTTGGAGGAGAAAATAGAGCTTTGCAGACCTGGCAGAAACGGCGAGGCCATCTCTGCCAAGCTGAGACAAAAGATCTACAGAATTTTTTTCTGTTGTAGTTTTCTTGTACCTTACATCCATTTGCACCATTTTTCCTGTTTCACATTACCAAGCCTCAATTAAGTTTTGTTAGACAAAAGGGACCACGTCAAGCAGGTCAGGATGGCTGGGATGCCTGGGCAAAAATAACAAAGGGAAGGCATGTTTCTAAATCATACTGGATCTTGCAGCTATCCCTGGGAAGATGGAGTTTACTCACGCTGAATTCAATGGCCATACCCACTATTAAGATCTAACATATAATAAGATCCAAACTCTGCCATGCTCTATCATGCTAAGTAGAAACTTCCTCCTTAAATAGTCTCTTTGTGGGAGTAGTTGCAGATTAAACGTAAATTAAAAATGTAATTAAATGTAAATGCAAAAAGAGCCAGGCTGTGGGTGCATCTACATGTGCCCCTTACTGTGCATTTGGTACTTCGCAGTCTTTACATTTAGGAAGTACTAAATGACTGCGCAGTCCTGGCAGTGCACAATTATTTGTAGATGCTACCTTGTTGTAGTGACAAGCTATGGTGACATAGCTTGTCACTACAGTGACATAGCACCAACATCACTGTTTGTGCCTGCCAGTGCTACATCGTCATAATGATGAACTACAGCATCTCATGCATACGCGTCCTCTGAAACCCTAATTCACTTTGGGCCCGGTTCTAAGTCGATGACAAATCCCCTGCTGACATCAAAGGCACTTGGATGTCACCCAACGAATTACTTCATGAATAGTCTCATTAAAGTCAATGAGGTTACTTGTGGAGTAAGTTATGAATCAATGGGAATAAAAGTATCATGATTAACTTGGTAGCAATAATACCATAATTTCATTAGTAAAAGGCAATTTTAGCTTAGGCATTTATCTAAACTAGGGATAAGGTAATAAAATCCATAGTTTCAAGGAGCTTAGAAGAAATTCTTAAATGTTTTTGAGTAGTCAGAAGTGCAAGAGTTTGTGTTTGAGCTTGTATGTAATCCAGTAACAAGCTGATATAATTAAATGGTTACTCCATGAGTGAATTGGCCTTACTCTTTTCTCTATCTATCTGGTAGGCAGGCTGATTAAATTTATGCTATGTGCTTATTCTCATTGTAGCAAAATGAGTTATGTTTATATTTCTGGTCTACAAGGTGGTAACAACCTTGCAAAAGACATTGATTCGTGTTTAAAAAAAAATCAGATTTATCAGGAAAAGAACAAAATGTCACCCAGTACACAGTCTTTGTACTTAATGGAAATGACAGTAAGCAAACAAACAAAATTTTTGATTGCAAACCTTAAGGAAAATTAAATTTATAGTTGAGGCTCAGAATTTGGGAACTACCAGTTGTTTCCTGGAAGTCACTATTGGAAATGAGTTTTGGGAAATCAAGTTAGTATTGACGTGGTCCATAATGCTTGGCCGTTGCTTTTTTTGTTGAAGATAGATTAAATTACTCTGAACAAGCTCAAAGTCTGGGTCCTTATCTGAAGCCATTTGTGAATCTGCCCATAACACGTTCCCTGAAAAAGTATTTCAGAGAGTAAATAATCTTAGAAGCTGGAAGCATGCTGTTGTTCCCATTATAAAAGGACAAATAAATTGAATTTGTGTCCTTGTCTTAATATACATCTTTTCTTTCTTTATTCCACATCATTTTCCTAGGCTGAAGGGCCCTGGGGTTATTTGTTCGGTTTCTGTAAGATGCAATAAATGATAATTTTGGCGGTAGCTTAATGAAAGAAATAGTTGAAGAATCAGTAAATAAAGAGTAACAAATATTGGCAACTCTGCTTTAGAGCTTGGCTTTCACATTTATCTCCCACATCTCTACCCAAGTTATTCTTATGCTTATTCTTATTGATATTACATTGGCCCAAACTAAGATCATGGTTCCATGTCAGGCACATGGTAAGGGAAGGTCCTAGGCCCAAAACACTAATGGAAAAACTGACAAAACAGATTTGGCATGGAAAACAGATATATGAAAGAACTTGCCTGGTTCACCTAGATGTACGAGTAGACCATTTATCTTGACTCCCAGGCTGAGCCTTATTCAGGGGATCAAGTTATCCCTTGATTAGCTGAGTTCAAGTAACTCTCAAAAGCCCCAATCTGAATCCAGGCCCCAATCAAGGGTGCCTGACAGTCTAAATCTACATAGGAAAATATTGGCCTGTACATTTATACACATAAAGTGACTAGGTGATAAAGGGTACATATCTCATCAATTGCATTTATTTATGATGTGGGGGGGGAAGGGTAGAAAACAGAAGGAAGGGTTTGAGGAGCACATTGGAAAGCTGGAGAGTTCCAATCGGGCCCCTTCCAGTCTTGCTGCTTTTGCTTCTGATTCTTGCCTTTGGACGTCCCTGCTATTCTTGGAGCCTGGTGCTGCCAAGAGAGGGTACTTGTACACGTGACACCATTACCAATTACACATGACAAAAAATTAACTTTGTGTGGCTTAATGGCATCGTGCACATGCAAGAGTTTTGGGGCTTTTAAATGAGTTTGCTGGTTGGCAAAATTGGCCACGGGTGGGGGGCATGCACCCCTTCTTAAGATGGCACCAGTTGCCCATGCCCGGGGTGCTGGAAGCCTAGCTGGGCTTCTAGCTGGCTGGGTGCTGCCCCAGCTCAGAGACACCTAATCCAATCCTTCCCCAATCCCGCCTGAGCTTCCAGCATCCTGCGAACTGTCCCCACCACCTCCTCTGGCCATCAACAAACCCAACCACCCTCCTACCACCTTCCTGTGCTGCTCCAGGGGCAAGTCAGCCCATTTCCAGGTGGTCTTAGCCATCTTGCCAGCCACAGGAGCCTGCTAAAGGCAGAAGTGGTAAGAGGCCCAATTCTTTTTTTGGTGGAGCCTATCTGCCTTTCCTGCAACTGGGGGGTGAGATGCTGGTGGGCCAAGTGGTCCCTGAGCTGTGGGGAGCACTGGTACTTCCCTCCATGATGGCGGTACCTCTGGGGGTGAGCTGGGAGGGCTGCTAGCGGGTCAGATGCTGCCCCAGCTTGGAGGCAGCGTCCAGCCCAATCCAATTCTTTCCTGATCCTGCTCACTGGAAGCCCACCAGGTGCTGTCCCTCAGGCAGGCTCAGGGAATTATTGGATTGGGCTAGGTGCTGCACCCAGCCTGCTAGCAGCCTGTCCGGGTGGCCCCAGTGGGTGCTGCCTGCAGGGAAGGACTGGGGCACCCCACAGCTTAGGGATTGCTCGGCCCACCAGCAGTTCACCCACTGGCTGCAGACAGGCTCTGGCTCCCCCCCCCCCAAAAAGGATCGGGCCCCTTGCCATAATGTGACAGAAAAAATGAAATGGTGGGTTTCAATTAAAAACCCACCATTTCAGTTTAGGGGATAGAGAATAAAACCCTGAGGACTAAACCCTTGTCACATGTACTGAGAGAGCTCAGAAAGTCTGCTCCATGTCTCGAATCTCCTTTAGCTGGTTTCCCTCCTGGAGACTGGATCTATGCAGGGCTAGGGTTTGGCACGGAGACTCATCCTACAATACTGCTGCCAGTCCTGTCAGTTTTGTGGAAGGTGTTACCTCTTCTTGGGAACAGTTTTGTGTCGGGGAATACCAGTCTGCCTCATCAGCTCACGTGACTTGGCTGGGGTGCCCATGCACAGAGGTTATGATTTGTTTTCCTGTTCTTTTCACCTTTTCTCATACCAGATTAAGAGTTCACCTAGAGGTTTATGAGTCTTTAATTAATTAGGACATGACCTGAGCTCAAGTTAAACATGCAATGAGAGAGACTCTAGAAGTAGCATTGTGTAGTTGCATCCACGCATGTGGTCAAGGTGTATGGCTCCAGTGTTTTCACATCAGCTCAGAGAGAGGGATGACATGTTCCCTTGGGTTGGCAGCTCTCTAGCTGACCTCCTCTATCTCGAGGTTGAATGCAGTACTTTCCCAGTCCAAAACTGAGGCAATATGCCTGAGTTAATATGGCAGGGAAGGCAAGCCTGTTTCAGGCTTTTTGTTGTTCTGTTTCTTTATTTCTCTTGAGTTTCTGTCTCAGGTAGACAGAAATTCATGTAATATCTTGCTTAAATTTGAGCTGTTCTCGTACATTTTTTTTAACCATCCAGTCTCTTTGAACTTTGCATAAGGAGGAGGAATGTTTTCATGGGGACTGTGCTGATTTGTTCTGTATTAATTTGAATACATTACTGATAGACTGAATTTATTTCCAATCCACAAACAAGGTGGATACAGATAATTCTCTCTTCCTCTCTCTGTTTCTTTGCATGTGTTGGGAAGCATGGGGTTTCAGACAAAAAAAGATTATTTCATTTTCTTAAAGGTAACAGTTTTAGTTAGCTGCCACGAATTCGGTTGACACAAGAATCTAGGATATTCACCTTAAACCACTGCTTTCTTTTTGTATCAGATTAGTACTTACCAGGTCTGCTTGAGTATTTAGTAACACAATCTCCACGCCTAAAGGTGCCTATGCAAAACTCTGACTAATTAACTAATTAGTTAATGCATCAGGGCTTCATCTGCCTGCCTTATCTCCCATCAGGTAGTTAGTAGCATGACCAATGGAGCTCGCCTAAAAAGTGATATTGTAAGTGAACAGAGTAGTAGGAAGAGATAAAACATGCAAGCAGATGATTGAGAACAGGCAGCTTAAGGTTCCAGCTGAGCAAGGGACGTAATTGCTTCAATGCTTATCAAAGAGCAGTATGATGCTTGCTCTATTCTTCCATCATGCACTTTGCAATCCTGGAGAAAATCCTAACAGATTCAAGAGCTTGCTTTTGAGAACAACCTATACTGAGAATGCATTAAAGAAAATATAATTCCACTTGGTTTAGGTGTATGTGCAGTCTCACTGCCGATACAAAGGGAGACTGCACCAGTATATAACCTCATTTCCTTGCCTTGTGTCCTGTACAATGTGTGTGCCCGGTGCAGTTTTATGGCTATGGTGGTTAAATAATCATAGGACTCTCTGACACAGCGGTTGCCTGGTTGCTTTCCCTACTTTCATAGCACCCTTTTTTTTCTTTAGGTGGTAAGAAAACCTCATTGGTTTCATAGTTCTTTGGCTCCATTTCCTTTTTGCAGGTGCTAACTTAATTAGAAGCATGGGGAAGAACTGAGCAAGACATTTTCCGTGGGAAAAGCTCCAAGATAATACTGGATTATTATTTATCGATCTCCCTTTCAACACCTACGTTCTGCCAGGATAGGGGAGGAATGTGATGGGGGAGACAAGAATTTACACATGAACGGAGGCCCGCCAAAGCAGCAAACCTCTTCCAGAGATTGGAAAGAGCTGATGAAAAATTTTCTGTCAAAGCTGTTTTCCAGTAGAAAATTGGTGTGCGCGTGTGTGTCTGAGAAATTGATATTGTTTTGTGAAAGGTGTTTGCTTTTTATCTTTCTTACGAAGTCTCGCCAAAATTTTCCACGGGGCATGGGGGAAATACTCCATTTTCTAAGCAGCCCGACTATGAAGTGCTCTTTTTCAAAAGAAATAAAGAAAAAGAGAGGGAGGAGAGTCACGTTTTAATTAACGCTTTGCTGATGCTCGCAAGCAGTGGTGTTTTTGTCTCCCAGTCCCCATGGCAGCCTCTTCTGTTTCTCCGCTCGCCAAAATCATGGCTCGTTTGAGACTTGGAGGAGGGGGCCAGGTAAATGTCCAAAATAATAGAACTAACTTAGCAGGGAACATCTTTTAATTTGTTATTTTTCGTCTTCATAAGACAGAAGCTTGAGATCCAAGGCACCAGTTTTTGCAGACAGATGATCAGTGCTCCTTACATAAAGCGTGCTAATGACTTTGGAGACTCTACTAGTTTTCTCCCTTCTTTCCTTCTCTCCCTACCCCCTTTCTCACTTCACTAGGTCTACTCCAGTGAGGAACAGCTTGTTAGACCCGGCAGGGGGTCACAAGGGTTCTCAGGTAATATACCGAACAACTCAGGTTTTATTACCCCTGGCGGTGCCCCAATTGTGGGTTGTAACTCTGATGTAACACGAACAGCATAAAACACCAACATGCACAGCATAAATACTGCCGGGACTTCTCTGGATACAAGAAGGATGTAAATGATGGCAGTTTAGTTTCTGGTGAAGCTGCAGCCCTTTCCCAAGCAGCAGAAGAAAGCAGGTGTATTGCACATGACAGCTGCAGATATATACTATGCTGGTGCTCTCTTTTGCCATTTAGTAATTCATTCTGTGACCTTTCTCGTAACACCCGATTGTTTTATTTCCCTAGGCTAAAATCTGTGATCACAGGCAGGCTTATTCCCTTCTCTCTCTCTCCTTTTCCTTTTCCTGGGAGGCCCCTCTATCTTACTGTTTGCAAACAACCAGCAGCAGGCTAGTTGTTTTCAACCATTGCTGAACAAAATCTCTATTGCAGGTAATACTTATCACTGATTTAGCTGACACTCGTACACAAATGGATGCATTTGTATGGCTCGCCTAAGTGCTTGTGAGAAGCAATTAGCAAGCAGCATGAACTTGTTTGAACCAAACCATTCAGAACCTGGAAAAATGGTCATGAAAATATTTTTGCAGTGATCAAAGGCTGTAAAACCAGAAGGGATCTTTGAGGTCACTTCATTTGACCTCCTACATAACATACGTGACAGAATTTCCTTTATCAAGCCCCATAACCTGTGACTGAACTGCACTGTCTCTTTTGGAAGGACACTCCATTTTGATCTTCAACCCAGTATACTTGCAAGACACTTTATAATGTGATAACCATGAACTTTAGTTGTGATTTATGTTCATAGTAATGCTGGTCTTGAGAGGAAAACCATGAAGTCAACATCTTTATTTTCTTTCTTATATTTATGTGGCTATAGTACATCTTCAGGACATTGCCAAAAAGAAAAAGAGGGCTTTAAAAATCAATGATGAATTTAAGGATTGTTAAGTGACTTTGTTGTATTTTATTTTGATTTGTTAAAGCAACGTCCATTTTATCTGGTAGATGATTTTGCTGCTTTTTCCATGTATTAAAAAAGAAATTGTGCATCAGTTTTACTGCCAGCTTCCTATATAGCACTTTTGTTTGATGACTGAATGCACTATGCTAAAAATCAGGGTGATAACATTGAATGTGTGTGTGTGTGTGTGTGTGTGTGTGTGTGTACAGTGCTACCTGAGATTAAATTATTATATTTTAAGGCTGAGACTTTGAAAAGCAAGGCATTAAATCTCCCGACACAGGCTTTCCCCAAGCACTACGTGTGCGGGGAAATGTTTCAAAGACATGACTGGCAGGTAGGTATACTCAGCCCTTACTGACTTCAGTTGACAGGTAAGTACTAATGTGCCACTTGTGCCCTAATTCCCATTGGTGATGGCCTTTTTTTTTTTTAATTCCGGCACATCAAACTCCTAAGTCCATTGTAGACACTGGATGAGTTTTTTATGGTACTTTTGCTCCTACCTGGTTTAGGCCTGGATCCTAAAAGTGTTTAAATATGAGGGGTGTGCAAAATGGGCCATATTTGACTTGGATTTGTCCTGAATCAGGGACAGTGATTTGATTAGTTGATTCAGATCACTGTCCCAATTCGATTCGGCAGAATCCCAATCTGTAGATTCAACGCTGACTCAAAGAATCGGCAATTCGGCTATAGACACAGCTTTAAATGTTTTTTCTACATACCTTGAGGTGCCAGGCATAGCTTGTGAATGCTGCAGTGCTGGGTCGGATGGAGCATCTGACAGGAGTGTGAGGGGGGAGGGGAGGGGAGTTCCCTCCGTGCTTGGGGGCAGACCCAGAAGTGGACTGGAAGTGCTTCTGGCCCACTTCTGGGTCTGGTGCTGAGCGTGCTAGGGACTTCCGTGCACTCCTGCGGGACGCTCCATCCTCCCCGGCAGCTCAGCATTCACGAGCCACCTGGTACCTTGAGGCATGTAGAAAACATTTTAAATCTGCGTCTACGTCTGAATCATCAAATCTTTCTGAATCTCTCCAAAATGATTCAGAGAACTCTGATTTGATTCAGTGAGATTAAAGGGTCTCCTGATTTGATTCAGATCCAGCAATTCAGCCGCCGAATCGGGACGAATCTCCGCCGAATCGAATCAGCGACCGAAGCTTTGCACAGCCCTATTAAATACCTCCTTCCCATTACTGCCTTTGGGAATATGATGTGGGACTTACTTTCAGCTGAGAAGTCCATATTTAGCTGCCTAATTGTAGATTTTGGCAAATGACAGTTCTGAAAACAGTGCTCTAAGGCACTTTTGAGACTCCCACCAATAGTATGTAACTCAGTCCCCCTTGAAAATCCCAACCTTTCATTTCAGTACTAAAAGTCTCTTATTGTGATTAACAACTTTGAATTGGAATTCAGCATCTAAATGTCTTAGCCCGTATTGTTTCGTTGGAAGTATACAAAAGAATAACTTGAGAGAATTATGTGGATCTTATCAACGTAGTATGTTGTATGCTTGTACTGTAACGGAAGTCAATAATTCCTTATGTCTTGCCCTAGGGTTCAATGAACGGGCCTTTGGAGACTGATTTTGAAAAAGAAAGAAGAATAGGCTTTATTTGACTATTATGGCAAGTGTGGAACTTACTGAATAATGTAGGATGATTGTGTAGACATTTGAAGAGGAGAATAGTGTATGATTAATGATAACTCCACTCTTTAGCTTTCTCATTTCTCTGTATGCAGGGCTTCTCTTAGTGGAGTTCACTTCAAGTGCTTCTGTCTTTTCAGCAGCAAAACTCTGATCCAAAAATACAGGTCATGAATAATCATTGGATAAAATTTCTGTATCTCAGTAGCTTTTTTTACTCTGTTTTAGAGCCTATACATACAAATTGTAAACCAGGTAGACTCATCGTGAACTACTGTTTTGGGGGCAGGGACTGCCTTAAATGTTAGTAAAGTGTTAAACATCTGATGAGATGTTTAAGCACTACTGAAATATACTGTATTTCCTGAAATCCACGGTGAGGTTTCCCCCCTCCCCATTCAGCATGGGGGAAGAAGAAACCTTATCTTGGATTTGAGTACAGTCCAAGGCAGGTGGCTGCTGTGAGTCCAGCTCTGACTCTGGATCCAACCTGGGGGAGACAGCACAATGAGGGCAAGAGAGTATGGGAGAGGCCATGCAGCAGCAGGGGAGATGCTCAAGCTCTGGCTCAGGCTCTGGCTCTGGCTGCGGCACTGACTTGGGGCTGGGCCAGGGCTGGAGCCAGAGCTTCTGCATAGGGTAAGTGGTGGTGGAGGTGGAGGAGCCAAGTGGCTGGGGCACAGGCACTAGGGGTACAAGTAGTATGGGTGTAGGTCGGGGGAGCAAGGGGCAGGGGCAGATTGCCCCCCCTCCCCCACTGCTGCTTGAGCTTGCTCCTCTGCTTCTACATTTCCTGCTGCAGTGGGGGATGGCGGGGGGCAACACATTTAACACGACCCTCCAATAATTAGATTCTATGGATCTAGAATTAGATACATGGAAACTTATAACAAATTTGTGTCCTGTCCCCCATCCGCTCTACCCACTGTTGTGGCAGGCATGGTTTATAATTTTGCATGTATAGAATGTAATTACTGGTGGTCATCTTACATTTGAAGTCATCTTGGATTCAGGTAAAAACGGTAACTAAGAGAAGAAAGTTATATTACTTCCATCATCTCAGATAACTTTATCCTTTGGAAATTTCTGTTGACCCTTCGGGATTATTTATTTGTGTATTTAGTTAATGTTACTGGCCCACATTGACCCCACAAACTTGTTTGTAATCATATAAAAGTAGCATTACAAGCAACCTAGTAAGACCCCATGCACTCACACAGGACTAGCTAGGTTATCCCCAACAGATGTTTGTCTCACTTGTTCTTAACCTCCAGAGTAGGAGATACCTTCAACTGCCTAGGTCACCTGCGCTAGTGTTTCACTACCCATATTGTTAGAAAGCTTTGCCTAAATTTTATTTGCTACAAACAAATATTTCTTATTCTGTACTATGTAGGGCAAACAAATGATTTCTTTGTAGAACCATTAACTTATTATAGGATTCATATGATGTCTTTAGTCTTTTCTTTTCCAGGGCAAACCAACTCAAATCCTTTAGCCCTTCCTAGTCTAGCTTCTATAACTTGTACTATTCTTGCTGCTTTCCTATGGACTCTTGCCATTTACTCCTCTGGAATCTCCTCCCTACGTGACATTTAGAGCAATGCCCAAAACTAAACACAATACTTCCGCTGACATCCGCTCAGTAAAACAAATTGATTACCTCCTATTTTTTTAATGTATGGTACTCCTGTTAATATATCACAGAATAAGACAGACCATTTTTGCAACAGCATCATGCTGTTGACTCATACTTAGTTTGCTAAAACATTTCCAAACCATATATCCTTTCCTGGAATACTACTGCCTACCCAGTTAGCCCTTTGCATTTGTGTTTAATTTTTCCTCCCTAAGCATAGCCCTTTGCCAGCTGTCCTTACTGAATTTAATTATCTTGGTCTGAGAGTATCTTTCCAATTTGTCAAGATGATTTTGAATTCTGTCTTGTCCTCCAGACTGCTTATCTCCCTTCCTAGCCTGTTGTCATGTGAATTTTATAAATGTTCTGTCTATTCCATCATCCAAGTATTTAATGAAAATATTGAATAAAACCAGTCCCAGGATGGACCCCTGAAGGGTTTACGTGAAAAGGCCTCACAGTTTGGCAGCAACCATTGATTGCTACCCTTGATTTTTTTCCACCTGTTGGGCACCTATATTATGATTTCATCTTGATCAAGTTTCCTTGTGAGACTGTCATGCAGCCGTACTAAAACTAAGGTATCCTTAGCTCTCCCTTTTTTCCTAGGCCAATTATCCTGTCAACAAATAACATTAAATTGGTCTGATTTGATTTGTTCTTGAAAAAGTTCATGTTGACTCACTTCTTTAAACATCCCATTATCCCCTTGATGCTTATAAAGTACTCGTATAATAATTTGCTCTAGTATCCGTCCAGGATTAAAAGTAGCTAAGATGATCTCCGAGTCCGGCTTTCCCTGTTTTTAAAAGGTTACAAAGTTTGCTCTACTACAGAACAAAAACCATCACTGCTGGTTCAGAGCTCGATAGATCTGCTTCCTTAAGTACCCTAGGGTGAACGTCTTCCGGCCTACCTATATATATAAATAGCCTTTATCCTTTCCTTCCCTAGTTCTGTCCAGCACTCCTCTTTCCAAATTTTAATCGCTTTAAGTATCTAGTCTCAAAAATATATATATTTTAATTATTTGATGGAATAAATAGAAGCTCAGAAGGCATTGAATATTTTAGCTCCCTTTGCATTCTCGGTTACTTGCCCTCTTTTCCTGTTAAGTAATGGACCTTTATTTTCCTTTGTCACCTTTTTCTCATGCATTTATAAACCCTTTTTCTTTTTGTATCTACGAGCCTTGCTAATTGTGATTCATTTTGTGCTTTGGCCTCATATGACCGAAAGATTTTATTCATATCATAGCATGTTTTTGTTCTTGTTCAGGGCTTTCCACTCGAATTTCCAAATAACCCTTAGAACAGGGAATAAGAACCAATTCTACAGGAGCCTATTACTGAGTCCAACACTAAATGGCTGGGGGAATGGGAACACATCATCTCTCAGTGCTTCTGCTTATCCATCAGAAAAATGGGGCTTCTACTGACCTCCCTCACAATGGTTTTCTGAGATTTAATTAGTTTCTTTTTTTCGAAGTGCCCTCAGATGAACTGCCCCCTTTTGATTATATCCATTTATTATCTTTTTTAAAAAGCGTTTAATTGCTTATTCAATGACAGCTGCCTTTACGGGGGGGAAGAAGCTACGATGGATATGTGATCCAAGTATGAGCACAAGGCTATATATACATCTTTCAAATCTCAAATTTTGCTCGGCTTTCTACATTCCACTTTTTTGCCACAAAAGGGAAAGAAACAGCATGAGGTCATATGGAAATGCAATCAAACGGACCAGCAGAGGCGATGGCTGTTCTCACACTCCCCTGCCAGCTGCTTGCTAATAGGCTCTTCCATCATGATGTTTGTGACGAGGGGAAAAGAACACAAAGTAGGCATCCTTTCCTTGCAGATCACTATCAGGCATCAAATTGTTACACTTTGCCCCATTAACTCCACCTTAGAGGGGGAAGCAGAGTAAAGCCACAATAGTGGAGTAAGTCACTGCAATTAGCCAGCTGTGCTGCTTGGTGTAATAATGGGAGGGCTGAAACATTAGTAATGCAGATATCTGCAGAACTGCTGATGGATAATTCCCGGGAACAAAGTAGATGCCTGTGTTCTTTATCTGGTTCCCTGCTTATGTAAGAGGCAAACATTTCCTGCACGTTGAAGCCGGAGTTGCGAATGTCGCCTTTACCTTTTGCAGAAGACAAAGAGCATTTACCAGATTCTGGGTAAAGATTAGCTCACAAATGAACAATAACGGCAGACTCATTTTCAGTTCAAGAAAACAACCAATCATTGTCCCATAAGGGCTTGTATTTAAAATACTTGCAGTCAGTTCATAAACACTAACAAAATTATTGTTTGTTATGGCTGCTTTGAGCTTTCAGATGGAATGAAATTGAGGAGCCCACAAAATTGTGCAAAAGTATTGACATTGTGACAAATTATACAAAAAAGAAAAAGGAGAAGGATTTATGTTTCTAATTACTACTTTGTTGTTCCGTCTTATTGGTTAAAGTTGTTCAATGATTTGGAGATAATATCCATGAATTAAATTGGGAAGGGGAAAGGAGAGAGATTTAATGTAGTATGCAAATTGGTTAAATCTGAACAGCTACATTGCTATTTTTTTCCTGTTGCTGATAATATTGAACACAAATGGGTCGAATAGTTGTAATAACAGATTTTAAGGAAAGAAATATGTTCAGTTTAAACTTTATAAAACCATGCACCAATGAAGGCCAAACTTTTTGGAAGGCATGCCACAAATTAAGACTGTGCTTTCCCCAAATGCCACTTTGATCCCATTCTCCTGCCTGATCTGTTGCTCTGCTTTCTGTTTCATGCCTGACCTGCTGCTCTTCTTTCTGGTCCCTGACTTCATGCCTGCCCATTCCCTGATTTGCCCCCTGACACACACAGAGCTACCCCATCCCATTTACAGCATGCCTACTGCAGGTTGGCCAGCCCTGCCATAAATAATGGCATACAAAGAACATAATCAATGCTATTGAGCACAATAGTATTTTAATACACTGGCCAAACTCTGTGGTTTTGATTACTTAGGACTTCATTTAAAACTATTGGCCAAATCCTCTGCTGATATCAATTGGTGTAGTTCCACTGAAGCCATGGAGTAAGCATCAACTTATACCACCTGAGAATCAAAGAATTGTCATAATACACTAAAAATCTCTAAACATATTTCTGGATTATGTTGTAGACTATCTGATATCCACCAAAATCAGCCAGCCAATTAACCAAGAATAATTAAACAAGTCTTGCTCATTAAGAATGACAGGATTTAGGTCCAGATCCTTTCATGGAGATGTGCTGATATATGACACTTGAAGATGTGGACCTTCACCTTCAGTCACTGCTGTATTGCCGATTCTGGCGTACCACCTGCTTCCTACCTCTGCATGTCATTGCAACACTGGTCCTCCAATGGTGGCCTGTACTCTACTTGTTCACTGTGAAGCTGAGTAACTTGTGTCACAATAGTGAAGCATCTCTTTGAGAACTGAAGGCACTCGAGAGAGAAATGCAAACCCAGGCATTCCCAAATAACAAGTACATTCATTTCCTGAAATTCTGAAATTGATTTAAAAATCATGAGATTCTGGGAAAATTAAAAAAAAAAAAAAATCCCCAAACATATTTGCCTTCTGGTGACTGAGCCTTTAGGGTTTGCAGCTTCAAGCCTTTTCTTCAAACTATTAGAAATAGGTATCTACTTATTTACTTAAAAAACTACAGTTCTCCTATTTTCACATGACTCGGGGAGGTTGACTTTTAAAAAGCACACAAAATAGTGCATGATATCAGTGCCATTTTTTACAGGGGTAACACCACAGTGCCTAGGTATTCTGGTCCCAGGCCAGGAGTCCATTGCCTTAGGGACCCTTCACAGAACAGAAAGTCTCTGTCCCAAAATTGGCCACGCTAGAAAAGTCCTCTATCTATCTGTTCATTCAGCGAATCTCCCACTTGGTACACGGTTGTACATTTTCTAGGGTAATGTAATATTTTCAAGCAAGCTATCCATTTTTAAATGCCACAGTTAATTAGCAAATACAACAGCTTCTTTTCAAATGTAAGTTGAGAGTGTTTTGACTATTTCATAATCAGAAAAGGTGGTATCTAAGGCATTGTTTCTTTCCTTTTCACCCTTTTTCTGTTCGTTCATTTTCTAACCTGGTTTCCATAGCAGCTTTCTTCCCCCAAACTGCCTTCAAAAATACCATTTTTTTGGAATGTTTTTAATGGGGTGGGTTTTTTTGCCTGTCTTTCTATTGCCTGCATGGTAAAGAACTAAATACCCCTTTAAGGAAACGAATGTCAGAAAGACCTTAGGGGGGTTAGGAGGAAGCAGGCACTGAAGCAGCCGCTGAGTCACTTCTTGTGCCAGGAGTCTTCAGTAACTCAGTAAGCTTGTCAAAGTGGAGCCTGTTCTCCACTACTGTAGCACACTTACCTGGTATATCAGCTGAAAGCTTCCTGACAAACCTTTTGGGGGAAGACAAGATAATTAAGAAACTGACTTTAGAATGTGAGTTGTTAACTTGAGCACAGAGCACAGAGGAGCAGGCAACTTGTAAATGTCACAGTCAAACCAGATATTTATTAGTTTAAACTGACATGCTTTAACTTCCCCGGAAGAAGAAAGAAAATATTCCCAATCGCTTGAGACATTTAAAACTACAGTTGATTGAACACAGAACTAGAAACTGTTCTCTCTGGCTAAATATTCCTGCTCTGGGAGGGGAAGCAGGGAAATGAACTGTTGAGTTGCTCCTTCCGCTCATATCTCAAGGGTGACCTGGAATAAAGCTAGCAATCTTTTTGCATAATGCTAAAGAGTATGTAGAGAACTTAACTTTCCTACTACTTACAAAAAAGGGGGATCAAGTCATTTGTAGGCCGGCCTGGGTTGTAACTCATTTTGGCTTCCTGCATGATCTTGGTCAAGGAACTTATTCTCTCTAAATCGAAATCCCCAGTACTAAAATGGAGATTTCATAGACGTTAGGGCAGGAAAGGACCTCGAAGAACATCAAGTCCATCCCTCATCCCAAGGACAGGAAGTCAGCAAGGGTCAAAGGATCCCAACTAGGGTCAAAGGATGATAATAGTACTTCTCTACCTCACAAAGGAGTTAGAATCATAGAAAATTAGGGTTGGAAGGTCAGAAGGTCACCTAGTCTCAGGAGATCACCTTATCTAACCCCCTGTTCAAAGCAGGACCAGCCCCAATGATATCATTCCAGCCAAGGCTTTGCCTACCCGGGTCTTAAAAACCTCCAAGGATGGAGAGTCCACAATCTTTCTGGGTAGCCTGTTCCAGTGTTTTACTACTTTCCTAGTGATAACGTTTTTTCTCGTCTCCAATCAAAGCATCTCTTGCTGTAACGAGACCATTGCTCCTTTTTTTAACTGCCATCACTGAAAACACACCTGCTCCATCCTCTGTTCCTACTCATCCATCTTCAGGTGGTTGAAGACTGCTATTAAATCCCCTCTGTCTTCTCCAGCCTAAATAAGCCCAGTTCCCTCTGCCTCTCCTCATAAGTCACGTGCCTCAGCCCTCTAATCAATGTTATTGCCCCTACTAATGCTCCAGCTGATGCAGCCCAGTATGTCTTCAGCCTTCTTTGCAACAAGGGCATGCTGCTGGCTCGTATTCAGTTTATTGTCCACTGGAACCCCCAAGCCCTTTTCTGCAGAGCTGCTGCTAAACCAGGCATCAAACCAGCATTAGTTCAAGTCCCCCCGCTACCATTTTGAAGCACAGGGATGCTGATACATGAGAGGCTGTGGTGCTCTAATTAGAGTGGCTTTTAGAGTTGCTCTAATTCAAGTGCCACCCCCACACCTAGAGCGTGTGTAAAAGTGCCCTCCTAACCCTAGCCCTACCTTCCAGTGTATCTACTACTCCAACCAGCTTTGTGTCACTTCCAGACTTGCTGAGGGTGCAATCCATCCCATCTTCCATGTCGTTGATGAAGATATTGGACAAAATTGCTCCAGGACTGACCCCTGGAGCACTGCACTTGATACCAGCTGACTTTGAGTAATTTGAGCCTGATGATGCAGTGAATTTTCTATCCACTTTACAGTCCATTCATCCAACCCATATTTCCTTAGCTTGCTTGTGAGAATGTTGTGGGAGTTGTTATATATCCTCCCATGAAAGATGGTGTAGTTCTCAGACACTGTAATACTAGGGGTAGCTTAGGTACATAATTTAGTGGTTAATAATAATAGTGGATAATATAATGGGTAATAATGAATAGATTGTAGGTCAGATCATCAGCTGGTATATAATGACTGCTGCAGGAGGTATAGCCAGTGCATTTACTACTCAGACTTCATGCCTTAGTTTGAATTTGAACAGTTTACTAAACATGAAGAAAGGAAATATCTAGACTCTAATTATGGTTCCAAAATAATGGGAATGGTCATTCACATTCTCTTGCTCCCTTTTGTTTGTGATTGTTTCAGAGTTTCGGGACTCTTGTTTATTGACAGTTAAGTCCCATGTTTTATTATCTCATATTAGCAATCTGAGAAGATTAAACTATGCTGACACACAGATCTCTCTCTCAAAGAGAAAAATCTGTGAATATATAGCAATGCATTTGTGTGGATAACTTTCCAGTGTGGTAGTTAATATAGTCGGGATTATCTGTTGTGAACCAATGCAAGTGAGATGTAAGCAATGTTTCCAGGGCTTTCAAATAAGCTCTTCTTTTTCGATTTAGTGTTTCTGATAAGGTTTTTTTTTTAAGTTTTGTTTTTGGCCAAATACAAAGCTTAAGCATATGTCTAATGTCGGACTTCATTGAATCTTTATGGATTTCAAGTAAAGACAAAGGGATTTGAATACATACTTATATTTTTTATCATCATTATTTTGGGTAAGTAGAGACAGGCAAAAAGCCCAAAGCTGAATTAATTCATTCTTTGCAGGTTAGTCTAAGCTACAGAGACTGAACCAATAAGTAAATGAACATACATTCGCTTTTGATTTACGAAATGCAGCCACATGCCTGCAGTGGCTCAAGCTAGAAGCCATTAGAGAGGGCTAGTCCTCCAATATTTCCCCCCCTTCCTGCTGGAGTGGAGGAGGTGTGGCCTGACCCTAGCCTGTGCTCTGCTGTACGTAGTGGCATTGAATTCATAAAAGCAAGAACAATAGTTCGTTCTCTGAAAAACTATAAACTGAAGAACTATAAACACAGCATGGGCTGTGTCATTGCTTACTTTTCCTGCTTCTCCTGAGCTCTCTGGGATTTTCAGTCCAGAATCAGAGCAGCGGGACTTTGCAGGGTTGCTCATCATTTCCTCTTCCTGCTTCCAGCTGCCTCTGGGATTTGTAGTCAACAATCACAGCTAGCACTAAGTAAGCAAGCACAGCAGGTTTTTCTCATGGGAAGGTGAGTTTAACCCCTCTCCCTGGCCCCAGAACCCAGCCTGGTTTTGTCTCGGGGTGGCGGGGGGAGGGTGAGCAGTGAGCCAGCCTTCACTGGTCCAGCTAGGGAGCAGAGGGGTGGGGCCCACCCTGCTCTCTGGAGCAGATAGCACAGCCCAGCCCAGCCCAGGGCTGCAAAGCATGCTGGGGGACTCTAATTTAATTTGAACCAGGAAGGGGTCTGGTACAGAAGTTTCATAAACTGGTTTGACCTAAATCAGTCGAGTCTGATACTACATTGAACCATGTTTATCTTAAAACAGTTTCAGCCATTTTAAAACTGATTAATGTGCACTGAACTTCTGCTCAGTTACAGGTTTAAACCAATTTCTGATCACTTAAACCAGTTTATTTGCAACTCCTGTCCCTAGCCTAAAGGGTAAAACAAAATGGTGATGCAAAATCCAACCAGGGTATAAGGAACTTTTCAAGAGTAAAAGTTTTTTCTAACTGCTTTACTAATTTCAGAGTGTGCATCAGGAAGATCAGTTGAATCATGGAATCGTCGATAGAACCTAGAGGTGAAAAAGACCTGCAAATCATTTAGTTTCTTTCCTATGAACTGCAGAATTATTTCCTACAGCATATTTGGATATTTGCCTGGTCTAATTTTCTGTGGTTTGAGCAGCATGCTCTGATAAACCTCAGCATTAGGGGTTGTAATTTGCAAATGCCTGTCTTTTGTCATTTTAGCCAACATCTTGGAAGTTGTTTTAATGCACTTTGAGCAAAATTTTTCAAATATTTTTAGCTTAATAGATCCTGCCTTGGGATCTTAAAGTAGGCATGTATGCGAGTGAAAAAAAAAAAGGATTAACATTCTTATTTTGCGCTATAGGTATGCCATGTGTTCTTCTAAAGTCCTTTGTTTGAAAATTGTCTCTCTGCATGAATATGGTGACTTTTATGCTCCATAGAATGAAGTCTTAGTTAGCACTCTTTGTTCTGCACAAGCAGCATATTAATAGCCTGGAGCCATCTCTGTGTGTCAGTTCAGTTGGAGAAATCTCTTGATTTTAGTACTTATATAACACAAATCAAGCTGAAGTAAGAATTCAGTACGTAGAAAAAGCTGATCTTATTGAGGCCAGATGAATCTCAAAAGTTATGTAGCTTCAGTTAATGTGGAGAAGCCCTAAGAAACCAGGTTTCTTCTTGAAGCCATTTCTGGAATGCAATTTAACAAGAAGGAATGCAAAGTGCTGCACCTAGGGAGGAAAAATGTCCAGCACACCTCCTGTCTAGGAAATGACCTGCTTGGTAGCATGGAAGCAGAAAGGGATCTTGGAGTCCTAGTGGACTCCAAGATGAACATGAGTCGGCAGTGTGATGAAGTCATCAAAAAGCTAATGGCACTTCATCGTGCATCAGCAGATGCATGACGAACAGATCCAAGGAGGTGATACTTCCCCTCTATCGGGCGCTGGTCAGACCGCAGTT
>JAGPOW010001918.1:17304851-17329892 GCA_030014935.1 Caiman crocodilus | reverse complement strand
AGCTAATGGCACTTCATCGTGCATCAGCAGATGCATGACGAACAGATCCAAGGAGGTGATACTTCCCCTCTATCGGGCGCTGGTCAGACCGCAGTTGGAATATTGTGTCCAGTTTTGGGCACCGCACTTCAAGAGGGATGTGGATAACCTGGAGAGGGTCCAGAGAAGGGCCCTACTCTTCTCTACTCACCAGGGTGCCCCAGGGGGTCACAAGAAATAATGGCGATAAGCTAGCAGAAAGCAGATTTAGATTGGACATTAGGAAGAACTTCTTCACAGAGTGGCCAAAATCTGGAACGGGCTCCCAAGGGAGATGGTGCTCTCCCTGACCCTGCAGGTCTTCAAGAGGAGGTTAGATAGGCATTTGGCTGGGGTCATCTGAACCGAGCACACTTTCCTGCCTATGCAGGGGGTTGAACTCGATGATCGATTGAGGTCCCTCCCGCCCCTAACATCTATGGATCTATGGAATGAAGAAACGGGCTGGAAATTTTGTAAAGATGTACTTTATTTACCACCAAAGAAACATCTTGCTCTCCTTTTTTTAAATTATTTATTTCTAAATGGTGCCTAGCAGAATGATGTTTGCATCCTTGCTTTGGGTTTCTGGATGTTGGCATAATTAGTAATCATCTCTATTTTATTATTTTAGTTTCTGATCCCGAGTGGAACAAATAGTTAAGAGTAAATGATTGTTGACAAATCTTTTCTGAACACTAGAAAAAAGAGTTGCTTAATGGGACGTGCCACAATTTGGTCTTATGTTTTTCCAAACTGTTTCATCCATTCTTAATCTTAAATTGATTTCATACCTGAAGCTTCAAAGTAATCCACAAAGCAACAGGCGGAGGAGGCACAGTATAAACTACGTATTCTTCAGTAAAACACTTTCTCCCATGTCGAGTGCTGAGAGCCGCACACAAAAATACCCTGTGCTTGAGCACACTACGAGGCATGAACAAGAGCACCACAGGAAAACAACTATTAGCTCAAATAATCTTCCACAAAGAAATATGTCTAAGAAATAACTTTGAAAGACCTTTGGTAATTCAGTACCTTCACCTCTGGCCACCAAACTGTTAGATCAGAAAATAAATGTTCATATCTATTCTTTAAATTCCATCTTCCCATAAAAATAGTGCAATAAAATGTATGGTATGTGGCAATCCAAGGCTGGATTATTGTGAGACTTGACCATTATATGGGCAAAAGAGAGAAAAAATTGCACAACAGTTCCATAAATTCCATCTAGCCATGAAATAACCATCACATTTGTATTTGCATTTCCATTATACAGAATAGTGTACCTTCTGAGTTACCCAGGCAATGGTATTGTTTTATTTATTTAAGCTAGGTGTTTTGCATTTTACTGTATGAATGGCTGCTAGGAAAAAAATAGGATTCAATAATGTGGACATTTCACAGTAAATGAATTGCACTAATACAACAATATAAAAGGTAGTGCTCAGCAGTTTCTCTAGGACAGGTTCTGTTCCAGAACTATGCTCCTAGCCTTTTAAAGACTCACTTATGAAACGATAAAGGTTACATTTTGTTAAATGAAATAATACAAAAATCTTATAGGATTTCCACTTTAGGTTTTATTTACTCACTTTTCCCTATGGAAAAGAGTCGTCTATTCGATTGGCTGTTCTCTTGCAGACTGTTTTTGTCGTTCTGTTTCATACTCTGTACTCAGTATTGCAGCCCCCAAATTGTAAAAATGTTGCTGGGACTAAAGGCTAGAGAAAGAAAAAAAAAAAGTGCTTGGAAATCAAATCTAATTTGAAGAACTCACATGTGAAGATAGCTGAAAAGGTTTTGCAGAGTCTGCAGTTCTCTGTGCAAATTTGCACTACATGTAAAGTGCAACATTTGTAGGACCTGCAAAAATTCTTAGCAAGTTCTGAGACTTTTTTTTTAAGTGAATGCTAAATTATTGATTGAATGTTAACAGCCAAAGTCAAAACTTGTGTCTATTAGCGTATCAGAGAGGTTCATGAGTCATGTGCCCAAAGGGAGGAGCTAGAAGTTACTATGCTTCTATCACTATGACTGTCTCCTCTGAGTGCTGTTCTAGAAATATGCACTGAGCCTTTTAAACACTGAGCTGGTATCTCTGTGAAAGGAGGACCATCTCTTCTGATTTTCAACTGTCAGAGCAGTGCAACCTTGCTGTCTCTCATAGAATCAAAGATTCATAGAAAAGAAGGGCTAGGAGGGACCTCCAGAGGTTGTGTGAGGCAGGATCATCTCTATCCAAAAAGCAATCAGTAAAGCCCAGAACCATGGGAAGTACCTACAGTAGAACATAGGCATAGTTATGCATTATCATTATGCAACCTATCTCTCTCCCCTAAACAGAGGTAAAATTGAGAATAAGTAATTTAGAGAACAGAGAAAGATGGCAAAATGGTTTGATATCACCATTGGCAGCAGAAGACTTATCCTTTCTCACCTTTGTTGAATGACTTAGTGACATATGAGGGATCAAGATTGAGGGGGCCATGGTTAAATTCTCTTAAGGCAGGATGTCAAATTTACCTTGTGCCCCAGGCCAGATCTAGACCATGGGGCTCCATGTGAGCCAGATCCAGACAAAGGTATGAAGAAGCTGTTACGGCAGCTGTAGCTCTGACATGGAGCATCTGATGATGGCAGCAGCTCTAGCTCCAACCCAGAGCATGTGGCAGTGGCAGCTCCAGCTCTGGCTCCAGCATGGGACAGGTGGCGGGGGCCAATGGCTGGTGGCAAAGGAGCTAGAGCCACAGCACAGTGGATGGATGAAGTAGCTGGATTCTGACTAGGACTGTCACCCTTGCTTGGTCAGCAGCTACTGATTGCCATTTTCACTGAGGCCACACCCTCCCAACCAAGCCAATAATGTGACAGGCCATATAGAGTAGCTCCACAAGCCAGATGCTTGATGGCCTGTTTTAAACTATATAGAAGATAAAGAGGAAGAGATTCAAAGTAGGGGTGTGCAATGGGCCGTATTTGATTTGGATTTGGATTCGGGCCAATTCAGAGGACGGTGATTCGATTCACTGTCCCAATTATATTCGGCTGAATCTGAAGATTTGATTCTGATTTGGAGAATCAGTGATTTGGCCATAGACACATCTGTACATGTTTTTTCTACGTAGCTCAAGGAACCAGGCATGGCTCGTGAATGTTGTGATGCTAGGGCAGATGGATCAACTCACAGGAGTGTGTGTTGGGAGGGTGGAGGGCACCTGCTCAGCGGTGAACCTAGGAGTGGAACCAGGAAGTACTTCTGGTGCACTTCTGGGTCTGCTGCTGAGTGCAAGGGGGACCTTCCCCTCACCCCCACCAGCTTGGTGATCAACCACAGGGGGACCTTGGATGCCCCCCAGACTCAGGAGGCACTACTCACCAAGCTGGGGGGCAACGGGGGTCCCCCATGTGCTCCGTGACAGACCTGGAAGTGCTTCTGGTCTACTTCTGGGTCTGTCGTCAAGAGCACTGGGGACTTCCCCCTCCCCCCCATGCTCCCAAGGGACGCTCCATCTGCCCCACCACCTTAGCAATTAAGAGCCACCTGGTACCTTGAGGTATGTAGAAAAAAACATTTAAAGCTGTGTCTATGTCTGAATTGTTGAATCTCTCTGAATCAAATCAGAGGCTTCCAACTTGATTCTGTGAGATTAATGGATCTCTTGATTCAATTCACACTCAGAGATTTGGCCACGGAATCAGGCCAAATCTCCTCCAAATCAGATCAGCAACCAAAGCTTCACACAGCCCTAATTCAAAGTGCATTGAAAAATAACATGTGGGAGAGAGAAGTGCAAAGGGTACTCCAAGAGGACTTGGAGATAGGTACAATTTTGGAAGGTGCTAGAAGAGTTGCAAGTCCTAGGGAGGAGAGAGAGAGATGGAGGTAGGAAAGAAAGAGTGTGAATGGAGACTTAAGTAGATAGAAGATGCTTTGATCAGAAAAGAAGATAAAATGTCTAGATCAATATTAAGTAGCACCTGCCCTTTATGTTGTTTTTTTTAAAAAAGTAGTAATAGAGTGTTGCAATGTCAATCTTGCACATTTTGCACTGTTGCCATTTGTACGTTGTAAAATAAAGTTAAAAATAAAAAGCATGAGGCAAAATAAAACTTAAAACAACATTTTGAAATTCTGAAAATGGATTTAATTTAGAAACAAAAGTTTTCTTCATCCAAAGTTGTTTGGGATTTCCGTATAATGGGAATTTTAAAATTTTAATTAATTAATTTAAATTTAAAATATCCTTATGATGAGACATGTTGAAATTTCCCATGAAATGGAAATTCTGTTTTGTGACCATCTTTATCTGATGTCTTACTTCTGTGGCAAAGAGTGTACGTAGTGTGCATGTGTTTTGCTGTATTGGTAACTACTCCTCCTGTTTGTATGATCCATATAACTCTTGCTCCACACTTTTGCTCTGTCTCTTGAAGGTAGATTATTATCCCTGGTTCAGAAAGTTGTCATAAACTACATTTCTACTTTTGAAACTTCCTGCTATTTTTACTTTGGCTCTGATTATCCCACCCTCCATCTCTCATCCATTTTATCACTTTAATTGGCATCCAGCAGGCAATTATGTGTGAGCCAGCAGGCTATGATGCAATATTTATATTGCTCATACTTCATATAAATACAAATGGCAATTCAAGCCTGAATGTTATATTCAGAAGAGAGCATCTATACCCTGAAGAAGCTTTTTGCCATTACACTACAGTCAAAGTATTTATGGTCACATAGCTTATACTGATTCTTCAGTTCAATGAAAGGGCTCATGGACAGATGATAGAACCAGTAATATATTCAGACTGTACTGTGATTACTTTTTATTGTTGTAGCAGGCATAACTTTACACAGGAGAATTCCCTGTACTTAATTTACCAGAGGGAGAAAAACACTAGTTTTCTTAGAAAATTGAGGAAAACTGTCACAATAGATCACTCAAGGATCTATCAAGGCCCTGCACAGCTCAGGAACTGCCCCCCTGACAGGGGCCAAGGCCCCGCCTAAGGGCTGCAGGGGCTACAGCCCCCGCACAGGGCCCAGAACCCCCCCACAGGGGCCAAAGCCCCCACTGCAGGGCCCAGAGTCCTCCTACAGGGGCTACAGTCCCCTGCCTGCAGGGCCCAAAGCCTCCTCATAGGGCCCACAGCTCACTGGCAGCAGGAGCAGTCATCGGGGTGCTCAGGGCCTCCTGGCACAGTACCCCCCCCTTGCAGTGTGGGGCAACACAGCTCAGCCCCAGCTGCCTGGTACCCAGCGCTGCCTCTGCCACATTGCGTAGATCCACATGGCACCGTGCACTTTCAGGCAGCTCTGGGCCACTCAGGGGCTGGTGCTGCTCACAGGGACTACCTGTCCTGCTGGGCTGGGTCCTGTGTGATGGGCCCCATGTGCTGTCGAGGGGGCCGTTGTTTTGTTTTGTTTCCAGCATGCCTCTTGCCACATCTCAAACTGCTTTGAGATGCAGCAAGAGGCACATGCTGGCTTGCCTGGATGCACTCACAGTGGACAAAAAATGTTTTCAGTGTAACCCCAAGCTATGAAAAGTTCACCAGGTTGTGACCTCAACATTCCTACCACATTGTTGTTCTGACTGCACATGTTTTAAAGAGGTTGAAGGTATGGGCTCATTTGAAGTTGAATTTTAAAGCAAAACACAGAATTCAGACCTTTGTGAGAGCAACGTAACAGAAGAAGGGTTTGTGCCAACCCCCAAAAATATAACCACTGCGTGTTGTGTTATTGTAGTTTGGTGTCCCGGTCTCTTTTCTGTTGTGCCTCATAGAGAGACCTCTTTTGGGCACAACGTGATCACTGCACTTCTTCGTTGCATCTGGACATAATGATTTGTGACTCAAAAACCCTTGTGGATTCATCAAACTACATTACTCCCTTCTGAAATGTATACCTGGAAGGGACTGATATGGGATTTGGCTCATAACGCTGTATTAATTATTCTCTCTCTCTCTCTCTCTCTTTCTCTTTTACATTTTTAAAAGTATGCCCTGGAGATGCTGCCATATGTGGTCTAAGACTCTGCTGAACTTACTGGAACAAATTCATCACCACCACTGAATAATAGATCTTCAGTCTATGGGCTGGAAAAGTGATGTTCAATCTCTGGGCCATGGCTTCCAGAGTTCCAGTGTTTGCCCCAGGATGCCTTTGTCTCAGGGACTCTCCTTTTCCCCAGTGGCTACTTACAGATTCATCCTCCTTTCTTCTTTCTCTCTTTACAGACTCACTGCTGTCCCAGTCTCCACTGGCTTCTTCCTGGATCCATGGCCTCGAGAATGGTAAGTATCCTGGGTCCTCCAAGTCAGCTTTAGCTGGACATCCTTCCTCTTGGGGTTGCAACCACTCGCTCCTGCCAAGGAAGTTGTTGTTTCCAGCTGCTTTGGGCCATCTGGAGGACTCACTTCCAGTCTTCCTCAAAGGTCAGCTGTCTCCAAGGACTCTTGTGGATTCACTGTATGTGTGATAACTGGCATCAGCATGCAGCTATAAAGCATGTCCGTGCTGGTGCGGACGAATGCGCGGTGCACCATTGCTGCTGTTTTTCCTTTCCCCCCAGCACTGGTGCAGCTTGCCTTCTAGGGGCAGCATCTCCACCACTGTGCTTTTGATCCTCGGCAATGTCCTGTGACTTCCACATCCCTCTCTGCTCTGGTATCGGAACCAGGTTTCGGTCCTTGGCGGTGTCCCTGCCACACCCCAATAGATCATTTCATGTCTGTAGGGGCCACTCAGCTACCCTTCTACATCTTGTTTTCCAGCAGAACCCCTCATGCAGCCCCATAGAACACAGTGCAATGATCACATTTGTCTTATAACACAGCAATGAGCAGCTGCTAATAAGAGGCTAGATCTTTGTCTGGTATGCATTGGTATAGCTCTATTGCCTTCTGCAAATATATATAAATCTGAGCTCACCTGAGGATCTGGCTCCGCATTTGGCAAAATGGAGGTAAGTGGCAGGCTCTTGAAATAAGAAAGCATACATATTCTGTGGTCTCTTTGTCTGAATTAATATATTCTCTGAGTTAATAAATCCAGTGCAGTTCTTCCACTCTAGAGCCCAGTTTAATCACAGTGAGCACCAGCAAGCCATTTATTGTATTTTGTAAATACCATCTGTGCACAACCTACCCTATTCAACAACAATGATGACCATAAGAGAAATCCAGTGCATTATTGCATTGGCACTTGAACTTGTTTGGCCTTCACAAGATAATGAATTTTTTATGCACTGCTTAAGGAATTATTTTAGCATTTTACTTAGGCTTAATAGATATACTAGACTCTCTCAGTATGAATGGAAAATCATTGCTGAAGGAGAGACCACAGTGAGGTCATGCCTTACTTTGATGGGTAGCAGAAATGAAATGAAAATAAAAACACTCACCAGCTTTTAACGCTCCCAATTGTCCTATTTCTCCTTGACTTCTTTGTAACATTGCAATCTTTTTTCATATTCTATTACAAAAAGCCTTCTCGAAAAGGCAAGGCTTGAATATGGATGGGTTTGTAGCTTCCTTTTCTTTATACAGCCACCTAAATATTTAAATAATATATCTTGGAGAGCTTATTTTTAATAAGAAATAGGTAACTTTGCTTGATATTCTGACAATATTGCTTGAGATAATGGGGTTTTGTTGAATTAAATTGTATATTATGAACTGGACTACTGGGATATTAATGGTCTGGTAAGCTCAGTGGTGTTATCTGGAGACTTCAGAGGAGTAGACATTTCCTAGTCTTCTGGCTGAAGGATGACTGTTCAGTGGACATGCTGTGCATTAGTTATATGATTGGGTTTAGGGGAAGCAAGGAAGGTATTGGGAAGATGTTTTACTACATAAAAGATCAGGGATCTCATACAATCTCATAGAAAATTAGGGTTGGAAGGGAACTCAGGAGGTCATCTAGGCCAACAGCCTGCTCAAAGCAGGACAACCACTGACCATTAATGGTATTTTTCATGCGGGGACCTGTTTTAAAATTAGTTAAGAAAAGTTGGAAAAAATTCCAATGACATGTTAAATAATTTTATTTTTATATACTTTCACTCAAAACTGGCAAATTTATCTCAGATACATACTCAAAAAAACCCATGGCAGGTCAAATGGTACTGACTGTTTAATGTACTGGGATGCAAAATTGTGCAGAAAATATCACCAGTGAAGATGTTGCAGTGAGTCTTCTGGTTTTCTACAGGGTCAAAAATACAAAAACTATGTTTATACCACTTGGTTTTGTCATTTTTTGATATCTGGACATAACGAAACAAGATGTTCAGAGAAGCCAAACAGCACAAGCTACAAGGACAAACAAATGCAACCACTTCTTGTTTTGGTGTTTTGTTAACTCTAAAGTTCAAAAGATAAGATTCATTTTGGGCTAGTTTGAATCACTCTCTATCTTGCTGGCTCTCTTGATTTTCATCACAACTTCCTTGATACCTGCTATTCTTCCCAAAGTCCCTCCTTTTGGAATCTGTATACGAAAAAGCTCATTCTTCATATAGCTATTTAAAAGTAAGTTTTTAGTTCTTCTGGTTTCAGAGGAAAGCTTGAAAATCGTGATCATAGTGTGCTGCAAAGTCTGAAAAGCCAGCAGACCAAACGAAAAAGAAGAGAAAGTTCTATGTTTTTTAAATTATTATTTTAAAGTCACGAGGTCCATCTCGGGCCTCGGTTGTGATGTCTGCATGTGTGGCATGGCAGAACGCACAATTGTCTGGATCAGGGACCAGGTCCCATGGTGTCCTTAAGTGAACATGTGCCGAGGCAAGGGCCTTAGAGTCATAAAATTGCTAACTGCATTTCATCTGCACTGACTGCACTAGTATTTAATTTTGAAGTGTTCAGTATTACCTGGCTTTATAGTGGCATCAGTTGTTCTGAGTGAAGATGTAAAGCTAAAGGAAAAATAATGTTTAAACCAAGTCATCCATATCTGTTTTTGAGAATCCATTTCCACATGGCTCTGTGAATACCAGAAGTATGGAGTACTGTGCAATAACATAAAATAATAAAAGTGCATTTCATACATTGGTTCTTACCTTGCATAATATTCATTATAAATGTGTACTTTTCCACAACATATAGCCATTGTCTCTCTCTTACTAGGAGCAGTCTTTTAGAAATGATGCATTGTATGTAGTACATAAAGTGTGAAAATATTGTTGCCACATTTATATTTATCATTATGAAGACAGCACAAACCTTGCATTCTCTGTTGATTACAGTTAACCTGAATGGATAGGAATTATAACAAACAATATTTTCCAGTCCATGGTGCAGCAGCTGAAAATTAATTGTGTTTAAATGTTCATCAGCCTCCCCAGAAAAAACTTGAACCAATTAAATGTAATGAGGGGTCTTAATATGTTACTTTTTATTTTAAGTAAATTATCCTTGCTCTGATGGGCTTTTGTAGGTAATGGTGCTTGCTTTTCAGAAAGAAAATAAAAACTTGAATCCCATGGTCTTAGCCTTAATTCTTCTATAAGTCTATAGTTGAAAAGATGAGTTATTACTACTTGTTTAGGGATGAAATTGTGAACACTATATGATACCATGCACCACTGCAGACAAATTTGCATAGACACTTGTACAGACCCCACAGCTATAAGATGAATTGTACTTCCAGGTCAGATCTCTGCTGATTTACAGCAGGAATTGTTCCAGAAATTCTAATGGAGCTGCGTGTTGTTCTCAGCTGAGAATCTGGCCTTTCATTTTGAGCACAAAGTAGCTACAGTGCTGTAATGGTTCCTGGAAACTTGAGGTCTTTTGCAACAAGCATGCATTTCCCCGGCACCCTGTTGTATTGATCCTACTGGATAATGACTCTGCTGCTGACAGTAAACTAAATATTGAATGCCCCTTTCAGCACTTTGTCTTTTTATTTCTGAGATTTTTTTTTTTCAAGAAAACTGATAAAGTATCTCATTATTTGAATAATCAAGGCAATGAATATTTGATTGCTAACATCAAAGATGCAGCCATAATTTCTCAGTTGAAATATGTGCTTAATAGTGAAGTATTTATAACACAAAGAACATGATAATTTCCTAGCAAATGCTTTTGTTAAAGGTGGCTTTTCTGCATAATCTTGTTCTTTGAACAGAGTGTAGCCCTGATGTCACTGCACTGCACTGACAAGCTGTTGGATAGCTAATGAAATGGATTCCTGAATAACTCCATGAGAAGATAGATAGATGGACCTTAAATCACAGAACAACACCAGATACAGATATGTGGACTGGGAGTATAAAAAGGCTGAATAGAAATTAAACCCTGAATAGCTACTGACATGGAACCAGACACTTGTATTAGCCCGGAGATTGAATCGTCCTCTTTGACAGAGTGACAGCGAGAGAGAGAAAGAGGGTCAACACATATTGGTTCGCCAGTGTGGGATATTTGCATTCTTACTACCGGTGTTATTCCCATTACACCTGCCCTTTGGCTCCAGACCCAGTCTAGGGTAAATGCTCAATCCTGCCTTCATCATACCACTTCTTCAAGACGTTCTTTGCCTTTAAGCTTAGCTGATATAAATGGAATTGGAGAAAAATCACAATCTTTCTAGTTCAAGCAACTTTTAGGCAGACAAAAGACATCTACCTAGAAAAAGTGGTATACAAAGAGACGCTGTAACTTTATAAAGTCTGTAAAATTCCCTCTGCTGAAAGTTTACCATGTAGTACCTCTTTTCCATTGTGTTTTATTTGTATGACTTAAGAATACCTATTGCTCCCCAGGAAGGCAGGAGCATGGCTTGCTTGGACTCGGATGACTTGTTTCATCCATTGGTGCTATGAAAAGGAAAGAGACTTATATGAATGCTGGATATTGGGAAGAAATTTGCTTGCAAATACCAGAGTCCCTGTTAATATGTTGCCTGAGTGTCCTGCATGGTCATCCTCACGGTCAGAGCATTCATGAAGTTAATGAGTGCTGTTAATGCAGGGGCGGGCAAAGACTTCCATTTGGCACATGGCACTCACCAATAAATTGTACCAACCTAGCCCTTCTGCCCACAAGGATGGGAGCAAGGCACCCGTGCATACACACACTGCCCAACATATCCTATTGCACCTCACTCTGACCCTTGAGGGCGGAAGCGCCCAGCCCGGCCAGCATACAGTTTCTGGGTAGGGCTGTTGCCCTTGCTGTAGCTGCTGGGGACCTGATCGGCTTTGCAGGTCCCAGGACTCCACAGGGAAGCAGGGACAGGGCTCCCTCCACTCCCCGTGGAGTCCTGGGGCCTGTGCAGCAGGGGGCGGGGAAGAGAGCCAGCTCCAGTGCAGGGCTTCCCCTGGTGAAAGTGTGGGAGCGGCAGGCATGCCACATGGAGCAGTGGTGATAGAGGCAGGCTGGCCAGGCTGTGCTCCTTATCCCTGCATGCAGCACGGACCAGAGCCGCACACCACCAGGCACCAGTGCCTGCACTGGGCTTGAGCACCCCAAGTACTCTCACCTGCTGCTGTTGCTGGCAGCGGGGCTGTGTGCCTTGTGGGGGAATGTGGGGGGTTCCCACACCTACACCCTCCCTCTCACCCCCAAAACCTCACCCACCCAGACCCTACCCCCACAACCCCCACTGACATATGCACACACCCCAACATATCCTATGCCCTCCCACACACAGCCACTCCCTCACCCCCCACACTTCACTACACACACATACACGCTCACACCTCACCATACACCCCCCCAAACACACTCTACACCCCAACACCATATACAAGACTTTTTTTATTATCATGCAGTGCTCTCTATCTATGGTATGCAAACAGAAATCATGACAAATATTTTTTGTAATAAAATTAAAACATGTTATAGTAAATGTTTGACTTTTGGTGAATAATTTGTTTTTTTTCTGGTTCCAAGATGGCAACCCCCTCCCCCCCCCAAGGAATATTTCTGCGGTGTAAGGGGAGGGACTTCCAGTGGCAAAAGGATTAGGGGTTGGGACTTCTGGTCCCAGTATGGTGGCCAGGGGATTGGGCAACTGTCAAGGAGTGGGGCTACCCATGCAGCCCTCAGCAGTTCACCAAAACTCATTAAATGGTCCTCCAGTCAAAATAATTGCCCACCCCTGTGCTAATGCCACAGGTAGAAAATAGAAACATGGAGAGGCTGAGTGATTTTCATTCAGTTGCATAGGATGCCTGTGGTGGAGAAAGCACATAAGCCAGTCTCCCTAGGCTAGCACTCTAATTGCTGCTCTAGCTTTCCTCTCATCCGAGACTGCGCATATAAAAATTGAATCAGATCAACATGCAAGGTGGGGCTTGAACCACAGAAGTTTCCTTTGCACACAAAATTTGGCAAATACTTCACAATTGTTGGGCCACATCTTTCAATGTATTGTAGTTGTGTTCTCTTTTGACCGTCAAACCTGGGTGACTAGTTAAGGGGTAATTGTCCCAGCATAAAGTGATCCAGATGTGCCAAAAAAAATTGTGGAGGTGGGTATGTCATATATGTTTCTTGATGTTGGCCTAGCAGAGAAGGACATGCTGTGGTCCGGGGGTCATTACACCACTCAGTTTTTTTTAAGAGCATATGTAGGTAAAGGTATATTCTGAATATCACCAGCTTCAGAATGGTGCATTACATTGGCCTTGAGTACCACTGGGTAGAAAGTAGGAATTTATCCAGTTTTTACAGCATCCATATTCATAGACACAAAAAAAAGAGAGATATCTATTGAGATGTATTTACTTAAAACATACCTGTAGGGGACAGCAGTGCTTCATTATTTACTACGGCTCTACAGATGGTCAAAACTGGTTAAAAAAAAAAAAACAACAAAGGATTTTTTCTTTTACTGCTGTTGGGCTTTTTAATTAAAATAAAATGGAAAATTGTATAGTTGAACAATATGCTTTGATCATAACTTTTTTTTTTTCAACTAGCAATAGAATGGGCTGAGGAAAAAAGCACAAAAGCATGAGTTGTCCAAAAAAGAAAACTTGCAACTATTTTTTTGTTAAAAAAGGTGAAATTCAGGAAACTTCCGTTTATTCTGCTCCTGGGTGGATTCGCCCACAGCAACGTCAAGCAAATATAAATATAGGCAAAGGCAACTAATTGGTCAGCAGCACAGTAGGTTTTAGAATTTGCATGCCATATTGAAAGCATGGTGACACACGTGCACGTGATGATAATGCATATGCAGAATGGCCTTATGATAAGGATGAAGATGAAATCCGTGTTGTGTATAATTCATTGTCTTTTACAAACTGTACATTGCATTATTTTTCTCCTTTGCACTAGTATCTACAGTAAATAAAGGACCCAGGTGCAACACTAAGTAGATTAAGTAGGAAAGACTTTTCACTCAAAGGGTTCTGTTATTTATTACTGATAAAGCATTTAATTTCACTGGAATATAAAAGCTAGCCATAGTTCATCTGAGGTAAATAATTTGAAATACAGATATTCAGTAGGAAGGAACAGAAAAAATGAGACAGAGACCTAGGAGGATAATGCTCAGAACATTGTTGTTGTATATTTTAATTGAATTGGTGCCTGCAGGCTGCTGTCAGGAACCAGGGCCAGAATGGGCTCTGCATAGGTCTCACATGTAATGTCAAGTCAGTCACTGTTCAGAGAGATTAATTTATAACAAGTCTCACCACCTGAATATTACAGACAGTGCAGAGAGGGGAGACAATATAACGTTGACATCATCATTATTGCAGGAACACATGAATATGAGATTTGGCATAGCAAATTGAAAGCAAAAGCTATTGCAGGCGCAATGATGTCACGTGATGATCCAGTGATGACACAAAGACGTCTCATCACAGATACTGTAAAAGTCCTGATGAAATATTTGTTGAACTCTGGAAACTACATTACTCAAAGTATATTGAAAATCAACAAAGTAATGAACAAACTGACTTATGAAGAAAAGATAGCCAAAACTGAAAGCTGTTTAGTTCTAACCTGGCTAATGGGGAGCTCAGGGTAGGAGTAGCAGCCTGTGAGGGCATAAATCCTAAGAACAGAGAAGAGTTGTTTGGATTTGCATAAGGGACTTGTTACAGCTTAATTTTAGCCATCTCCTTGAAGTCTTACCCCCTGGATTGTCCACATTAGTGTCCTAGTTTTAGGCATACTTTAGGTGGCTTAAAGTTGCGCCACTTCAGGGCAGGTTTATCTCTGACCTGTGTTACCTAGCTTGTGTTCCTTTAATGTGTGGCCACTCCCCCAAATTAGTTATCCAAGTTGTAGTTCTCCAAGATCCCAGGATGCATGGTACCTTCTCCCACCTTCCTGTCCTGTATGGGCAAACTTTCCACCCCCTAAATGCTACTGTCCAGGGCGTGGTTCTGGCACCAAGCTAACTCCCCCTCCCATCCCCGAGGATGTGACTTTTCACCCCCAGGGGTGCAACCCCATACAAACAGCCTGCGGAGCACATACCAGTTAGCTTGGTTACAGGCCATGGATGGTCCAGGAGTGGGGTTTCAGGGGGTGGGGTCAGAAAAACAAGGTAGAGGGGCCAGATTAGGTCCCCATGGCCTTGGGCTTCCTTCCTTGGGCAGGAGCAACACCTTCCACCCCTGCTTCTCTCCCAAAGCACCTTCCACGTCCCAGCCACTCCATGACCAGCACGTCCCATACCCCAATCCCAAATTCCAATTTATTAAAATGTGAGACCTTGTTTAATTTATTTTCTGTTTATTTCTTTTAAATTAGTACTATTATTTTACTACCATTAATTTTATCCTTCAGTGGCTGACTTCCTTCATTCACCCTTCTCCCCCACCCCCATTTCCTTTCCACTTCTTATTTCATTACCCACCCGCTTCCCATTAACTCTCTGTCTCCCAGCTTCCCCCAACCCACCTCTCACACCCTCACATAGAGCAGGGATAGAAGCCTGTCCTAATTCACCAGGCCTGTGGTGGCATCTTACTAGTCAGGCTTTGACTTGCCAGCCCTCTAGTGATAAGTCACAGCTGTGCACGTGGGGGGTGGGGAGGGGAACCTTAAGGTTTTTAGCCTTAAGGTGTGCCTGCTCCAAACTCAAGCTCGCATTAACACCAATCGACGTTTGAGCAGCTCATAGTGCAATGTGTAACAACGAGGCCGTAAGTAGGAATGATGGATTGAAACAAGAATAAATAAAAGTATGACTGCAAGGACTAACGCGTTAAAATGGATGTCCCTACAGATTCAGCAGAACCTGGATTGCTGGAGAAGTTGAAAACTGGAGAAGACAAAACAGTATAAAATGTGCTATGATGAATAAGGCAAGGCTAATAACATTCTTATAAGGAATAATACACTGGAATTCCAGAGGGAGAAAGTGAACTAGGGGCAGAGTTAGAAAGCTGCTTATCATTCATTAGGTGCATACAATCATTAAGATCAATGAGAGTTTAGGCACCTTAGTAAGTAGGAGGTGCTTTAATACCTTTACCAGACCGACCCTATATCTTTTCCCTCTTTAAATGACCTGTTCCTTATGTTGTTGAAGTGCAAAGAACCTTCTTCCTTGGGAACATTTAAACCTATCTGTGATTTAATGTTGACCTTGTTTCTAGTTACACCAAACATGTGGAAAGACGGTTACTCCATTAGGTTACCACTGTTGATCAATTCCCAGAAGCACAACTGTTGGAAAAAATGCAATATATCAGTTCTTGCAGTAAGTATCCAGAAATCAACTGTTTTGCAAGTGGGTATTCATGGCCAGGTTTCATAATTCAACAGAAAAGTCCCCATTTAACTTTGTAACTAGGTTATTACTGAACATTAAGTTCATGATGCTAATGATTATGCTGTATTTGTCTTTGCCAGAGTCCTCAAAATGATGAACACCTGTCTAATTATTAACACAGAAGAACAAGTTTTCATTATGGAACATAATAACAAAATGATAATTTGTGGTGTTCCTCACCTAGCCTGAAACAGATGGGAATAGAAAAAGAACCACATAACTGACATTGTATCCCAGGATCATTGTCACTTAATAAGCCTGAGACTTAGAGAATGAGATAGTAGCATAAATCCCAAAAAGAGACTTTCGTAGGAATAACTTGTGATTATTAGGAAAGCTTTTGGTTCTAAATCCCACTTTGTCTATAGAAAAGAGAAAATATGTCAGCCCAAATCTTAAGGCACAAGAGTCACTTATGAGTAAAGCTGGTCAGGAAATCCAACTTACATTCCAGGACCCAGAATTTTTTTCATCCACAGCAAGAATAAAAAGGCAAAATCTAAACTTTTTTATAAAATAGAAGTGCTGCAATACATTGCTTTGGAAATACTGAAATACAGGATATGCTGCCTAAGGGTGCGTTGCCGCAAGCATGCACACGTGGTTTGCAGCACCTCAAAACCATCGGAAGCACCACAAACCACACTTGGTGCATGTGTATCCAGGTGCCATGCTGCTGTTTTGCAGTGACCTTTTTTTTTGACACTGGGAGGATCCCAGTGTTATAGGGTTACAAACTCTGTTTGAACTTATTCTGGGAGGTTTCCAGAACGCCAGTATGCCCACAACACACAACGCAAACATGCCTGTGTCCTTGAGTGTATCAGTTATGGATTATAGTGCGTACTCTTTACGTCAGGAAGGCAAATGCACATTACTATTACATTTTAAAAATCCGCTGGCCTACTGTATAAATCGGATTCAACATTTAATATGTATTTTAATGAATACTCTATCATTTATCTCTTGGGTGACTCTTGGTGGTCTTCTGGAGGACTCCAGGGCAATCCTAGAGAGTTGGCAATCCTACTGTGTCAGAAATACTGCTGCTAAAAAAAAGCAGCACAGTGCACATGACAGCGGTGTGTGCCACCAGAAACTGGAGCCTGGTTGGCCAGAGCCATGCCGTGGTGGCTAAACAGGCTCCGAGCAGCCAGGTTGGTGCTGCTGCTACCCTGGGAGGCCTTCTGGGTTTCCCCTATGCCACCCGGGTCCCTTTGCCACACACCAGATGGCATGGCCGGGGAGAAATAGCGGCACAAACATGTGCTGCTGCTACTTGTCCCACGGGAAGCGCGCGCCTCTGCAAGTGTGCACTCATGGAGACATGCCGTAAGGTCTCTGACAGCTGGGATTGACCTTGGTTTCGCTGATGCAGTAGTGTGAATCTGACCAGCCTGGTCAGTTTTGTCACCGCCGTTCAAGGTTAGGCAGCAATGAAACTCGAAAGACTTGTATCTATTTCAGGCATACAGCTTCTGCGTGGACTGTCCTGAGGCCAGACACCTGGATGCCTGGGCCTGCTTGCTCCTTATGCTTTGGCAGCTGGGCAGCCCGGGGAATCAGGTGGCCTAGCAGTCTGGAAGCCCTGGCATCCCCCGGCCAGGGTCGCGTGGCATGGTTGCTTCAAAACCAAGGGTGCCAGAAGCCCTATGTTGTTCTCTTGCAGCAGTCCACATAAACTATCTCAGAGCCATAAGTGCTGCAAGCCTATCCTCGGGCTTCCAGTTTCTTGGCTCTGTAGCAGGGAGCTTGAAAGCCTTGGCAGCTTGGACCAAGGCTTCTAGGTTTCACATTGCAAAGCTGGAAATGGGGCTGGATAAGTCCCGGCAGGGCTGTCCTGAAGCTGTAGCAGCTGGAAATCTCCTTACTAGTGTACTTCAAGAGCCTGCTGAATGAGCTGTCAGGAAACCAGTCATGTTTCCAGTGCAACCCTGTCTGTGATTTGTTGGAATTTCGTTGAAACAGAGATGTTTCCATGAAACATTCGATTTTGATGGATCAGTGCTCTCCCCCCACACCCCTAAAAAAAAAAAAAAAAATACTGACTAGCTATAATTGCAACCTAGCTGATGCCTGCTATTGGGGGAAAATTACCACAGCTGTTGTAGTTCTAAAGAACAGATCTCACACCAGGACTTGGTTTTAAATTGCCTTCCTCCTCATTTCATTCCAAGTTCACAACTCTGAAAAGAGCACAGCAGGCTCTGTGGGAATGAAAGAAATTCTCTGAGGCTTAGTGCCCCTAAAGCCAATATAGGAAGCTCTGAAAGGATCATCTCTTTGTAGCTGAATTCCCCAGAGGCACAGAGCCAGGATAACTGCTTCTGGGATATTTCCTTTCATGCTGCCAGCCTATGGCCAAGGTTTCATCACACTGTGCTGATGCCTCGCTGTTATATTAGGTCCTTTAGCCTCCAGAGGTCTGAGCAGATCCAGAGGAGCGAACTATGGCCAAAATGACTCAAGATGGGGGGGCGGAAAAGGTGGTTTAAAGCTATTTTAGCATGTCGCTTCGTCCTGAGTTTTGTCATGAATGCCTTTCCTATACCCGAGGATCAGAGCCTTGCTCTTAGACTCTCCTTGACTTTAGCGAGCTTTGCTTCGGCTCTTGTAACATAACTGTAGCAACGTTTATGTCAATGAGCAATATTGCTAACTCTAGATACTTTGTTCTCTGTCGAAACCACCTACATGTTCCCTAGTGAAGTACTATAGAGTTTCAATTACTTCTCTTAAATTGCATGTGGATAAGAGAGAGAGAAAGAGCAAATAGACTAGACAGGATTACTTATGCTGCTGTCATTTAGAAGAAACCCCCAGAACCGAGTGGCTGAGCACAGACCAAATGTGACAAGGACTCTCAAGAGGGCTTTGAAGGAGTTAGGCAGATGGAAATTAAGTCTAATACTGAGGAATAGGAGGTAAGAAACATAGCTGAGAAATAACCATTAATTTTACTCTTAATTTATCTAGAATACAAGGGGGCACTGCAGATGACCAGGGTGGTCAAGGGAAAAAAACCCAGCCACATCTGTAAACAACAGAATTTTGCAAACCAAATGTTGCATAATTAAGGGAAAGGCCCCAAAAATACAATAAACCAAATTCACAGCTGGCAGACCTGATTGCAGCCATACTGGTTTGCATCACTGAGGCTCTGGCACATTATATAAGCATTTTAACAATAATTTATATTACTAACAGCTGGAAAAGTGGCAGCTGGATGGACACATTATACAAACAGTAACTCATCCTCAAGTATGCATAATTATAATGGTTATTATTTAAAAATTGTAATTTATCAACAAATTCTGTGCATTGGTATCCTTGATTATGACACTGTCTTCACCAGAGGCTAGTTTGGTAACCTGTTTCTATTATCCTAGGCTTTTTCAGGGGTTGGGATGAAGTTGGCTTTGGATGACGATGGACTGGAAAGGGAAGAGAGGCAAGGAAAAGAGTTTGCCATATTAGTTTCAAGTTAAAGCAGAAGGCAGGGTAAAGCTGCACCTTCAAGACTAAGGTTGTGTGTAGACGAAATGAGAGGCGCGTGCATGGCACTTTAAAGCGGGCGAAATGCTTTTGCACCCCTTAATGGTGCACACCTTAGTGGCATGTTGTGCATTAATTCCACCCACTGTAGGAAATGTAGTGGTGTAATGTGCCTTCAGTGATTTGGGGTGGAGCAAACTAAAACTCCTTCGAGTCTGGCATGAAGTTTGCTGCCCCTACAGCCTGCCTGCGTGAGTTGTGTGGGGGCCCGGTGCTGCCCTCCACTGCTGCAGTGCCTCCCAGGACCTCCTGAGCCGGGTGCCTGTGGGTGGGTGCCGCCGGGGCAGGCGCTGCTGCCACAGAGGGACGCACCAGCCCTACCCCACAGCCCAGGGACCGCTCTGCCCGCCAGCAGCTTGCCCTGCCCTCCCCTCCCCGCAGGAGAGGCAGGTAAGTCAGCAGGGTGTGTGGATGACATGGGGGTTTAATGAGCCCTAAATTGAAGCAGTGTATTTTAAAACCCACTGCTTCAGTTTAGGGCCCCTGTTTCATATACACCCACCCTAACTGCATCCGTGATGCATAAGCTTTCATTAGATGTTGTAGAAAGAGATACACAGATCAGTCCTTTCGTAGCAACTGATGGGAGCTTGAGCTTATGGCTGGGTATGCATCTTTGATTGAGTTAGTCTGCAAGGTGCATCTCTGCCCTGCCTTCTGCCTGTGGAGAAGAAACCAGGACAGTATTTTGACAGGTGACTGGAAAATCACTTGCAGGTTTGTTTTCAGAGACAGTCTATATATTTTTAAATGATCAGGTCAGGTTCTTGGCCAGGATCAGTCTGCAGAGCTCCACAGATTTCAGAAGGCTCAAAGCCAATTTAACTAGTCAACATTTGGCCTTGTCATTGTCAAAATTTGAGGGAATGCAGGAAATAAGCACAAATAAGTACATTTGGCCAGATACCCCTGGACTGCTTCACCCACCACCGTTTTTTTACTCAAGCGCCAAATGAAAATTGTTTGCAAGCTATCAAAGCTTGTTGATGAAAGATACTGACACTGATGATTAAGTAAATATGATTTTACTCTACCTGGCAAATCTTCTGATAGGCAAACTGACAGCCCATCAGCAATACTTACTGTAACTAGTTTGCCTTTTTTCATGCTGGGGATAATTCTGCCCAGGGGACGCTGTTGGGTGAGCTGCTTCCCAGTGACAGATGCTTGCATTGGTATTTTCCCATGGATCAGAGTGAAAATAGACACAACATCAATTTATATTCAGTGGAAACATGGTCACATGGCTGTAAGTGGCACAGACTTAGCTCATTTCCCTTAACCATGTTCAGACAGTAATTTTGTGGCCCTGGATATGGTAATGCAGGAATAATTGCTTGTTACATTACTGCTGTAATATACAAACATTGTCTAATTCAGCACTAATGTCTGACAATCCAGCTGTCATCTTTCCAAAATACTTGCTGTCTGACTACCATAGCTCTGCTGCTGCAACAGCTTCAGACTAGAGGAAGTGATTCTGCTCAGGGGCATTTTGACAGGGTGATAGTGGCTGGAGTGACAGATGTTTGCGCTGGAACTGTCTGATGTTTTTAAGGCCTATGAACATGTGTCAGTGAATAACTACTAAATTATTTGGGTGTGTCCTGGGTTAACATTTAGGTTTGAAAGCCTCTCCATAAGATGTATGTCAACAACACACAAAAAAAAGAGCAGGATTTCCATGCCAGATTTTTCAAATCAACTTTAAGACATCAGCAGTTGGGAAGAGCTAGCTCAGAGGCTTACATATGTGATCATCCCCAGAGGTCGAGTGATGTAAGACAAGGCATCAATCATTTTGAGGAAACTTGCCTCACCGTAGAGGCAGATGAGAAAGAAAGGGACAAAGCTGAGACCTGACATCACTTGGATCTCAGACTGGCCTCTTCACTCATCTCCAAACTCACCAATTACTTCCCTCATTATGAGGAAGACAGTCTTCCAGTATTGAGGGACTACTGACAATGACATATGTCATAAAGCCGCCATTCTCTGATGTTACATTTCCTCGGAGCAATTCTTTGTGGTAGGCAGATCATTCCTGATCTTATAAAGAACTTTACCATTTCAAGTGGTAGCATAGTCTGCATTTACCCAAGTCTGATTTTCAAGCTGATGGTAAAATTAATTTGGCCTTTGGTATAAACACAATTAACTTTTCTGGAAGGAAGGGGATGTGATGTCTTGGAGTACAATGCACCCCTGTGTGAAGGAACAGTATAAGACCTATGCATAATTTAAGCCTTTAATAAGTTTAAGTGAAGCATAAGTAGTGCCTTTTCCTTGTGCTGGCCTTCCAGCCAGGGCTACATTGCACTGGAAAATAAATTACAAAGTTTTTAAAACTGGAATGTCTCTCTGGTGGGGGGGGGGCGGTTTAAATTCCTCATTCAAACAACAGGTAATGGCCCAAACAGAGAGAAGAAGGATGAGCTGGATTGAACAATGCTTAATATTCTTCGGTTAGAAAATCTTTTTAACCTATCCCTGCTAAATGAACGAAGCGTGGTAGCTTTGTGTACTCTGGGTTCAGCCACGTGTTAGTAAATGGAAGTTAGATAAACTATTTGAGCTCTGCAGTTACCTAATACTGAAGATATCTAGGGATTTTCCTTTCTTTTTCTTTAAATTGGAAATTTATCTATTGATTAAATAGGTAAAAAGCGAGGGAAAGCAAGACCCCAGGCTGGGGAAGAGACTGGATAACAAAAATAGGGAAATTCAGTATGTTGAAGCAAAAATGCCAGTGTTATAGATAGATCTCAGTCATGCAAGTTGCTCTTTCACTGATAGACTAGTGTTGCACCTTCCTGGCAAGCAAAGCCCACATGAGTGGAACAGCTTGCAGGACTGAGAGCTTAGTTACAGAGGCCTCCAATTAACAACCTGTTCCTTTCCAGCCAGGCACTTAAGCACATGTTTAATTTTCGGTATTTGGGCGAGTGAGTGTGCGCTAGATCGTTTGATGCTGATCTGTGCATACAGCAAGCCTTAGGAGCAGTGGTCTGTTTTTTTGAATAGTCAACATTTTCCACCGAAAAATTTCAGGTTTTTCACCCCCAGATTTCCATTTCTCTGCCAGGAAAATCAATATGACAGCTCCCCAACTGTTTGCCTCTAAGGCTTGTGTCAAGGTCACTTTCTGCCCGGGGGTGGGAAGGGGAAGCTACACGGACAAGCGCATTCCAGGCAAGCGGCCAGGGAGGGACAGCTGAGCTGTCCTGTGGGGGGTGGCCGGGGTCTGAGGATCTTGGGGCTCTGCCTGCCCAGTTAGGCTACTTGCTTCTCTGCCAGGTGCGTAGCAGGGGAAAGGCAGGAAAGCAGAGAGCCACTCTCCGCTCCTCTCCCGTCTATTTCCCCTTCTGCCTGGTGGGGGGAAATGAAGTTGATGAGATCTAACCTTGTCTTGCTGTTTTCACTGCACCTTTCTTTCACAGCTCCTGATGGCCTTGTTGCCAGTCAAGGGTATGCTTGTTTTTCTGAAAAATGATCTTTATTTTTTTTCAAGCAAGGTAACTTCTTAATTGAGTGCTTTCATTGACAGGATGAATCAAATATAAGTTCTAAACAGGTTGTAATAAAGAATATAATATGCCTGTGAATAAAACTATATTAAAACGAAGATCAAACGTGGACCAAATTTGAGAGGAAATAGTATCTAAACTGTTAGAGATCATAAGTGATACGTTGACCAAGTTCTGCAAGTAACGATGTATGTAGTGGGACCCTGATAAAAACAGGGGATGGGAGATTAAAATACGTATTTCAAAGAGCAATGCCCGTTACAATTCAAGATGTAAAATTAGAGAACTAGACTCACACCCTGGTAGTATCTGCAGTATTTGCATGCAGCTCCATGGGAAGTTCATTAATGCTGAACCAGAAAGTGTAATTTTTTTCATAAATTCATAGACGTTAGGGGTTGGGAGGAACCTTACGATCATGCGGTCCAGCCCCCTCTGTGCTTGGGAGGAAAGACTGCTGGGAGCAGACGACCCAGCAAGGCTGGCGTCAAGACGCTTTCCAGATCACCAGGGTGGGTGACTGTAACACCTCTGGGGGAGTCTGTTCCAGACCCTTGGCGTTTGAATTGTAAATAAGTTTTTCTTTATGTTCAATCTGAAGCAATTTGCAATCAGTTTGTGCCTGTTGTTTCTTGTCTTCCCTGGAGTGCCTTGGTGAATAGGTGCTCCCCCAGGCTCTGATGTACGCCCCGTATATACATATAAGCTGCCTCGAAGCCCTCTCTGAGCCTCCAGGCTGCCCAGTCCCGTGCCTTTCAGCCTCTCCCCATATGACCTGCTCTCCAGACCTCTAATCATGTGCATGGGCCTCCTTTGGACTCTTTCAAGCTTCTCCACATGCTGCCTGAAGTGTGGCACCCAGAACTAGACCCAGTGCTAGAGCTGCAGTCTCACCAAGGCCAAATAGAGAGGGAGGATGGCATCCTTAGTTTTGCTAGAGATGCATCAGTAGAGGCAGGCCAGTGTTTGATTTGATCTGCCAGCTAGGTGGCAAGCGTAGCATTGCTGAGCCAGTAAGTGTGTTGCAGATTATTTCTCCCCAGATGGAGCACTTTACATTTCTCTGTGTTAAATGTTATCGGGTTAAGAACCACCCACCTCACCGTCCAGGTCAGGCTGTATCACCAGCTTGTCCTTAAGCATAACCACCCCCACCCCATCATTTGGTGTTGTCTGCAAACTTTCCCAGTTCACTTTTAATACCGGAATTCAAATCATTGATGAACATGTTGAAAAGTACTGGTCCGAGTACTGAACCCTGAGGACTGCCATTGGTCACCTTCCACCACGTTGACTCAGTTCCATCTATCAATACTCTCTGGATCCTACCTTGGAGCCAGTTACCTAGCCACTGGACCATAAAGTAGTCAAGGCCACTTTTTCCCAATTTTACCATAAGAACACCATGGGAAACTAGGTCAAAGGCCTTTTTGAAGTCCAAGTATATGTCATCAACAACCTCATTTTCTCTATCCAGTTGGCGAGGTACCTGATCATAGAAGGAAATGAGGTTGGTCAGGCGTGACCTGCCAGCAATGAAGCCATGTTGGCTGTCCTTTAGAATACTGCCTGCTGTTTGCCTATCAATAATGGATTCTTTGATAATTTTTTCCAGGATTTGACCAGGGATTAAGGTCAAACTGGTTGGCCTGTAATTCCCTGGGTCCTTCTTTCTCCCTTTCTTGAAGGCAGCACGTTGGCCCTCTTCCAGTCTTCTGGGACCTCTCCCGAGTGCCATGAGTCTTGAAATAGCTTTGCCATAGGCCACACAATGATGTCGGCCAATTCTTTTAGCACTCTTGGGTGTAGTTCATCTGGTCCTGCTGACCTGTAGATATTCAGCTTCTCTAGGTGTTCCCCCACAAGCTCTTTGCCAGCTATGGGAGGGTGATCACCCCTATCTTGGTCACCTTGTATTGTCAAGCAGGCTAACACTCTTAGACTGCTGGAACACTGATGCTATGTATTTGTTTAGGAGTTTGCTTTTGTCCTGAATGTCGGTTATCAGCCGTCCCTTTTCGTTCATCAGGGGCCCTATGTTTCCCTTGTTTTTTTTACGACTTCCTACATGTCTGAAGAAGGACTTGGCTGAGGTCCTGTGACCCCAGCACTTGTTCCTGCCATTGGCGGGGGGGTCAGACTAGATGGCCTGCTCTAGGCCCCTTCTGACCCTAGATACTA
>JAGPOW010001918.1:17263872-17301925 GCA_030014935.1 Caiman crocodilus | reverse complement strand
AGCAGAACAGAAGTTCAGTGTACATAAACCAGTTTCAAAATGACTGAAACTGGTTTAAGATAAACCTGGTTGAATATAGTATCAGACTTAACTGATTTGGGTCAAACCAGTTTATGCCAGTTTATCCCAGACCCCTTCCTGGTTTAAGTTAAATCACATTCCCCCAGAATCCCAGCATGCGTTGTAGCTCTGGGCTGTGCTGAGATGTCTTCTCCAAAGAGCAGGACTGGCCCTGCCTCTTTGCTCCCTAGCTGAAGCAGTGAGGGCCGACACACTGCCCACGCCCCCAAGGCAAACCCAGACTTGGGTCTGGGGCCAGGGTGGGGGTTAAATACCCCTCCTTTCACTCAAATCTACTTCTGACTGCAATTGTGGACTACAAATCCCAGAGGCACCTGGAAGCAGGAAGCAGACTTGATGAGCAACCCTGCAGAGTCCTGCTTCTGTAATTCTGGACTGCAGATTCCAGAGACCTCAGGGAGCAGCAAGAAGAGGCAACAAACACACAGCCCATGCTGGCTACATGCCAGAGATCTGTGCTCTAGTGCCCCCTGGCTTTTGGCCTAAGCCACTGCAGGCATATGGCTGCATTTCCTGAATCAAAGGTAAATGTTTGTCCAGTTGTTTTTCAATTTAAACTCTGCAGCTTAGACTAACCTGATTCGGCCTTGGGCTTTTTGACTGTCTGTGCTTAGCCTCAGTGGCAGTGAGAGAATTAGCTTAGCTTGAGAAGATACTCCCAAAAGAGACCTCCTGGCTACTTTGTACCAAGCTGCTTAGCGCAAATTCTACATCTTCTACTTTCCTTTCTTTTCATGTGTCCAGTCATGTGTCCTCTTGCAAAAATGAACACTCATAAGGGAATATGAATAATAGTAACCTAATAATAATCCTTAATTATTTCTCTACTTAGACAATTAATAAGTAATAAATCTTATCTAATCAAATAGGAATTAAACTCTGTGTCCTTAACTCAATTTACTAAGCCTTTATGAAGGCACTTTTTCTCTCCCCTCCTTTCCCTGAAGAGACCCTATTCCTTGAGTTCTGGGAGGTGGAGATTAAGCTGACAGATGGTATCAGTAAAAGAATGATTATGAGTTTATAAAAACCTGATTTTTTTGGCTTAGTGCATTGGTTTTCATGCAAATATGAAAATGGATATTAGCATCCTATTACGAATGCACGAAACTGTATCCTGATGTGAGCCTTTATACTACAGTAATTTAATGTTCCAGTAAAAACAATGAGAAAGGCTGATTTGAAGGAGATAAAATCAATGATGTACTTATTACTTCGACTGCTTTTCTGTTAAGGTACCATGCATGAATGGACGTCTGGCACTGTCTCTCTTTCAACTCGCCCTTTCAGCTGGCAGGGTGGCTGCAGCTGTTTTGTGGTCTATTGCCCAACCAAAAGGAACAATTTATGTCAATTACCAACCTCCAACACTGCACTGGGATATTGGTCTCTTCTGGACTAAGACTCTATGTATTTATAAAGTCATTGTAACACGCTTAGAGATGAAGAAGTACGACGGACCTATAGGGGTAATAAAAGATAGACTTTTTTCTTCCTGGGATCCAGGCCTGAATGCAGTACAGGCCCATGGAAGTCAAGAATTGGATCCTCAGCTATGATGTAAATTATTCTCAGTGTATTGATTTTAATGAAGCTGCACTGATTTGCATCAGCTGAAGATTTACCTTTTAAGTGGAATGGCTGCTTTGTGGTTTGATGCCAAATGAGTCTTGTGGCTTCTGTTTTATATTCAGAGGAAAAATATAGAGATAGGCAAGGACTGAGCTAATGTGGGAAAAAATATCCCTTAGCCTACAAGAAGGTTTGAGGAATGATAGTGGGTCTGTAGAGTTGAAAAGTAGAACTGGTTAAAATTTTCCCTTCGATCTATTTTTAAGGGGGAGCTGTTTTTTTAAAAAAATCATTAATATTCTGTAGAGATAGCCTTCTTATAAAAAAAAAATTAATGACGGGGGAGGAAGAAGCAAATGACAGAAAAATGAATATGGATGTCTTATGCTGCTTCTGCTGTTGCTGCTGCTTCTCTTTCATCTCCATGTCCTGTTACTATGTTCAAACCTGGGTCTAGAAATGGGCAAATACTATTGCTTGATATGTAGCAAGGTTCTTGTTGGTGCCCGATGAGAGGAAAGTTTTCCATGATTTTTAGTCTATTGGGTGGTGCAATGTGGCTATTTAGTGAACGCCCCTTGTCTTCAATCTGCTGGATGCACTCTGTTTTGCTATTCCTCTCCTGATGTCTGATGGAGCAATTCCAGCAACTAAATGGAGTCTATTGACAATCATTGGTTGAAAGCATGGAGTAATGCACCTGCAACTTTCATTCAACACAGCATCTAGCTTCTTCGCATGTGCCAATCTTTCCCAAACTGGGAATGTATATTCAGCTGCCAAATAACAAACTGCAAGCGCAGTAATTCATAATGTTGGATTGGCCCTCCCACTGTTCAGCTTCTTTAATGCCTGGTTCCAGGAACTAACTTTGCACTTCGTTTAATCTCTGTGCCCTTTATGTGAAAGCACACAGTCTAGGGTCACTCCCCTGTAGACAGGATTTGGGTAATAGGCAATAGTTATTTTATTCCAGATTAGGCTGAGTTGCCAACTAGTATTTCAGTTGCAAAGGTAGAAGAGACTAATCTGTATTTTATTTAGATTGGTGTGTAGTTCATTTTTGATGTGACAGTCCCATAACCCATTGAGCACTGATGCCAGCATGGCTTCAACCTGAGCAAAGTTCTTAGCTTGGGCAGTGGTACACACATAATCTGCCTGAATAAAACTGCTCATGCCTGTATGAATTGGTTGATCATTGGTACAGAAGTTAGCTAGTAGAGGTGCAAAGATGCTCCCTTGATCTAGGCCATTCTTTTGTTTTCACCATCAGGTCCACCTGTGTAGACAGAGAACTGTCAATTTTTCTAGGAAGGATTGCATTAGTTGTAGTGCAGTAGTTGGTAATCTGTCATATATTTTTATATGGAGCCACCAGTTGTTCACACTATCATGAGCTGCTGATAGGTCTGTGAGTACAGCACCAATAACCATTCCTTTTTCAAAGCCATCTTGGATGTTCTGCATGGTTAATATTTGACCAGTGCACGATTTCCCTGGATGGATGGAAGCCAGCTCGCTCAGGGTTTAGGTGTTCTTTGACAACCAGTGGCGAACAGTTTGAGATAAGGCATTCGAAGAGTTTCAAAAGATAGCACAGTAAGGCTATAGGTCTGAAGTTCTTTGGATCTGAGGGACATTTCCCTATTTTTAGAAGTGCTGCAATGCACGTGGCTGTGCATTTATTTTACAACTGGTGTAGCCAGACCCTTGTCATTGGCCTGAAGTATTTTATGTGTTTTGTACAAATATCAAGGCCAGTGGCTTTGCTATTTTTAAGAGTGTTTATTGCATTTGATAATTCACCATCGTAAAATGTGTTCCAAAGTGGTGAGCCTCCTGATCTTTCCTCTTGACTCAAACCTCAGGGTGTTTATTTGGTGCCCTACCATTTTCAGTGAGGTGATGTGAGACCTAGTTTGCAGTGACACTGTAGTGTTGTTGTTCTCTCCTTTTTCTGTCTCTGGTAATCTTCTGGATGGTTGTCCAGGATTTTTTACTATTGTGTGTCATATCCGTATTCTTGCTGAGGATCTTCCATGACTTCTTTCTTCCACCAATATAGCAAACAGTTCTTCTCCTTCTGCAATGGTTTACTCAGCCAAGGGGCCTGCTTTATACCGTGTGTTATACAGTGTATTTTATGTTGTGTATCTATCACCTGATTCTGGGGTTAGTCCTGGTACTTAGTTCACTCTGCAGCCTCCTGGGATATGTCTTTTTGAAAGGTTATGTAGCTGGGTCAAATGCAGGATTTCTTATTTGTGAGGCATTTCACTTATGTTCTGCTACACACTTTCCATACAAGTGTAAGTCATTTGTTCTATATTTATTCTAGTGCCCCCTTCAAGAGAGGGGGCGGTTTTATGCCTGGGGAAGCAGTAGAGCACAGGGCAGTAGCAGTGGCTGAACTGGTAGCAGTTCACATTTTTGTGGTCCCCTTACTTTGGGCTAAGGGTTAGTACCCCACTCACTATTGTCCTTTGGTAAAAGCAAAAGTAAGAAATGAATGAAAGTAATGAGTAAATCTGCACAAAAAATTACTTTCCTATCCCATAACAATTTTTAAATTGGAAAAAAAAAACCCCGGTCTGCTAAGCAGCAAAAAGACAAAATCTTTTCAAATTGTCACAAACTAAGGAATCTGAAAAAAGAAGTGTTTAAGGTTAATCCAAACGTTTATTTTTGATAATTTAAAAAATGTTCAGTTTAATTCTGACCATTTTAATAAAACAGTTTACTATAAGAAGCTGACATTTAAAAAAAAGAACTGTTTTGAAAAAGAAAACATTTAAATGGATTCTTTTGACCATTTTAACACATTTTACTAAAATACATGAGTTGAAAAAATTAGGGACATTGACCTTTTGTTCTAAACAGGCTCAGTTTTGACAAATTCACATTTTGAATAGTAAGGCTAGGTACAGACCTGAGGTTAAAAAGCCTGAGGCTGAATTGATTCAGTCTTTGCAGGTATAGTCTAAGCTGCATAGATGGAACCAATGAGCAAATGAACAGACACTCGCTTTTGATTCTGGAAATGCAGCCATGTGCCTGCAGTGGCCCAGGTCAGAAGCTGGGAGGAGCAGAGGTTAGGGCATACTTCCCTGTTGGACTGCAGCAGGCAGCTTGGATCAGGACTAGCCTGCCTGCCCTATGGGAGGTTGCAGAGGAAGTGCAAAGCATCCTGGGATACTGGGGGACTGTGAGTTAACTTGAATCTGGAGGGGATCTGGGACAGAAGTTTAATAAACTGATTTAACCTAAATCACTTAAGTCTGATATACATCCATCCAGGTTTAGTTTACAGTGTTTCCAGCCACGTTGAAAGCAGTTTGTGTGTGCTGAACTTAGGTCATATGACAGATTTGCTTATAAAGTTTTCTGATTACATATACTGGCTTATGTGGAATTTCTGTCCCTGACCTATAGATTTTGTTGAAAATGTTCTGATTGACTGTAATAATATTTATCTTCCTCCATGGACTTTGAGATCTCTGAATAAGTCCCTTGTCTCTAAGAATATCTTGGAAAAGTCTGGTAAGCAAGCATATGCAGGAATCTGTAGAAATTTCTGCATTCATGTAAAATATATACAAATATTTTTGTTACCATTTTTAGGTCAATGGATTAAAAAATATATGCCAACTCTGAGTTTTTTGTTTTTATCTTGCTAATTTAGAGACTTGCCTATGAAAGTAGGAGCCGGGAAGAATAAACAAACGACATTTGAATCGCATTCTGTTGCCATCTTAATCATTTTGCTGAGAAAATGGCAGTGGATGGACTGCAGGTACTGCATGCAGGTTTTTCTGTATTCAGAGGAGTCTAAACCTCCTGTGGGTAATTCATCACGTCTTAATCCTATTAGCACTAATGGAGAAATGCCAAGCCATTTTCAGCAAATCTTCATTACCTCTCTTTAAATTCATATTGCATCTAGGATTAAAGTGCAATCTTAGTCAAAGAGCAAACACTGTCTGCTCATCGACCAAAAAACCCGGCCCTGTATTGACCTGACATAAAGGGTCTTGGATGTAAAACACAAGGGCAATAGAATATTAGAATGAAGGTTTTGTTGGGAGACTTTTAAACCCACTTTTGTCTCATTAGTGAGTGGCTCATTAACAAGATTGTAATCAGTACCTGTGCTATCAAGGCAAGTTTCTCAGGAATGACTTGTAGCCATTACAGTAGGAGTTATTCATTAATCTGTGATGTCAGTGACTATTTTTTGGCTGTTTAATTTATGGGACAATGACATAATAGTAAGGTAGCTAATTTTTGCATCGTAGTCTCCTAAAGCTTTTCAAGAGTAGCATGGTGTTTTATGGTAGACAGTGGTTTAATTTTAGTGGCACAGCAAGAAGGCATAGCAAGATCCAATGGTTCAAACTTCCAGACTACATTTAGAGGTACTTTTTTTAAAAAACAATGTGGGTATTTAACTATCAGAGCAGCTTGTAAAGGGGTGTGGTAGCATCTCTATTACCTGAAGTCTGTCCTTTTAGATTCCTTTCTAAAAGATATGCCCTTGATCCACCACCGGTGAGTACAGTGATGCAGAAACTTCTTGGTATAATTGTATGGCCTGTCCTATGTTTTTATCTTAGTCCTTACTTTTAAAGCCTATGGACATATAGAATACGGAAAGCAAAGTCTTGACTACTTGCAATATCAGCAAAGATGAAACCCCTCTCAAATTTAGGTTGAATTTGGTGAAGAGTTTCACCCTTAAAACAAATCGCATATATATTAATTATCAAAATGGTTCATTTGATATTTTTAGAAAGAAACACTGTGGCATGACATTTTCATTTTGAAATTGATCTCATTCTTCTATAAATAATTCCCAAATGAAATCCAGTTGGGTGGATCTTGTTCGTTTGGTTTTTCAGGGGGATACAAGGCTGGATTATGGTTGGTCTTTTGGGTTGAAATAAATTACTCGGGTCACCCTGAAACAAAATCATGGTTTGCTCAGCTTTTTGTAATGGCTATACACACACACCTCATGTATCTTATATTTAAACAACTTACTATAGCTCTATGTGTACAAAAGGGTTAGTCTTTACCACTGAAATCAATAGGCGTTTTGCAGTTTCAGTGAGAGGAAGATTGTTTTCAGTATGAGAGCTGACAGAAAATCAAAATTTCTGCCCTTTGGTAAATCCCAATATTTTACCTTTTGTTTTCCTAAATTAGATTAGAACCCCCAAATACTGCAGGTCTCTGAGGGATCAAATAATGCAAAACCATTCAACATTTCTAGAATTAACTCTGAGTTACCGAACTGATCAAGATATATTCGGAGGCAGTTTAACATTAAAGCAGTATGGCAGTAGAGGGAAATGCAATGTAAAGTTGTAGTTCTGGGAATTTTTTCTCCTGTTATCCTCTACAAGCCAGGCACCTTGTCCAGACTACCTAATCGTGAGCCCATTATATCCTGTCTTGCACCAGTGAGGATCCAGTGAGTTTAGAAAAATCTCTAATGACTTTTCCTAAAATACTGATTCTTTTTCACGTGCAAGGCAGCATTCATTATGTCTCTTTTTAAACATGCGTGATCCAGATTGCTCCTCAGAAAACCTAGAATCTGAGGGTTCTGGCTGCAAAAATATGGGCCATCTACTCTCAGCTGCTCCTTCCCAAAAAGTCAGCACCATCATGATAGCATTTAGCTTCCCATGATTGACTTAGCTTTTATGTTCTCGATCCCATAAGGTGCATAGATAGTTCATGAGCATGAAGTTAAGGGCATGCATTCGTGTTTTACTGCATCAGCCCCTTCTGCCCCCTGTGCAAGATCAAGGCATGTGTGCGACCAGGGATGTGTCTGTCTATTTACTGCTCACCGTACTCCAGGAACCTAAGGAGCACACATCAGAGAATAATCGAACTAATGATCTGCAGAAGTTCCAATGTTAATGTTATCACTGTAAATTAAAAGAATACTTTTCTGCTAAATGATTTATTTTTTTTGTTCTCTTCATGACTATCTAAATGAATAAAGGGTGATAATGACACTCGCTATTTTCGGGACGTATTTGCATCTCTAATGAGAGTGTTCCTATAGGGCATGCACAATGCATATTAGACGCAAGTGTCTGATTTAATAGAAATAGTTTAGCTGATCAGATTTAAAAATGCAAGTGTAAAGCTACACATCATCCTAAGATAGTCTTTCATCTTCATCTTAAATAAGAATCAAAAAGTACTTCTGAGTAGTTTGGTTTTTACCCTATAGCACTGGAGCTTCCAAATACACAATGACTTCATTCTCTATGTGATTTATAAAGTTATGGAGCAGAAACCTATGGTATAGCTTTTGGACAACAGGTTGCTAAGAATAATTTAGTTTATTTAACAAAATCACAATATTTTATTTTTGGTAAGATCTGATGAAATGATGCCTATGTCTTCCTGGTCTATAAGATTCTCTCTCTACTTTCAGCAGAAGTTTTAAGTGATCTCTCAATAACAAAAAGGGGGAAAAAAGTCCTCTGGATTTATTTTTCAGATTTTCAACCCATCGCTATTTGTTAGGTACCTAATGGATGACATAAGACCAGGCTTCGTGCTATGAAATATGTATTTTATTAATTAGGTTACTGTGTTTAATTCCATTTGAAACACAGAGGGATTTTTTTTCCTCCAAGACTAAAAACATGTTGGGTGTACCCTGGTCTGATTATTCTGTTTCTCTATTAGAACAAAAAAAAGACCTTCAACAAGCTGAGAAGAATTAAGATTAAATACCAAGATTAAAGAAATCTTTAAACACTCAATAGTCTGGTTGGTAAGGCAGTCACTTGATGGAAGGGGATAGGAGAAATGTAGTTAAGGGACCACTCTAAGGACAAAGTTAAATTGCCGGCCCAAAACAGTTCCTTGAACCTGTGACTTCACTGACACTACATTCTTGGTAATTGTGAACAGAATCAGTCTCTTTCTCCTTCTCTCCCTTTCTTGGTGAAAGTTTTATCAAAATTGACGTATTTTCAAGAAAAGGTTGGGTTTCAACTACCTTTGTTATGTATTGCTTATGCATGTGCCTTTGTGTATTCGCCAGGATATCACTGGGCAGGCAGTGTGGTTTCACTGAACAGACCATGTGCCGACACAAGTCATAGTTTCCGATAATGCTTTTAAGCGGAAGGATTAAATAGAGCAAAAGTGCATCTGAAACTGGATGAAGCCTGCATTTCAGATTGAAAGACCAAAGGGGAATATGGTGTGCAGTCTTGAAAAGTAAACTAAATCCATGGCTTGCTTCTGTACTTTGGATACGAACTCTGAGAGCTCCTGTTCAATGAAACGATGGCTTCCTCTGCCCGTGTTCTAAAGTACCAATGTCGGGTCAGCCCCAGCACGTGGAGATCTGCAAGTTCTGCATATCTGCTTCCCAAAGCAGCCAGCGCAGATCATTTTCACTATAGCAGAAAAATCATTGACGAGAAAGTGAATCTTTCAAGTCTGAGTCCCTGGCACTATTCAATTTGCCCCTACCCTGCCTCCCATCTACCCCAGAACTTCTCTCTTTGAGGCTTTTCTATATCCCCATGCAGCTAGAACTGTTGCTATTACCTTGCAAGATATCAGGGATGGACGGTCTGAGATCCAGCAGGGACTAGAGACAGTTTCAACTGTACCACTTGGCCGTGGCCTGAAGTCTCCACTGTAACATATTCATTAACTTTACCACCAATACCCTGTCAAGACAAATCCATTTAGTTGCCATGGAGCTACTTGGTAAAAAAGCAAGATTGACTTTGTCTGGAAGAGGTGATCAGGGGGGTTGTGGGTAATGGAGCATTTAGAGTTTGTCTACCTGCTTTGGAGGCTGGGAGATTTTCTACATTTGACTGATAAAGCTGTGCAGCACCCTAAGATCTGCTCTTGCTTTCACTGAGGCCAATACAAAGCCTACCCATGACTTCAAGGGGGTCAGGTTTAGGCCATAATAGAGATGCAGTCAAGTCCAAGGGACTGGTAGATAGCAGAAAGATGTAAGCAAAGCAGAGAAAAGTATTTAGCAGGCAAGAAGGAAAGGCTGAAAAAGATTACTGCATTTGCTGAAATATGGTGGCAGGTAGAACTGGTCCTTTCCTGGCTCTTTGTCTCTCTGTTTTTGATTTTCAACTATTCCGTGAAACTCTTCTAAGTATGACTCCTTGACACATCTACACATGCCCCTGACTGCGCATTTGGTACTGTGCAGTTATTTAGTACTTAGGTTAGCAGTAGATTGTATCCCCTGTGGACACTATTACTCAGCTTAGGTAGGAAAAGCAAAAAGAGTCTTAAAAAATATTTTTAAAAAATATTCTTAAAGCAAACATATAATCTTCTCATTTCCAGGGACCAAGAAAAGAAATATATAGTGAATAAGAAATTATTCCAGACCCACCAGAGCCTGAGAAACATGCTTGAAGGAATCCATCCTTAACATAGCTAGTGTGCACCTCATTCCACTCCCGAAGTTTGCTTTTTACTGCAAGTTCAAAACCAGATCTCCACAACAGCAGCTTCCTAGCTGAGCCTGGCCAACCCTCCTTTTATATTTTATTGCCTTCTCCTACTTCTTTCTATGTAGATAATCCTTCATATTGATCCTCCATCCAGGATGGAGATAATGGGTGGGTTTACACAGGATGCTAGTGTCTAAAAATAATCATGCACTGCCAGGACTGTATAGTACCTGTGGGTATTGAGCAGTCATCTTATCACTATATGTTTCTTTTCTTGGTCTCTGGAAATTAGAATACTGTATGTTTGCTTTAAAAATATTTTTCTATTTTTTAAGAATCCTTTCACTTTTACTGCCTAAGCTGAGTAATAGCGTCCACAGGGGATACAATCTACTGTTGTGAGTGTAATATTTGACTGTTTGCTACAAATGAAGTGTAGTGTCCATATTAATTTATCAGCTGAGGATTTTTACTGCTGAAGAAAGAATTGCCCTCTTGTGCCTTTGTCAGTCAAAAAATAAAGAGCTCTTAGTGGGCAATGTGAATTCATATCAGAATTAATTATTCATTATATTGCATTCCAGTATGCAAAAAAGAAAATGTAGCAATGCAGAGTCACAAGTGCATGGTTGGCTTATTTTTTAGAATGATTATTTGCCATTCAAAGTGAATTGAACACATCAATGGATAAATAAATTAGATGCTCCGTATTCCAAATACAATAAAACAAAAATAAAAAGAAATGCATACCACATTCTAATTCCACTTGCAAAGATACCCAACCCCTAAGACTATGACAGAAGCCTGAGAAAAGGGGCTTTGACCTGTCACCTGCAGTATTTAGTTATGGTCAAGGTTAATCATTAGGGCTGTGTGAAGCTTCAGTAACTGTTTCGATTTGAGGAGATTCGGCCTGATTCGGGGGCTGAATCTTCAAATCTGAATCAAATCGGGAGACCAAGTAAAAGCTCCTAATCGATATGAAGCATCCAAATTGATTTGGAAAAGCTTCAGCCAATTCGGAGATTTGACCGTAGACTAAACGACTAAACAGGCAGCTGACTCTCCAGCTGGTAAGTCTGTCGGGGTTGGGGGAGGGGGGGAGGGAAGGGGCGTGGGGGAGGGAGGGATTGTCTGCGCCAGCTGGGCAAGTGGCAGCTTGGCATAGCTCCTGTGGCTCCTGCCAGAGGAGAGGCAGGCACAGCTGGAGGAGCTGCAGGAGAAGTCCCCACGGTTGCTCTGCCAGGCCCCATCTCCCACCCAGCCCCAACCTCCTGGCACTTAAAATACAAAACCAAAAAAACCTCCAGCCCTACACACACCAGCTCTGGCAGTGGCAACTGGGGCCTCTGAGGGCTCGTGGCAGAGCCCCCCCATTCAGCGTGGGGCAGCAGGGATTCTTCCCACCTACCTGGTACCCATGTGGCAGTTGCCCCATGACGCGGGTGCAGCATGGCTCGGCAGGGCACACAGCACTGTCTGGGAACTGAGGCAGCTCCACATGTCAACCAGAGCCCAGCAGCCCCAGACAGCACATAGCGACCTGCCAAGCCATGCTGCACTCACGCCATGGGGCAGCTGCCATGCAGGTGCCAGGCAGAGGGGACAATCCCTACCACCCCCCTCCCACTGCCCTGTGCTGCACTGCCCTGCCGCCAGCCAGTAAATTACAGGGCTTTAAAGAGAAAAAAAAAGTACCAGGACTAGGCTGGGGCTGGGTGGGGGATGTGGTTGGGCCTGCAAGCAATGGGGGCTTCTCCTGTGGCTCCCCCTACCCGGAGAGAGGCAGGCACAGCCAAAGGAGCTGCAGGAGAACAAAAACTGACTGATCCAAATCACCGAATCTCTCCGAATCAGCACTGTACCTTCCAAAGCTGATTTGGCCAGATCAATTCAGGACAGCGATCCAAATCTCTGAATCAAATCACTGTTCTCTGAATTGGCCAAATCTGAATCCGAATCGAATACTTCCCTATTTGCACAGTCTTATTCATCATAACTTTGAGATAGTGACAAGTGACACAGCCATAATATCATAAGGCTTGCACAAAGGCCTGCACCAATGGATTATAGCTTAAGATTGGTGCCTCTATGTATGTTTTGAATCTTCTTTTACTGTCTGTAGATCCAGTAATGTGGGCTAGATTTGTGGATTCAAGTACGCTTTGACTTTCAGCTAAACTCAAATTGGTTGTATGCACTGGGTGCCTCTATAAGAGACAGGTATATGTCCCAAAATAAAACAGAATTTGCCATTTTAAATTAGGCTCACATAAATCCACAATTTTTAAAGCACTGGTTATGTCTGAATTACAGGAGCAGGGATGTTTTAGGTACAAATGTAGCTATGCTGCATGGAGGTGACTGTAGAGCTTTATTCTAGTTGTGGTTTGTCCTTTATTGAACTTAACATTTCATCCAACAATAACATAACCTGAAGTAATAGATACTTGCTAAACTTTTGGTGCTAATATATAAAATACTTTAGACTTACAGGAGTTAAAAGATGCAGTTAGGCTAACATAACATGGATAACGTGGTAATGAAAAAAAGAACCAGTGTGGCCATGATAAATATGATCCCTTGTAAAATCTAATTGAAATGCATTCAATAATGAAAGCCATAATATGCATGGTAAGTGTAACTATACCTTGGTTCCAGGTAATGACCTTCTCAGATTGCTACTAAAGTAAAACTAGTGAAACTACACAGGAACATGAGCTTCTAAACTTACAGAAAATCTTTTAATCAAACATGGTAATAATGCAATGCACTAAAGTTGCATAACTTTGCATTTAGAAAAAAAAAATCAAAATCTCATGTTTGAAGTATTCTTCTTCGAGAGGGTTGCAGATCCCAGGAACATGACATCATATATATTTATTTCACAACAAAGAGGACTGCCTTTAATTTGTTTCCTTTCTTGCTGCACCATGATGAAAAAGCCTATTGATTTTTTCATTCATCTGCATCAAATTAAGTTCTAGTCCTTTCAGGAATCTGACCTGGCGATTGAACTTGTCTGTGTGGTAAATGTTGAAAATATAACTTCCCTAATGCAGTTTTTTGACAAGGCATTCTCATTTTATACAGTTCTGCTTCTCTAGGTTATTGAAATCTTCTCAAATGAAATCTTTAAAGGGAAAAGTAAAGTTAAAAAAAAATCCCCTACTAAGCTACCAAGATCCATTAAACCATACATATATTGAATAGCATAGTCATTTAATTGCAAATAATTGTATGTTCTGCTCAACTAGTAGCCTAATTGCCAGATAACTCACCAGTCTGCATGCTAGGCACAAAGGTGGACCATAATGACTGGGATGTATAGTTTCTTTTTTCTTTTTAGCATAGTTTCTTTTTCTTTTTAGTATGTTAGGTCTTTGGCTTTTACCTTGTCATCCTGTGTTCAGAACAGGTGTATTTCATTGGCAGGTAACATGACTCCTGCATGGATATGTCTTCCAAGTTTGCTCAAGATTAAAAGCACTGTTTTAATCCAAAACTATTATTATAGTGGGGTTAAACCGTTATGAATGAGATTCACTGAATGAATTGCAGAGCAGGGTAGAAGAGAAGGAACAACAGGTTATTGATCAGGATCAAAAATACGAAATATTAGCCCAATGCAAGTGAAAACACGGGGCGAAATCCTAGTTCCAGTGAAATCTATGGTAAAACTCCCACTGACTTCGGCTGTGCTCGGGATTCACCCATAGAGCAAATTATATCCTGATGTCCTATTCAGCAAAGCATAATTTGTGTTGTTCTCAAAAGACCAAGGAGTTAAGCTTATTCAGAGAGCAGTACCTTGCCTCAGCTCTGCTGTTAGCTCCTGCAATCCCCGGGGGAAATGCAACAATTGATACCTAATACTCTTAAAAGTATCCACGCATCTTCCCACTTTACGTGTAACATATCCCCATTTAATACTAACGCTGGCAGTTCAGTTCAACCCATAGTTAAAGCACGTTTTAACAGGTCTCTATTAGTCTTTGTGTTGGCTTTTTACCTCTAAGTGATCATCTCCATTTCTCTGCATTCTCAGTCCTTATTGGTCCAGTTCCTGTTTGGTTTCCTTGTTCGGATATCTCTATTTCTGTATCGTTTTCAATCTCTTCTGTCATTTTTTTGTTGCTTTGATGTTAGCGTTGTTTCCTTTGGTGAATCTTGTGATATTGCGTCTTTTCTCCCCCTTCTGAGCTTCAAGTGTCATCTGTCCCTTCTTAACACCCGTCCTTCTGGTGTTACTACTTTATAGGATCTGGGAGCTACTTGTTGGGAAACTAGTGGTTTTTGTTTCCACATTCGTCCATCTGAAATAAGCACCATATCTGTGTTGTGCCATTGTGGTAACTCCCTTAAACCCCTGTCCTAGTACTGGTTTTGTTTGGGTGCGTCAGTTTTTTAATGCTTTCCCGTCTTGCCTGTCAGCGTGATGAGCATCACCCACTAGATTTGGCAGCCTGGTTTTGAGTTTCCTGTATACAGCATTTCTGCTGGGGACAACCCATGTTTCATGGGCATTGCCCTGTAATTTAAGAGGGACAGGTGAACATTCATGTGTGAGTCTAGCTTTTTTCAACAATTTCTGCACTATTTGGACTCCATTTTCCACCACACCATTGGATTGTGGGAATTTAGGACTTGAAGTGTTGTGACAGATTCATTATTTGTTTGCCAATTCTCACAATTTGTGGAATCCCGTATCTAGCAAAAATCAATTTGATGTGAGTTATGGCATGATGCGCCGGTGTGCTTTTGCAATGTCAGGATGCATAGGCCTTCCTAGGCAACAGCTACACCTTCATTTTGCTGCATGTGGGATCACTTTGGATTTATCTAGTATTATTGCAATGAGAAATGGGCATTCCATGTGTTTATGTTGTGACTCAATCTTGCTTTTGTTGTGTACCTAGAGTTCTTTGAAGCTCCATGCATCTGTTCCACAGTCGCAATATTTACTTCCATTTTATTTGCATTCACTTTACATTTCTTATTTCTTCATTTTAAATTGTTTTAGATTTGCAATTGGGATCATTATGCTAAATTCTCTCTGGCACATGGAAAACGAACAAGTTTTTACAAGTCTGTTGGCTGCTTCATCAGTGCCTCCTTTTATTTAGAAAATCACAGCTGGTGAAATCTGGCACATCGCAGGAAAACACAATCGAAAATTGGCATTAGGGAAAACAAGAGAGAACCTTTATCAAACAAAAAAGCATAGATGTGAAGCCAATTTGGTAGTGTGCAATTCTGCAGTCATTAGCTATCTTTAAGAAGCTACACATTGTACTGGAATGCTTTCTTAAAGCGCCTTGAAATAATCACCTCTGAAGGAAGGCCTTGCGATATGACATCTTGGCATGCATGGACCATGCTTCAGCATTGTTCTTGAACTAAACTCACTAGGAAAGTTTGATAACTTTTGTAAGACACGTGGCATTGTTGTAGATACATTTTACCTGAAACGGTGAAGTGACTTTTGATCTTTTAATATTTACAGGACTTAGAGACCTTAAAAAAAAGTATTTAATGGTGAAGAAAGATGTGGTGAAACTACTCATCATTGTCACCGTTTTTTGAATGTCTTGTAGTAGAAGATGATGGTGCTAAAGTGGAGGTTTACAGTAGAAGTGCACTGATACATCAGCCTGATATTGGATCAGCACGGATATGAAGAAAATTGATTGTATCGGAAACCAACCAGATTGTATTGTCTGTTGTGGGGAAAGGGGTGAGGGGGAAGGGAAGGGGCATGGGGGGCAGAACAATGCCCCATACGATGAGGGAGGGAGTGGGGCGGGGGCTGCCCAGCCAGGGCAGGACAGGGCAAGGTAGGGGTTGGAGCCACAGCTCATCCGAGGGGTGCAGGGCAGGTGGGGTGTGACTCCCACTGCTGCACGAACCCCAGGAGAGTCCAGGGGGCATGTGCCTCCAGATCTGCACAGGGGTGGCAGGGTGGCCTGCAGCTGTGGGCTGGGGCCAGGGCCGCGCCAGGCTCTTTCCAGTGCGTGGGGCTGTGCGTGGGGCTGCAGGGTCATGCTCAGGGCCTGGCATGTGGAGGCTGTGGTTGAGGCTGCACTCAGGGCAGGTGGCGGTGGTGCTGGGAAGAGGCTATAGTGAAATTTGGGGTGGCTGCAGCCCCCCCCATAACTTCCCTCCCAGCACCACCACCACTTACCTGCCCCAAGCACATCCTCAGCCCAAACCCCATCCCCTCCACACACTGGGAACAGCCCAGCACCACCCTAGCCCCAGCCCGAAGTTGCAGGTCCCCTTAGCCCCCGCACAGATCCCCCCCCTACCCCCCCACCCCCTGCCCTACTGGGATGAGCACAGTGGCAGAGCCACGCCCCTACCCCGTGCCCCCTGGACAAGCCAAAGCTCTGTCCAGCACCCTGCCTCGGCTGGGCAGCACCTGCCCCAACCCTTGCCCCACTCCCTCCCTTGATCTGTCCCCCCGCACTCCTTCCCTCCCCATCCACCTCAACAGACTCAGCAGCTGCACACAGCTGTATCAGAAATGGGATCAGTATCGGGTGATATAACTCCTTAGAAATTAGTTATCAATATTGGCCCCCAAAATCTCTATTGGTGTGCCCCTAGTTTACAGCCTATTTGTGATAAGCAGTACCTTGTGTCATAAACCCACAACACTACTTAACATGTGAGCTAGCCTGCTGCTAACACATCCTTCATCTTATGTACTTTTCCTGCCATGGCTATTTGAAAAGGCTTCTGCCTTCCCTGATCTTAGTGCTTTGTTGCTAACTATTGACAGCTCAGCTCAATAGAGTTAGCCACTTGCACTTTATAAAGGGCACCTTTAGGATGCCTTTCATATGCATTCTTGGGCAAACAAATACGTTTTTTCTGCCCTCCAGTTTTCCATAATGGAGCTGCTTGGGCATTCATGAATTGTCCATTAGAGCCACCTGTTCATCCAGCCCATTACAGATGAACCTTCATTTAATATCTTGATAGCAATACAGTAAGTGTGCCACAGGATTCTGTCATTGATTCATTTTTTGTAACACCTCTCAAAGTAGGTTGTGTAGCTGCCTTTGGTGGAACTTCTCCATTTAACAGATGTCTTGATATATCATCCATGTCTCATGCCTATAATCCAATGGCTTTGTACACATATTTTGATGGATTAATGAATCCTATATGGGTTCCGAATTTGCTTCCTAACTGTGTGGGAAAGAAAATTAACCTGCCTTGATGTGCAAAAATACCTTCCTGTCTGTGCTGATATGAATTAGTAGAAGCTCACTTTTGCTGTGGATGTAGGAGTGATATGTTTTTTCTTAAGGGCTAGGAGATACATAACCTTGGCTTTCCTTACACTGCAAGAATGTTATCTGCAGAGACATGAGGGCAAAAGTATACCAAGAGACAGAAAAACAAATCTATCAACAGCTGAAGATCTTGATCAAAGTGAAGCCAACTGCGCAGAGTCATAAGCACAAAGGAGTTCCTGGCAAGTCTGCTGGTCAGCCTTTGACCAGGTGCAGAGTTTGCAAGTTAATCATCTGTCCTATATGCAAATCCCAAAGCCATATTTAAGATTACGGGAGGCTATTTTAGCAGCACTGTGTAGAAAAGAGTGAATGGGATTAACCCTATGACTCTTCCTTTTCTGATGCACAGAGGAGGGAACAGATAAAATAGTACTGACCTTTACTCTGCCACATGTACTATGATCAAGCTATCTCAAGATCAACAGAATCGTTCTGAGGCAGCTGAGTTTTGAAGAGTTGAAGGGTTGTTGTAGCCATTTTGGTCCAGGAAATACGTCAGAAGCCACTTTTATTGGACTAACAGTATAGTTGAGAGAGATGGTAGAGCACCCTCCTGGCACAAAATACCCTTTAGCAAGAGGCAAATTTCTGGGCAGAAGCTCTACACTGAAGTAAAGGAAAAGCCAAGCTTTAAAAATTACATTTCCATTTTTCTAAAGCTCTTTTGTCAGCATTAAAAGAAATGTTTAGGCAGTTTTCTTCTACTATCTTGTCTTGAAAATTAAATTACATTTCAGACTAGATCCATAAAGATGACCAAGAGCAGACCATACAATGCAGCCTTTGCAAGTCTGAGCAGGAGTGGTTATTCACACATCTTGTTCTTTTTAAAATCAGCAATACTGTTCTCTAGCCTTTATGAAGGAAGGCTGGAGGGCAAAAAGCCGTAGCTGGAAGTTGGTCTATACAAAGAGATGCAAAGGTTTTCTCTGGCTAGAGTTCATCAACTGACCCTGAAACTCCTGATGCAGGAACAAAATTCATGGGAGTCCCCATCCATGCCACTCTTCCAAGCTGTGTTCATATTCACAATTTACCACTGTTGTGAGCATTGCAGTAGCTGAAGGGCCCCCATTAAAACCATTACTGCTAACATTATTATTGCAAGTTTTAAATGACTAAACAATAAACTCCAATATACATGTGCCAATACCCATATCAAAGGACCTTTTAAAGAATATCCAGCTAAAGGCTTTGTCAGACATGGGTAAACCTTCCTACTTAAAGGTGAGATTAGACTCAAAACAGACTCTGCTACTCCCCTTAAACCATATGGTGAACATCGGGCTTTAAACTAAGTTCGATGGGGGACAGGGATGCAGGAGATGGAAAGAGTCTAGAACCTACAGACTTTGAGACATACAGCAGTACATCCCAGGTAAGTACCAAAGGATCCTTTAGGCATCAGAATGGAGAGACACCAAAGGCACGATTTGGAGGGCTCAAGTGCCTCTATAATGCTAGAAGCATAGGAAATGAGCAGGAAGAACTCGCACTTCTGCTTGCAGATAATAATTTCAATTTAGTGGGGCTAATAGAAACCTATTGGGGCCCTAATCTATGACTGGGCAGTACACATTGAGGCCATACAGTCTTGGGCCGTGGTTGTCATGGTGTACTGAAACTGCCCTGACATCTGCTGGGAGGAGCAGTCAGCCAAATCCAACTGTTCATATAGGTTCTGAACCTGTGTGCATTACCTTCATCTAATGCAGGAGGTATACAGTCCCACTAGGGGTGATGCCTTACTGGACTTGGTGTTGGCTGTGGGGGAGGACCTGGTAGGGCACCTGCAGTTTCATGGTCACCTTGGTGACAGTGACCACCAATCAATTGAATTCACCATACAGCATAGAGTGGGTAAGAGAGCTAGTACGGTGGAAATGCTTGACTTTAGGAAGGCTAACTTCAGTGTACTTAGAAGTCTAGTCAATGATTCACTGCAGGAGAAGAGTATTGGTGAGATGGGAGTCCAGGAAGGGTGGTTGTTCCTAAAGGAGGTAATCCTTCGGGCATGGAGGGAGACTATCCCAGTACAAGGGAAAATGGGGAAAGGAGCCCAAAAACTTCCTTGGCTAAACAGGGAAATCCAGGGGAGCATAAGGGGAAAAAAAGAAGGCATATAGGCAGTGGATGTGTCTTACACTTGCAGGGAGACAGTTAGACAAGCCAAAGCAACTACAGAGCCGAGGTTGGCGACACAAATTAAAGACAACAAAAAGTCTTTTTTTTAGGTATGTAGGAAGTAAAAGGAAGGTGCAGGGCAGCATAGGGCCCCTACTGAACAAGGAAGAGCAATTAGTGACAGAGGGGGGGGCACAAGGCTGAGCTATTCAATGAGTTTTTTGTTTCAGTGTTCCTGAACAGGGCTTAAGATAAGTCTCCTAATTGGTTCTTAGATGGGCATCAGCGGGACACCAGCCCACCGACTGTCAATACTGACTTGGTGCAGAGTCGTTTGGATGAACTGGATGTGTTCAAGTCCGCAGGCCCAGATGAACTGCATCTGAGGGTACAGAAGGAATTGGTCGGTATCACAGCAGAACCTCTGGCACAGCTGTTTGAGCACTTGTGGAGCTTGGATCAGGTCCCGGAGGACTGGAAAAGGGCCATCATGGTCCCTATTTTCAAGAAGGGGAGAAAGGAGGATTCGAGTAATAATAGGCCAGTCCGTCACACCTCCATCTTTGGAAAGGTCTCTGAAAAAATTATGAAGGATCATATTTGTGTGAGTCCAACGGGAAAAATAATGCAGCAGAGAAACCAGCATGGATTTGTAGCAAGTAGATCATGCCTGACCAATCGGATTTTGTTTTATGACAGGGTCACAAAATGCTTAGATGCAGGAATAGAGGTGGATGTTGTCTTCTTGGACTTTAGCAAGGCCTTCAATACAGTATCTCATCCTAGTCTCATAAATAAATTAAGAGGCTGTGATATAGATGTTTACACAGTCGGGTGAGTGGCCAATTGGCTTAGCAGTCACATCCAGAGAGTGGTAGTAGGTCAGTATCGACCTGGAAGGATCTGGGTTGTGGGGTCCCATAGGGTTTGGTCCTTGGACCTGTACTCTTCAATATCTTCATCAGTGACTTGGATGTGGGTGTGAAGTGTACTCTGTCCAAGTTTGTGGATGATACTAAATCACACAATAGGATGCACTATAACAAGGACAAGTGCAGAGTGCTGTACGTAGGGCACAAAAATATCCAGCACATCTACTGGCTGGGAAGTGACCCTCTCAGCAGCACAGAAGCAGAAAGGGATCTTGGAGCCATATTGGACTTCAAGACGGACATGAGTCATCAGTGTGATGAAATCATGAACAAAGTTCGCCACACTTCATCATCCATCAGCAGATGCATGACAAATAGATCGAAGGAGGTGATACTTCCCCTCTATGTGGAATTGGTCAGACCGCAGTTGGAGTACTGCATCCAGTTTTGGGTGCCATGTTTCAAGAAAGATGTTGATAGACTTGAGAGGGTCCAGAGGAGCACAAGTTGTATTGCTAGGGGCTTACAGGACAAGCCTTATGAGGAGAGACTGAGGACCCTGGACCTCTTCAGCCTCTGCAAGAGAAAGCTGAGAGGTGATCTTGTGACCACCTACACATTCATTAGGTGGGGTGCAGCAAGGGATTGGAGATGCTGTTCACCAGGGGGCACCTCTTGGAGTAACAAGGAACAGTGGTCATAAACTGACAGAGAGTAGATTGAGGCTAGATATCAGGAAAAACTTCTTCATGATAAGGGTGGCCAAAATTTGAAATGGGTTTCCAAGGGAGGTGGTGTTCCCCCTTACTTTGGGGGTCTTAAGAGAAGGCTGGATAGGCATCTGGCTGGAGTCATCTGACCCCAGCACGCTTTCCTGCCTAGGCAGGGGGTTGGACTCGATGGAATGAGATAGGCAACACTACTGAATATATCAAGTCAAAAACTGGTGTGCCCTCAGCAGCAATATTGTGTTCACATTTGGTCATACCGTTTCTCAAAACATCCAGCAAAAAAGAGGTAGAGACAAGTGACAAGAATGATTAGAGGCACAGAAAGAATTCCATCTGAAAAGCGATTGAAAAGATTGCATCTGTTCAGTTTAAAGAGGAGATAAATCAGCGGGGAAATAATAAAGATATATAAAATAACAAATGTCATAAAGAAGATAAATTGGATTGTCCTATTTACCCTCTCTCACAATGCAAGAACAAGGAGATATTTTATAAAAATAAAATGCAACACATCCAGGACTTGAGATCAGTGGAAGTTAGTTTGTTTTCTTCCATGAGTTTTGGGTTAAACCCTTAAAACAGGTCAAAGGGAACACATTTTTACATTGTGCATAATCAGCCAGTGAAGCTGATTAATCCAGGCTAAACAATTGTGCATGAAGCACAGTTGTGAGGGCATTACAAGTGGGTAGTCATTTTGTTCTACAGTATATTGAAATCTTAGCACATAATGTTTAAGCACATTTCAAATATGGCTTAGGTGCTTTTATGGGTATCCACAAGTTTAGTTAGATAAGATGCTGTAATAGACAACTGCTTTCTTCAGGTCACTAGCCAACTACTTACCGGGAAGGATTAGGAAGTAATTGCCTCTAGATGCATGCTATGTCTTAACAGTCCTCTACTGAGCTTTTTACATCTTCTCTTTAAAACAATAGGTGCTATCCCCATATAGAGGGGCCACTGTCTGTTTAGAGCTGATAACTCTGAGACCTGTTGCACAAAAACTTTCCACCAATATAGGCCTTTAATAAATAGACCCTGGAAAGAGAAAGGTTTATATGGTCTGTTCATTTGAGAAAAAGTTAACCATAACTGATCCTTATGAATGAATACTAAATAAGATTTATTATTAATAATGATTAATTAGGATGGATTGTAATGGTTTGTTTATTAGAATATAAATAATTAACAATGATCTGCCATTTATTGTAAGTGCCGTTGCTGTTCCTTTTGCAAATTTGGATGGTGTAATTTATATGGTAATTTTGTATGAAACAGCACCAATTACAGCATGGCTATTATACAATAAGGAAAGCGAAAATGATGACTTTATCGGTTTGGCTAACTTTTTCATTTTGTTTAACATTAATGCAGTCTGCAAAGTAAACATGGGGTGGTGAACAGAATTGCTCCTTGTTCCATGATTTAAAAGGAACACATCTTCTTCCAAAGGCATTACTTTTGCCAAGAAATGTATTCCTTGAGCATAAGTAGGAGCCAGGGAAATGTTCTAAAACTATGAAGTGTTAAGAATAGCAGACCATTGGGCCTTCAAGAACCAAGGTGATAGGGAGGACCTGGATGGAGCTAGGTGACTAGTTTAGTGGTATTTGCTAGAGTTTTGAATCATTGAGATAAACATGCAAGTGGTGAATCTCTCATGGTTCTATGATCAATATATATTTGGGCTATGGAGAGTACAGTTCACAGAACTCCTGGTCCAGGTGAAAGTAACAGGGAACAGCACCAAAACTATGGTAGGTGACTGGTTTGCTTAGATCGTGACACTTCCTTGTCACTGCTGACAAACAGTGGGAGCCGCCCCACCCTCCCCGCATCTCCCAGCCAAGCTGTGGTTCTGTCCCGCATCCTGCCCTTGCCCCAACCCCAGTCCCAGCCCCACGCCCTCCCTCACTGCAGGGGCCTTGATCTGTCCCCCTCCCCTTCCATCACAGCAGACTTATCAGCTGCACCACTCTCCATGCTGTATCAGAAATTGAATTGTATCTGCCGATTTGCCTCTCTAAAAATTGGTATTGGCCCCCAAAATCTCTATCTGTGCACCCCTACTAATTGTATATCTCATATATACCTGTGACTCTTCCTTACTGCAGTAAGGTAATCAATATGCAAGGGAAGAAAAGAAAGGTAAACAGTTGCTGCATACTGACTCTCAGAGTTAACATCCACATCCTTTTATGTAAAGTACTCACTTTTTTTAGAAATTCATTGGCTTTTTGCAGAGGCCATTGGTCTCTGGAAACTAGTTAGAGCTCACTGGACAGATTTAATAGATTTCATAGATTTTTAGGGTTGGAAGGGAACCTCAGTAGATCATTGAATCCAACCCCCTGCCCTGGGCAGGAAAGAGTGATGGGCTCAGATGACCCCAGCCAGGTGTTTGTTGAGTCTCTTCTTAAAGAGCTCCAAGGTAGGGGAGAGCACCGCCTTCCTTGGAAGCCCATTCCAGACTCTGGTAACCCTTAACGTAAAGAAGATCTTCCTAATGTCAAGTCTAAATCTGCTCTCTGTCAGTTGTGGCTATTTCTAGTTACTCCAAAGGGTGCCTTAGTAAACAGAGCATCAGCTCTACCTTGCTGCCCTCCCCACCCCTGACCAATTTGTAGACAGCCACCTGATCCCCTCTCAGCCTTCTCTTATGGAGGCTGAAGAGATCCAGGTCCTTCAATCTTTCCTTGTAGGACCTTTCCTTCAGGCCCCTAATCATACGAGTGGCTCGCCTCTGCACACTTTCAAGGTTATCCACATTCCTCTTGAAGTGCGGGACCCAAAACTGGATGCAGTACTCCAGTTGTGGCCTTACCAGTGCTGCATAGAGGGAGAGTATCACTTCCTTAGACCTGTTTGTGATGCACCTGTTAAAGCATGAAGATCATTCTGGTGCCAGACATAGCTTGCCCTCATTGGGATTAGGCTTTGGTAAACCTAAAAAACTTTAAAGGGAAACACTGATTGATATTACAAACCCAATTTCTTGTGGGTTTTTTGGGTTGTTTTGGGGTTTTTTTGGGGGGTGGGGTTGCACTCTAGAGACTGGTATAAGATAAGGTATAAGATGAGGCGCTGGTTAGTTCAAACAGTAAAGATTTTTGCTTGCAACATTGAAAATCTAAGGTTCAACCCCTGATGTTGAACCAACTTGAGGGCAATGTGTGTATTGGGAAGTTTGTGTGAGTGTCTATAAATATATGTATGGTTTGTTGGATCGTATATATGTATAGGTATATGTATGAAATCTATATATGAACTAATGCTTATACACACTGCCCAATATATATATATTGCTTTCCAGTTGGTTCATAGATTTCATATATTTCATAGCCATTAGGACTGGAAGGGACCTCAGAAGATCATTGATTCCAGCCCCTTGCCCCAGGGGCAGAATGTCAGCTGGGGTCAAAGGATCCCAGCAAGATAAATGTCCAAATGCTTCTTAAAGGTGTCCAAAGTAGGTGCTTGCAGTCTGCTCCAGGCTTTGGGGGCTCAGATAGTAAAGAAGTTCTTCCTTATGTCTAACCTGAAATGGTCTTGGAGGAGTCTGTGACCATTTGACCTTGTCATCCCTTGGGGCACTCTGGTGAATAGGCATTCTCCCGGATCCTCATTTATGCCCCATGTATACTTGTAGGCAGCCACCAGGTCCCCCCCCTGACCCTGCACTTTTCCAGGCTGAAGAGTCCCATAGCTCTCAGCCTCTCATCATAAGGCCTGTTCTCCTGCCCCCTGATCATGTACGTGGCTCTCCTCTGGACTCTCTCAAGCTTCTCTACATCCTTTTTAAATTGTGAAACCCAGAACTGGATGCAGTACTCCAGCTGTGGCCTCACCAAGGCTGAGTATAGCAGGAGGATGACATCTGGGGATTTGCCTGAGAAGCATCAATGGATGCAAGCCAGAGTTTTGCTTACTTTACCAGATACAACATCACATTGTTGGCTCATATTCATCTTGTTGTCAGTCATGACCCCCAAGTCCCTTTCGGCCATGGTGTTAGCAAGCGTAGCAGTGCTGAGACTATAAGCATGCTGTGGGTTTTTCTTCCCAAGTGGAGTACCGTGCATTTTTTGGTGTTGAACACCATCAAGTTTTCATCTGCCTATTTTCCGAGCCTGTCAAGGTTGGCCTGGATCACCACCCTGTCTTTGGGTGTGAACACTTTACCCCAAAGTTTGGTCATCGCTGACCTTGGCCAGCACACTTCTGATACCAATGTCCACATTATTAATGAAGGTGTTAAAGAGTATGGGCCCAAGAACAGAACCTGGGGAGACCCCACTGGTCATGGTGCATTGCAATGGTTGACTTCCATCAACTACCACTTTCTGGGTCTACCACTCTGTGGGTTCACATATATAATACACACACGCATACACACACACACACACACACGCATGCATGCACGCACGTGCACACACACACACAAACCATATACCAATAAGCAGTAAAACCACAGATGGCAGACCAAAGAATCTAAATTTCTTAATTTAAAATAAGAGGAATAAGAGAAGTTCCAAGTGATAAAGAATTTACCATGTTTATCAGTAATTTTTCAGGTATTAACCACTCTGTATTAAGGGTTTGTAACCAGTCTTAAAAGAAAAACATCCAGGGTATCAAGTCTATAAAATATTGCCAACTTAATTTTATTCCCACAAATATTGGATTAGTTTATTAAACAAAACCCATCTTTAAAAATAGAGTGGGGAAAAAAGAAAATAGAAGTTGTAAAATAAATACCTAATCTTCTTGGATTCTGCAACTTCTAATATTAATTATCAGTATTTTCAGGACTTCCACTGATAAAATTGAATGACACACAGATGGGAAGTCATTTACAAGGGAAAAATTAGAATTGGCCCATAGATGGATCCCTGGTGGGTGCCATGACCCATTAGCAGAGGAAAAAAGACCTTTGCTGAATAATAATTGACAACTATTACTAAGATAATTACAAAACCAATTCCCTGCCAGAAGGCCCAGACCTTGGGTCCTCAATTTGTATAGCAACTGCTCGTGATCTGCAAAGAAAAAGTGCTCAGGGTTCACAAGCATTATAACCTCAACATCTGCCTGCCATCTAAAAATAATGATTTGATATTAATTAATGTGAATAGTGCAGTCACTGTAGAGCTAGACTGCATCAGAAATGAGACGGTTAACATCACTTCATTCATCATGTTAGTTACCATTCAGCCTGGACTACCCGTTAGAAAGGTTTTGAAGTGCGCTCTTGCAAGAAGATCAGATCCCAACACCAACATGAATTTATTTAATTCTGCTCCACATAGTGCTTCTCTAGTTTAAGAAAGATGATGATTACCACTCTGTGCTGATTATGTTGTACTTGTAAACATTATACTCTAATTAGGGCACTCCTTAAGCTGCAGTTTTGCAAAATGCATCTGTTTCAGCAGTTTTCATGTAGACATATGCAAGCATTTTCAGCAAGTTTCTCACACATTTTGAAATGGGATAATTGACACATTTTCTCCTAAGGAGTTGGATCACTACTGCTGGACATTGGCACCAGATACTAATAGCGCAATTTGCATGCCTAAGCAAACTCATCATATTTTTCAATGGACATAGTTTCACCCTGCCTTCCCTCCCCTACACCATATCTCTAATATGTACTGTGGTGTTTAATATCTGCTGGTACAGTTATCAGTTTTGAATACTAAGACCAGATTGTATTTTAAAGAGGATTCTGATTTTGAGTGCTGTAAAGTTGGCATGCCAAACTTCTGACACGTTGCCCTAATATTCAGCAGTGATGACCACCAAACAACTCAAGCTGAAATCAGACATTCAAAAATCAAGCAAAATGTACCCAAGGCAGGACCCCAGAAATGGAGGCATTCAAAATTGGTGACCGTTTCTTTGAATTTTTGCTTTCATCTGTTAGTAGAGGCGGAGGTACAAGAGCTGGATCTTTCATATGAATCACTCATTTGGAATGACCAAAGCAGGTTTCAGATCTGGCAAATAGTTTCAGCTAAGACAAAATGTGGAAAGATATCATAAAAAAACTAGTTTCTCATTCTAAACCAGTATTTTGAGACAGTTTTTATTTTTTTCAAATAAATATATAAACAATATGAAATTATGCTTCGTTTTAGGTCAACTGAAACATTTTATTTGACCCACAGTGAAACATATTTGTGTTTAAATTTGGGTGAGATAACTGATTTTATTTCATTTGTTTAATTGACCCAAAGCAATTGCTTTTTTCAATTTTCTTGGCCACAGCTCTTGTCATCACGAGCAGTGGTGATGAAAAGGGGGCATTTCAAGTTGACTTTTGAAAAGAGCAAAGAATGCTGTTAAAATCCAGGAACGTTATTTTAGATGAGAAAGATCAAAGTATAGCTGTAACAGAAGACAAGATTAGCAGAAACTGAAGTAGAGAAAACCCTTGGAAATGATTGCACTTGTCCTCTCTCCCCCCTACTCTCAGGTTCATTCAATGGCATCCAGCTTGTCATTGGCAAGAGAAAGTCTGTTGAGTTTAGGGAAAAAAAAAAGATACAAAGTATGTCTCAACTCAGGATAGAAAGAGAAATAGGGTAGAATTTTTTTTTTATGGCAGCACAAATTGCAAGTAAAAAGATGTCGCTACTCCTTGCTGTGCCACATTAGTGGTGAGACAAAAGGTGGTATTAAATAGTACTTCTTTATTGTGGCAGATGTCTATTTGCTGTCTGGTGGGAGAGGCTAGGCAGCCTGGAACTGCCTGCACTCTCCAACCCACCCCAGGTAGTGGTCAGAGAGGGAGGGAAGGATTTGAGGAGCCTGATCCTATGCACCCCAGGAATTAATATGCATGCAGGATCAGGCCCTTCAAGTCTTGGGAACAGCTGTGCAGCTTGCTCTGCTTATAGAGATGCACTCCAGGGAATCTCAGGCTGCTTCTCCATAAGGAGGGAAAGTTGGGGCTCCGCACTTACAGCTACCTTCTCTGGGATCTCCAAGCAGTGGTGATGCATAGGAGGTTCACGGGGGTACACATGCACCCCCTGAGAGTGCGGGTGTACCCCCCTGACCGGCTGTGTTTACCGCTTAGGCTATGGGGAAGAGGGGCAGGCAGGAGCATTAATGCCCCCCCACCCCCCCGCAAGCGCCAGCCAATTGCTGTGATCGCTGCAGCTGCTTCCAGAAACAGCTGTGGCTGGGCGCACATGCCCCCCCTGACTAAGGCACATGGGGAAGATGCACCCATGCCTCCAAGGGTGCAGCTTCATAAGCAAGGAAAGCCTGTGTGGGTCCCAGTAGGAGGCACAGGACCTAGGGAAAACCTGGTTCCTTGTGCCTCCACACTGGGACCCACAATGAACCCAGCATTGCACAGCGAAGCACAGGTGGTCATCATACCAGCATGGAGACACAGAGTACTGGGAATTCTCCAGTTTCCAGGCTGTCCTGTGCCTCCTGGGTTGGACCTGCACCTTCCCATGATACATGGGGAGGCACATGTCAGGCTGGGTTCCAGCAGAGAGGCCGGGATTCACTGGGACCCACACTGCCCCATGCCTCAATGGGACCCGAGTCCCAGCAAGGAACACCAGGGCAGTGAAGGACTTGTGGAATCCCTGGGCAAGGGGAACACACTGCCCACTGCCCCACATTGGATGCCATGTGTTTCATGCAATAAAGTGGATCAGTGCGAACTCTTCAAAACAGGCACCATCTTTTTTTCTTCTTCTTGACTACTGAGACTGGCACACGGTTCCTAGCCCGGCAACGGGGCTCCTCAATGACTATCTTTTTACCAGCACCCCATGTTCACTTGTTTTCATTTGTATATTTAATTGCTATACCTGTTTAAGTTGCATGACCATATCTGGGAATTCAGCCCAGGAATTCAGCTTCTAAGCAGAGTTGTTTCGGGAGATTACTGACTTGAACACTAAATAAATAATCAAGAGAAAGCAGGGGGTGGGCAGTAAGAGGAGGGTGCTTACACAGCATCTGATGAAGTGAACTTGGGTTCACAAAAGCTTGTGCTCTAAATATATTTAGTTAGTCTATAAAGGTGCATTTTCACCCTGCCTTCTGAGGGATGTGTCCTGCCCCACCTCAGTCCACGTTATTGGGCAACATCTTGTTTTCCCTTACAATGTATGCCAAATGGCTCAGTAGGCTGATTCACTGAAATTTCACCCTGCTGAATGGCAGTGGTAGTATGACTGTTATGCCCCCTGAAGCAGGGCAGTCTCCTATTCCCTGTTGCTAGGAGAGATGGAATCTCAAAGGATTTTAGTCCCCCAGGGGGGAATGGGGGCAAGAGAAACTTAAAATCAACCTTGACTATAGACAGGTCTGTAAAGATGAAAGAAGGCAATCAGTAACATTTTGCACATTAGAAGCATCGAGAGCTGAAGGCAATACATTTTCAGCCCTGGTCTTGAAAAGCTGAATCAGGAATGAGCTACTTTGTGCCGCTTACTCATTTGGCTTGCTAAGAAAAAGGCTCTGGTGACAGAATAGGTTGTACAAAATATCCACATTAATGTACTGTAAGTGATCAAAGGCCAATCACTTCGTAATTTATTGCAAGGTGGATTTCACTGTTTGTTTGGTGTATTCCTGTGGTTTGATTAATATAAAAATAGAGGAATTTCTGAAGAGGGGATCAGAAAAATACAGTACACGAGCATCTCCTGGGAACAGAATGGCTTTATTGCCGCATTAAAAAAATGGAAATAATACTTGTACTAAATGAGACAGAGAACGAAGCAAAACAGATAGTATAGGAAAGAGAAATTATTTATATAAGACCCACACTCGGAATAATAAAACACATTGGTGCAATAAAAGAAGATAAATACAATATGAGATACCAAGGCAGAGTAGGGATTAGGATTAATAAGATCTAATAAACACTGTCAGATCAGCTTGGTTGGTGCAATGGTAGAGACTCTACATCAGGGGTGGGCAAAATGTGGCACAGTGGGTCATTCTATCCAGCCCACAGGACCCTTAAAAAATTTAGAAAATTACTATTTATCTGCTCCTGGCTGCCTGTCATGCAGCCCTCGATGGCCAGCCAAAGCTCAGTAAGCAGCCCTCCGCCCAAAATAACTTCCCACCCCTGCTCTATATTGCCCCTCCTGAGAAATACATTTTTAAGTCTCCTCTCATATATTTTGGACTTGGTTACTATGCGGCTGATTCCTATCTCTTGCCTCAAACCATGGAGTGCCCTGGATATAACTAATTAGATTTTGCCTGACCTCCTCAGGTGCAGTTTGTCTGGAATGCTGGCTGTCTCGCAAATGGAGTATGGAAACTCAGGATCAAAATCTGTATCGGGTTCTTGAAATTCAGTGTCTTGATGGGTTTTGGTGGTGAGGCAGTTGAAGCCGTCGGCATTTTCACATGTGCGCTGGGGGTGCGGGGAGGAGGCGCTTCAATTAAAAAGCCGCTCTAATCAAAATGCTCAAGTGTCTCGTGTATCAGTGTCCCTGCACTTCAAAATATTTGAGCTTTTATTTGAAGCTCATTGAGCAAGATTTAGTTAAAGTGCCCCCCGCCACCATTTTGAAGAGTGGGAATGGTGATACACAAGACATGAGGTTGGCTGGAGCATGGTAATTACCACGCTCCAGCAGACTCGATTAATTGATTAACTGAGTCTGCTTCAACGTGCTGTAATTACAGTGCATCAGAGCAGCCTCCGGGCTCACGTACAGACACCCTGTGTGTTATGCAGAGCCTTTAATCTAACTCTGCTCCTTGCAGTGCTAGGATGGTGTCAACAACTTCAGGGTCACTGTGCTCCGATGGCAGTTGTTTATGGCTGCCACTCACTGGGCCCCTCCATATACTAAAAGTAGGCGTTCTCTACCTGATCTTCCCTTTCCTTCAGGGTCTCCTCTGCAACACATGTTTTGGAAGCATCTTTGCTCAAGGGAGAAGAGTGGGGGTCACAGAATGGAATATATACAGCTCTAGACACTCAGATTCTTGTGATACTTTGTAGCCGTCATCAACAAAATTGGATGCTGCTCTGTCAGCCCTGACTGTGTGGTTGGTACTAATCAGAAAATGGAAATTGCACATTCGGTTAGGTTTGAGGATATATAGTATGTGACAATTCAGTAAACAGTGAAGAGTATTATTTTGCATTCTTAAAGGTTAGTGATGCAACTTGTAATGAATGAAAATTTTCTTCCAGCCATGGAAGAAAAACAATTTGATACATCAAACAAACATATGCTGATAACATAAAAAAATATACATTCACAGAATTTAAGCCCGTCTGGAACCATCAGAAGACCTAGTCTGACTTCATGCATATCACAGAGTACTAGGTTTCACCCAGCCACCCCAAATTGAGCCTAATAACATGTATTTGGCTAACACAGCTTCTAGAAAGGCATCAAATGCTGATATTAAGACCTCAAGAGATGAAGACTCCAGTACTTCCACCAGTAGCTTATGCGTAAATTTATTCACTGGTACCATAAAAAGTGACCTCATTTCTGATTTGAATTCTTCTGGCTTCAGCTGCCTCATGTCAGTTCTTGTCATGCATTTCTCTACTAGATTAAAGAGATCTTTAATATCATATTTCTCACCATGAATGTACTTATATATTCTCAATCTTTTTCATAAACTGAAGAGAATGAGCTCTTTAAGTTTCTCCCTGTAAAGCACTTCCTTTAGCCTTAGAAATATTTTTGTGATTCACTAGTTTTTCAACATCTTTTTTTTAAAATGTGGACACCAGAACTAGTCTTGATATTTCCGTGTTGGTCCACCAATAGCATATAAGACACCTCTATTTTACTCCCCTGTTTACACATCCAAAATGGGGGTGAAATACTGGTCCCAATGAAGAGTTGCCATTGACTTCAGTGAGGACAGGATTTCAGCCCTTCAATCATAAGGGTGAAAGTGATCTGAAGTGTCTTAGTCCAATCACCAACCCAGATGCAGGAATCCTAAATGATCCCAGATAAACGTGTTTTCAGCACCAAGCACAAGCAGAAGTGGTAAGACAAGCAAAGAGTGGGCCAGCAGCACAGCAATGGTGCAGTAAGATGCAGGACAAGTGAGAGCAGCAGACAGGGTAAGTGTTATAAGCAACCTAAAAATGGATAATTTGCAGAACCAGAGAAATTACATGGGCAACATTTCAGCTTTAGCTTTTTATCAACAAGATGGAACCATGCAAAAAATTTTGACTCAAAACTCCTTTTTTTTTTCAAAGACACTAGGCAGCAGGTATATCATGAAACAACTAAAAGTAAATAATTAATTGCTTAACAGTCTAACTCAGAACCTGATGGTTTCATGGAAAGCAAGAACTGGTTCCAGCCTCCCCAAAAATGAATGCTGTAAATCCAGATAATTTGATTCTTAGGAGGAGGAGGAGATTTCCTTCTGGACTGAACCAAAATTCAGATTGGATTTCTTCACTGCAGCAAACTGGTGGTATAAGTTAGCTTGTTAAGGTCTTTGTCTTTGCCAGGCAATATGGCATGTCTCAGTCAGACAAACCCTAGTTATGCCCTGCTCACCTACTCCCTTAAGCATGCTCCAGAACCAATTAGATGAGGACTGATGAAGACGACACCTTGAGGAGTCCCTGTGAGTCTGGTCTCGAGATCTTAGTTAAAGCCACTGGGGACAGCTTGATAGTGAGCTCATAAGCAGATTTATGAGTTTTGCTTGAGGCTAAAGACACAGATTACACATAAACTAGTTTAAGTGTTTGGAAACTGGTTTAAACCTATAACAAAACAGACATTCAGTGCACATAAACCTGTTTCAAAATGGCTGAAACCAGTTTGAGATAAACCTGGTTGAATATCATATCAGACTTAACTGATTTGGGTCAAACTGGTTTATGTCTGTCCCAGGCCCCTTCCTGATTTAAGTTAAACCAGAGTCCCCCAGCATCCCAGATGCTTTGCAGCCCTGGGCTGTGCTGTGCTTTCTGCTCCAGAGAGCAGGGCTGGCTCCTCCCCTCTACTCTTTAGCCAGGGCTCCAGTGAAGACTGCAGTTGGTCAAGCAGGCAGCCTCCTCCTCTCCTTCCCTCCCATCTCCCACTGCACGGACTGCAGCCCCACAGACCCTAGGCATGTGGTATATTAGCTAATGCTGAGAGATATCTCTGTGTGTATGTCTCCAATTTCACTGGGACAGACAGACAGAACAGTGTAGGCTTAGGGCTTTTTGGAGCTAATCAACAGGTTAGCTGGTAACGTCCCTCCATTCCTTCCTTGGAAAAAGCTGTTAAAGAAGACCTTGAACTAATGAGAGAGGCTTTTGTTTTTTTGATGGGATGATAACAGTATTTATCTCTAATAGCTCCCTTGCCTGTCAAATTTGCAGACAGTATGAAGAAGCAGAAGGATACTGAAAAACTCAGTATCATCAACAGATATGTGCACTGCACACACCCCCTTTGCGTAAGAGTGCTAACCCCAGGCTGGGGTCTGACAACACTCCTGCCTCTTGAGCAGTAAGAGGTGAAAAGCCTGAGAGGGTGCAGGCAGGGTGGGGGTTTACACCCCTCCCTAATCAGAACTTCCTGCCGGGGCTACCCACACCTCCTCTCAGGTCAGCACTGTGGAAGGGAAGGGAGTGCCCCTCAGCTTCTAGCCCGAGCCACAGCAGGCATGTGCCTGACTTTTCTCAGTCCGGAGAGAATGTCTGTGCAGTTGTAAACCGGTTCAACCTAGGCAGGTTAGACTAACCTGCAAAGACTGAATTAATTCAGACTCAGACTTTTTGAATGCCTGTCCCTAGCCTGAGTGTTGAGACCAGGTGGGTAGAGTATGCTTGGAGCCACACGGTCATAGTGTGGATATTCCATACAGTAGCATTAGTTTCCACACCCAGTTACTTGACTCTGCCCAAATATACATCATCTGTTGCTGAACCTTAGGTGCTTACTTAAAAATGGAACAGCGATGAAAAGTTAAAGATGGGGAACAAAATCATCTGGCAGTATCGGAGCTACTGTGTGAAGTAAACATTTTCATTTTAAAGTAATAAAATCATTTTCAGAAAGAAGAGTGCAGGTAAAACTGTAGCTGAAAGGGCAAGGGAAGCTTAAGCAGTGTCAAGTAACTGTGGGCAGATTTAATTCCTTCATTTCTTAAAGTATTCAATAAAAAAAAACATAATCACTATCTCAATCCTAGGGCAACTGTCTCTCGTTGTTCATATGGCACTTCGGAAAAAGCTAGTGCTTTCTCAAAGAAACAGTGGCTCAATATGTCATTTGAATGTTTATGCCCTTACAGTACTAAAACACTAAAATCCTGATTTCTAGTATTTGCTTGCATGACAACCCAAGGGTTTTGTCATCGGTCTTTTTCTGGGGAAACAAATGACAGTTCTCCCCAGTGGGCATATTTAATTTCCCATTCCTAGATCAATCTGAGCCTAAATCTTATCCATGTGCTAATACTTGTGAATAAAACTTTCACACTTCCCATTTGATTTGTACACAGACATTATCTCCCTACTCTAATGTGAGAAGGCAAAATATAAAACGAAAATATATCAACAAATCCATTAACGGCATTTTCCACATTAATTTGGTCCTCAAAGCCCTTGACATTTTTCTAAAGCAATGTAAAGACCAACTTGTCTAACTTCAGCTAGTAGAAGCTGTGAGACATGTTTCACATGTAATACCTATATGCCTGAAAGAAAAGGCACCTTTAAGCAACTGCACTTAATTGGGCTCTTCTTTAGCTGGAATGGTTTCATTATTGTAGTATCAAAACGCCCTTCTCTTTCCCTGGAGGGATTTCTGGATGTGCCATTTCTTCTCTGCAGCCACTACATGGAATATGCTCAGTGACATGTGCATCCCCAGGTACCAAAGAACAAACCCAGGTACTTTTCAACAGTTGTATCCATGGTGTGAGGTCCCGGGATGGCAGGGAGGGTAGCATATGCCCCTCGCTGGCAGAAACTTCAGCTCGGGATGTAGCTGGCTTTTGCTTATTTTGTGCTCCTTAAATGGCAAAAAAAGGTGAGTGGAATGGGATAGAATACTTGCCTTCTAGAATGGTGATAGTTTGGTTTTTTTAATTAGCCACTAATCACCATAGCTAACCACGTTGCAATAGCTGTCCTTTGGGGGGGTTTTTTGGTTTAAAACATGCATAGTGTGCTGCCGAATACAGATGGACTGACTGATGTTTGCAGTGGTAATCACTTCTATAGCTTTTGGGAATAGCCTCAAACATAATAGATAAAATAAAGGACTTTTATATTCAAGCCCCTTATACCAACCCTCCACCCTCATCATCCACAGCTAAAATTGTTCTAGCTGTCAGTTAACTATATGAGAGAACAAATATGTTGGCTCTACAAGTTCTGATTTTGGCATACCTGCGCAGGTCTGACTCTCAGTGGCGTGGATGCTACGCTGAAAATGCTCTGAAGAGTTTACTCCCAGACCCAATAGCAAGTGTGACCTAGTAGGCAGGGCACCACCATGGTGAGACTTGCAATGAAGGGAAGGCTTATTCTCCCAGTTACTACAAGACTGTTCACCTATACTGTTTGAAAGTAATTCAGTCTTGGGGTAATATGAAATTAGAAAGCACGTCCATAGATACCTGTGCTTTTGAGGTCAGACCTAGCTACTTTCAAATGGTAGAAGCCGATTCAAATGGTTTGTTAAGAAGGGTTCATGTGTAGCCTGATCCTCTGCTGGTGGAAATATACCTAGTTCCATTGACGTACTTGAATTTGTATCACTTTATACCAACAGAGGTTCTGGATAATGATTAAATAGTAAGATGCAAATCGAGTGGAGTGAAAGCTTAATCTCACAAGCACCCACCTAAATCAGCATCTGCTTACATTCCTGGAAATACTGAGTGCACGATTAAGTTGATCACAGGCTCAACAAAAATACTAGCATAGCCACTGCCGTAGGGAATTATATGGTTAACGTAGGATTTGCTGCTTCTACTAGTATGTTGACACCGATCCATACAGCTAGCAACTTGAAATGTTGATCACAGTTATAGTGTTATGTATTACTTGCTTTGCACTAATTTCTAGAAGCCACAGTCATTGACCCAAATCCCATATGTGCTAGCACTTGTGCAAACATACTAAACATATGGCCCATGTCTCCAATGGGTTTTTACATACTGATTGATCTGGGCAAGCAGCAAAGTTAGGAACTAAAGATTACTAGGGTGAATAATTTTGAATGTGTGGGCATCAGGACTTGTCTGGACATTACAACCTGTAGAATTAAGATACATATTAATGGGTCATAAATTTACCAAGACAGCATGTGGGCTTGAAGGCTTTCCTGCTTTTATATGAATAATAATACAGCTGCTGCTTTTGTATTCCCTCCTTTGTGTACTGAATCTGGTGCATATACTTTTACATGAATAATGCAAGATAGTAAAATTGATGGCACAGTCCTTTTGTTAAAGCAGTTATGAAATGAGAAAACAAAATCTACAAGGAAAAGTTATGAAAAAAACAACATTTCTCTAACAATAAAAAGATGAAGTTGCCTAGCCATTTACATTTGTCTCCTGTGTCATGAATATAAGATCAGATTTTTTTTTTTTATCCACTGATAGTTCCATAAGGCAACTCATTTTTGATAAGCTTTGTCAGGACTGCTGTAAATATAAAAAAGATTTATGAATTAATTTTCATACCTAAATGACAAAACCCTCTGGTACATTTGAGGTATCTGCCTAGCAGTTAAAATGGAGATACGTGTGTGTGTGTGTGCGCATGCGCACGTGTGGGTTTGGGATGTGTGTATGTGTATCAATTGAGCATCCCCGGCACACTCTGCTTTTTTAAAACAGAGCTTAATGCAAAATGTTTTTTTTCATGGTGGAAAGAACAATAAACCATCAAGATAATTGGCCTTATGGGCATATTTCCAAAGAATAAAATAGATGCCTTTATTATCTAGGAAGAGAGTTGGGACAAGAGTGTAGCTTTCATATTTTTAACCATTTTTTTCTCTGCTGTGAACATTTTTACTGTGTTGCATATATGTTGTTGACCATCACTTATAGGTTAGATGGTATAAATTAAGTGATTTAAACATTACTGTTGCTACTATTAGTACTATTAACACTACTAATACTACTACTAAACATTGTCTGCTCATTGTATTTGGGGTGCATTAGGCTCTCCAGTCTTTTTGTAGAGCCCCACTGTGCTACGTATTGCACAAATACAGAACAAAAAGACAGTCCCTGCCACAAAGAAATCAGCAAATCGATTTTCCATTCTAAGCAAAACTGGGACGTATTCTCTGCAGTCCTTTACACCCACACATCAAATCATAGAAAATTAAGGTTGGGAGGGAACTGAGGAGGTCATCTAGTCCAACCCCCTGCTCAGAGCAGGACCATCCACATCTAGATCGTTCCAGCCAGGGCTTTATCTAGCTGAGTCTTAAAAACCTCCAAGGATGGTGAGTCCATGAACTGCCTAGGTAACCCGTGCCAGTGCTTCACTACCCCCTAGGGAGAGAGCTATTCCTGACCTAAACCTCCCTAGCTGCAATGTGACATCATTGCTCCTTGTTCTGTCATCTGCCACCACTGCGAACACTCCAGCTCCATCCTCCTTGTAACCGCCCTGCCCCCACCTCCCCCCGCAACCTTCAGGTTGTTACAGGCTGCTATCAAATCCCCCCTCAGTCTTCTCTTCTGCAGACTAAATAACCCCATTTCCCTCCGCCTCTCTTCGTAAGTCATAAGCCGTAGCCCCCGAACCATTTTGTTGTCCCCTGCCGGACTCTCTCCAGCTTGTCTACACCATTTCTGTAGCGGGGGGCCCACAACTGGAGACAGTATTTGAGTACATCATTGCCAAATAGAGGGCAATAATTACT
>JAGPOW010001918.1:17235210-17246763 GCA_030014935.1 Caiman crocodilus | reverse complement strand
GGAAAAGTAGCTGCCTGGGGCGTGCAGCTCTCCTCCTATTCCCTGTAGAGTCAGGATGACAGTTAGGATTTAATCATATACCCTTTAATGAGGGGGACAGGGTTTAGGACGTAACATAGATACAAGGGGGTATAGCATACACTCAAATACCCAGGGGGACAGGAGGACTCAGCAATGGTTAAGCACACTCATTCAATTGACAAGAGATAGGTTGACAAAATATGAGACTCAGAATGAAGAGCCCCTCTCCCAACAACTCACTCCTGAGTGGCCTTGACTGAGAATCAAACCCAGAACCCTCCTCCCAGGTGGGTCACACACTGTGACCAGTGTGTGCGGATGAAAACCTTGTCTACTCAAACTGCATACCTACACACCATTCAGAGCTCCAAACCCATGGAGCTCATGTGCATGAATTTCCTATCCATAGAAGGAGATGGACACCAGAAGGGAAACGTGCTATGTGTGACAGATCAATTCACCTGGTATGCCCAGGCCTTCTCTACGTGAGGCCAGATGGCACTCACAGTTGACAAGGTACTGTGAGAGAAGTATTTTTTCATGTTCAATCTGCTGGCAAGGAACCACTCTGATCAAGGGCCTGACTTTGAAAGCCGACTTCTGAGAGAAGTATTAACAGTGGCTGAAATAAAAAAGTCTAGGACTATACCCTACCACCCTCAAGGGGATCCCCAACCAGAACAGCTTAATCACACGCTCTTGAACATGCTGGGTACACTCCAGCATTAACAGAAAGCTATGTGGAGCCAGCACATTGCATATCTGGTGCACACCTACAACTCTACTCACAGTGACGCTACAGCGGTTAGCCCGTGTTTACTCATGTTTGGGAAAGCACTCTAATTACCCATAGACCTATTCTTTGGGGTGGAATGGGCCTACAAAACACAGTTGACCCATGGTCAGTATGTGCAACAGCTCTGAGATTGCCTGCATCGTGCATATCGGCTGGTGGCAGAAACCAGCAATGCCACAAGCGGCAGTACAAAGCCCAAAATGTGAATACGAGTTGCACAAAGGGGACCAGGTACTATTGTGAAACCTGGGGCCAACTGGGAGACACAAGGTCATTAATTGTTGGTGGTCTAAAGCCTATGATGTGGTGCACTAGTTAGGAAACCTCCCTGTTTATAAGATTGCCCCAAGTCTGGATCCGGTCAGAGTCATGTCATCCATTGGAACCTCCTGTTGCCCATTGGAGAATTCGTGGGGGTCTCCTCTACCTGAGACCAGGTCACAAGAAGACAGTCCTCACTAGAGAAGGAGGCTTCCTGTCAATGAGTCTGCGGTTGCACCTGCAGCTCCCCGAAAGGAATCAGACTCTGACTCGGACTGGTGGTATCCTGCTGAATTTCATCCAACCTTGGGGCCCACCACCCCTGACGGTGAAGGAGACATGGGAACTGCTGCCAGTGGAGCCTCACCTGGCAGCGCTGATGAGGGGAATGACTCCCCTACGTGCTCTGGAGGAGAAACCGTTCTTGGGTCCCCAGCTGAAAGCAGTGGGGAGTCTGTGAGGGAGAGGGAACCTGAGTCACCAGGACCCTTGGGGAGGCCAGCCTAGGACAACACCCCTTTACCAAGATGTGAGCATTGGCCAGTCTGGTGGTTTACCTACAATGCCCTGGGAGAGCCAGGAGAGGTATGTATCTCTGCCCTTTGGGCACAGTATTCCCCAAACCAGGGATTGTACTGGGAATGGTGAAGGGTTTGGTGGGGGAGGATGTGATGGATTTACCAGCAGTGGCCCTGAATGAAACTTGCCCTGCTCTCCTCCTTGTTTTCCTCACCATTCAGGTAGGGCTAGGGACACATATGCCCCACCCCTGGGTATAAATCTCCCACTTTTGTTTTGGTCTATTTGAAAGCTGGGGGCAGGGGCCTCCAGGGGTTAAAAGGGCAGCGCATTCGACTTCAAGAGGAAGAGACCAGTCCAACATGGGATGGAGAAGAGGGACATAAGAAGAGCTGGCAGAGCTGAGTAGCTGGAGTGGAGTGGTTGCCCCAGACGAGTCCTGAAGCCGTATGGTGTGGGTCCTGGTGTGCAGAGCGATGCATGGAGAAGATTTTGGTTGGGAGCTGCAGGGGAAGCTTCCTTAGTGTGCAGATCAGTGCGTGGCGAACTGGCTGGCAGCAGCCCGGCTGGGAGTTGCAATGGCTGCTTCCCCAGGGCTCAGCTCAGCAGAGTGTGCAACTGGCACTGGCAGGCTCCCTGAAGGACAGAAGTCCAAGCTATAGACAGTAGCGCAAGCTTTGATGGTTTAGGGGTGGAATTCCTTGCCTGCTTTACAGGAGACCTGGGTTTGATTCCCAGCCTAAGGCCACTCAGAGGTGAGTGGTTGGTGGGGGGTAGGTTCCTCAACCCTTTTCTCCTACCCTTCAGGGTGCCTCCATCTGTTTATAATTAGATTCCAGGTTAATTCATTCTTGTCAACAGTTGTAATGACAGGAATGGTATACATTACCATGAACGCAAGTATATATTTCCTATAGGAAACAATGGCTTGCTGCAGCATAACCTACCACAAGATCTATTCGATCTTTTAAAAGTCTTACCTTAGTCTTACAATAATTGTGAGCTGCAGGATGTTGTGCTCTCTTTTAACTTGCTTGCTGGCATTTATGTTACTTCACTGGAGCTAAAACTATTTGTAATCTAAGAAAAAGATACAGTAAACATTTATGATCAGCCACATCTGGAACTATACTTTTATAATTAGTACCTTTAGCTATTTAAAGAAGTGAAAAAAATGCTTAGAAACACTAGAAGACCATTCAAAGCTGCCAGGAATCTCTTTTCTTCCACTGAGAATTTTACTTCAGGGAAATAACTACAGAATGATGGGACAAGAGGTAAAACATAGGCCACAAAGGAGTTTTCGCTATCTTAAATAAGTCCCCAATCTAGGAGGCACTTAGCTACTTGATGTCCAATTGTAAGTACAAATTATGAGGACTGCAGTGGTACCCCAACATTGCCCTGTTTAGGTAAAAACTAACTTACAAGAATCAGCTGATTGGACTTGGCATGCAAACACTGACAAAATAAACTGGGGTATGTATGTGGGGAGTGGCAAGACAACCTGTGAGGCAACGGGTATGGCAAATGTAAATGTGGAGAGTTTAGTGCCTGCAAGATATGACCTAATAGACCAAATTGTTGGCATAGGGAAGGCAGAAACAGGTTAGGATGTAAAAATCACAATATACCTGTAGAACCTAGTGCTTAATTATTTCCATAAATGAAGAGCCATGGTAACTGATTGATATTTAACCAACCTGTCAATATGGCTGATAGGGCGTTGTTCACTAATGATCCCATGGGGTGTTGAATTCTCGTTCAGTGTTTATAGACAAATGAGGTAAGATGGACCCACAGAGCTGCAACATAGAACAATATATGAGACACTACTGCCGGCTGGTTCTAGTGCTTTTAGCTACCCATCCCACTGAGCATCACCCTGGGGATCACAATTGTTGTACCCTCTGCAATCCATGTGGGAGTCAGATGCTGTGTTATAGTGTAACTCCCTCCCCCACCCCATCCTCAGGTAACACATCCTATGTATAATAGCTTGACACATCTGCACAGGGATAACTACTAGGGCTGTCTGAAGCTTCAGTCTCTGATTCGATTTGGTGGAGATTCGGCCCAATTCGGTGGCCGAATCTCCAAGTCCAAATCGATTCAGGAGACCTTTTAATCTCTCCGAATTGAATTGGAACCCTCCAAATTGATTCGGAGAGATTCAGACAGAATCGGCAATTCAGACATAGACACAGCTCTAAATGCGTTTTCTGCATACCTCAAGGTACCAGGTGGCTTGTGAATGCTGTGATGCTGGGGCAGATGGAGCATCCCATAGGAGTGCAGGGGACTCCCCAGCACACTCGGCAGGGGGCCCAGAAGTGGACCAGAAGCACTTCTGGTCCACTTTCAGGTTTACTGGGGAGTGTGGAGGCACCCCCCCCCACATTCCCCTTCTCCTGGCTCAGTGACTGGAGACTTCTGGGTCTGGGGGGCATCCGGGGTCCCCCTGTGACTGATCACCGAGCTGGGGGAGGTGCAGGGGTACTTCCGGGTTCAACACCAAGCACGTGGGATGCTCCATCCGCCCCACCATCGTAGCACTCATGAGTCGCACCTGGTACCTTGAGGTATGTAGAAAAACTTTCAAAGCTGTGTCTATAGCTGAATCACTGATTCTCTGAATCAGCCTCGACTCTTCAGATTCAGATTCAACTGAATTGAATTGGGGACAGTGATCCAAATCAGCAAATTGAATCACTGTCCGCAGTTTGGGCCGAGCCAGAATCCAGTTCGAATATGGCCCATTTCGCACATCCCTAATAACTACTATAACTCTTGTAGCTTCCTGTATTGGGGGAAGCAAATACATCCACAAACTGGCATGCGCAACTTTTTCTATTTCTACTCTTCACACCTGCCTGGCTCTTCTACACCCATGGGAGAGGGTAAGTTTTGGCTTGGAATCATGTTGGTCCTCAAATAGGACACCTTTATTTATTTCGCCCGGCCCCTTTGAGAATTGCTATAGAAGTCAAGGAATGACACTAGAGCAAAAAACTCTTCAGTATGAGCTAGGGTATTGTAGTCAGGCCCAAAGCATCTGATAGGGATTGCAAAAATATGCCTTAGCCAAGAAATGAGATACAAAAGACTGCAAAGCTAAATACAAAATGTTAAAAATCAAAGTCAAGACCTTATGCCTTGAACAAACCTTACAGATAGAAAGGAGGCTATTTTATTCCAGATAATAAATAACCCAGTGCCTTCATTAACCTTTATTCTTTTTTATTAGCAGTTCTGGCACCATGACTCTGAGCTGAGCCCAGCAGGCTGCCCATGCAATGACATTTCAGAGACTGGCAAAGCAGTACAGTGTGTCAGCGTAACACTACCTTGAATTTTTGTCATTCACAGTGGGAAGAGAGCTAGCCAGTTCCTTTTGTCCTTTTGAGAAGGAGTTGAACAAAAATGGAAGAAAAAAAGAAGAGGAGAATTTTATTGGGTTAGTAGGAAACAGACCGGAAAAAAACTCTTTTGAGACTTCACTGACATTATGATAAAATGTGAGGTACTCACCACGGCTCAGGTAAAGTGCTAAAAAACAGAGGAAAGGGTCCTTATCTAATCTAATCAATGGCTAAACTGGGTGATGAAAGTACAAAAACCCCACTATTTAGGAGGTCTTGGAATTAGACGAATGTGTCTTCATGAAAACTTCTGGCTAGAATGGGTAATAATATCCTTTAGATAGTCTGTCTAGGAACTCATTGATGTGCTTTTACCCGTGAACCTACCCTAAGGACTCTTCCAATGAACATATGTGCTAAAGGCACTTATTAAATAATTTTACAAAATAAAATCATTATATGTGTGTTGCAGAGCCCCTGGCGAAGGGTATGGACATGGACACGTGGCACATTTGGACTAGTATGATTTGTGTCAGGTTGGAATACCACTGTACGTGGCAACAGGGTCCAGAGCAGACAGGCAGTCAGCTGACTCTGGGTAAGCACTGTACTGGGTGCTATTACAACCAGGGGAGATGGAAGAAGAAATAATCAGTTTGCTTTGAGCAAGAGACTACCCCAGGATAGAAACAGACACATGCCACCTACACTTAGTTACACCCATGAAATTGTACCCCTTTTTTTTCCAGAAAGCCTCTTACACTGGATTGTAGCAAGTTACACCACTGTAGCATTATATGTCAAGTGCCTGCCTCTTTTACCCCTAATCCCCACAGTGGGGGGTTACACAGGGACAAGTTACACATGTGTAATTAGGGTTTTGTTTCCTAGACCTAGGACTCCCTCATGCTGGATACCACATTGATGTACAGTTAGAGACAGGCCCTGCTGTGATGAGTCTTATTGATGCCTGTGTCAAGAAAATGATATAGTATCTGCTACTTCTAAGTCAGTCACTACTCCTATATTACCATGAGTTAGTTGTCTTAATATTCTTTAGCAATTCCCATTCTTTTAGGCAGAGTAGGGCCAAACTCTCCAGGTCTCTAGAGACAAAGCAGTTGCTTCAGTCAAATCTAATGATATAACAAAACAATACTAATTTCCCTAGAGGTTATTTTTGAAGGTTCACTGGGGATGCTGGAAAAGAAAAGAAATGATTTTCTGGTAAATGCTGCAAGATAGAAGAAAGTGCCATAAGAGATGTTAAAAAGAAAGGAAGTAAAAAGGATATAGTATAAATAATCTGCATTGACTTTTTGTCATTGTTTTAACATGTTTTACGTTGAGACAAGGATTTGAAAGGCTGAATTGAAAAAAAACATCATTCACCTAGTAGGTTGGTACCGGAAGACTGTGGGGACATATGCTCCTTAGTATAACAGATCAAACTCAGCAGTTGTCCTTGGTACAAAATAAACTATTGCTTTTAAGAGAATTAATTGTGTTCTGCTGCATGTTTCCTTTGTAATTGATAGGCCAATAATATGGCTGCTTTCCTCTTTTCTCGTAATGGGATTGCTTAAGCAGACACAAGTTATGCTTGCTTCTTTTGATTAGCAAAAACTATTGCCTCTAGCATTAACTAATTGCTTCCTTGAAAGTTGAGAAGAGCTATTTCTTTTATATAAATGCTCTAATTTAGTTACTCCATGCTCCAAGTATTTGTTTTTGTATTTTTTTTTCAGAAAATGCTGAAAAAGTTGGCTATTCTCTGCTCATAGTATGTAAGTTCATATAATAGAGGCTGTTATGGTAGGTCTCGATCTGAAGAGATTCTGTATAAGACCAGCTATGTTTGCCACCTGCTCGTGCACATTGAGCAATGTCTTGCTACGTTAATCCATTTAGAACATTGGCTATAATGAAGGTGGGGCGTAACAAAGTTTAGACCAAACAACATTTGCAAAAACAGGTACCCAAAGGTAAGGGTCAACCTTAAAGAGGCCTGAGTCTGTCACTAGCTCTGTGATTTCTGAAGGGTAGGAGTAGACCATTCGAAAGATTGAGAGAGAGAGATGCCCTTAACTAGAATGAGGCACTATGTATGCTATTGAAAATCTAGGTTTGGGGGCAGGAGATGTGGACGAAAGAGAATTATTATGCTATGAGTTGACATAAACTCAGATTCCTGACTAACAGGTGGGCAGTTTGATAAAGGTTGATAGGCTTGGTTTATATTCAATATGTTGGGCGTGAAAGGGGACAGAAATAAAATACTGCCAATCTAGGTATATATCACACTATATTTTAATATAGATATTGTGCCTTATTTTATGTGCTGTTGACCACTGAGTTGCCTTCCTTGACAGGCCTCAAGCAAATTTATGTTTATGCAAAGAGATTTGGCTCACAATAGCCTATTAAATCTATTTCATCTAAATCATGATTTATCAAAATGAAGGGTACCATTAAAATGCCCTTCTGTTATGGTGCTCTTTACTGTAAGATCTGTCACTGTTTATTCTGTTCTAGAAAAAGGAACGAGGAAAATGAATACGGTTATGGGCAAGACATTTATTCCCGGTAACCAATGAGACATTTATTCCCATGGAGAATTTCTGAATCTGTCTGAAGCACGTGTTCATCTCAGACACTTTCCATTTCCCATTATCCTTTATCCTTCAAATAGCCTTCCTGTTTCCTGAGACGTTTTCCTTGTGCTAAAGAAGCATTGTGTCGGTCCTGGGAGGGATTCATCCCTCTTCAGAGTGTAGTCAATATTTTCACACCTGCCCGGCCCGGCCCTGCCCTGCCCTTCAGTGTTCAAAGAGGGAAAGGCAGCTTCCACTTACGCTGGGAGATGTAGTGTGAAGGATGCAGTACAAACCCCATTTCCAAGCTTAAATCAGAGAATTTTAGGAAAATGCATTACATTACTTTAATATACTGAGTTACAATAGTTAGGAGATAAGAGCAGGGCTGGGTAATGCCCAGTGGCTCAATTCTGAAGGTCAGTTAGGCTGTTTCAATCACCCATGGCTGTGCGTCCCCATTCAATGCCCTGCGTTACTCTGAGTTGTCACTCCTCTTACAGGTCCTATGTTAGTCTAATCACTCCCTTCCAATCTTGACACGCAGATGCACTGTACCATATATAAGTTTCCCTTTGGGAACAATTGGGACTCTGCATTAGAGATATTAAACAATTACTTTCTGACCATGGTTTATTGCTTCAACCATTAGGAAGTTCCTTATTACAGCGACTATCCATTTATATACAGTTTGAATAACATTCTCCAGCTTATCTGGGTTTTGCAGAACCTGTCTACCACTCCTCGTAGTAGAAAGGAATCTCATGAGGACATCTGCCATTGCATGTCAGCCCAAAGTGTAACTTCACTTCTTGGTGCAAGCTCCTGAGCTAAATAAATACACTTTGGCAAAATTTGTCTGCGTCAGTATACGTAATAAGCACCCACATTTGAGAACACATCTGAAATCACCTAATATCTTATAATTGATTGCTATCCAACAATACTAAATCAGCACACGTCCTAGCTGCGCTGAACAACCCAACTCCTGCTACTGCTTCCAATGCTATTTATTGTGTTACGTATTACATAGTACTAAATGTATCAGCACTCTCAGAGCAGGCACCAGAGCACAAGACTTCCTTCCTCCCTTAGCTACAGAATTAGGCTTGCTCTTGCCTGCTGTATTTCTGCCCCTATGAAGCTTGCATTACTTTCTGAACAACGAGGGTGCCCTCAGCACAGCTCACCTTTTAGCCTAGTATTTATGATGTTTTCCTGGAACGTGGGAGATGGGGATTTGAATCCCTTCAGGTTGAGGAAAGATTTAGATCTGGGCCATTTTTCTGGGCAGCTCTAGCCAACGGAGTTGAATGCAAAAGATGGGAAGTGTCACCACCCCCTGCTGTGAAGCTATACATGAAGGGAGGACTCAGGTGCCTAAGTCTAGGATGAAAACAAGGACTTTTGTGGCTGATATCTTTTACCGGACCAACAGCATGTTCGGATAAAGTTAGACAAGCTTTTAAATGTGAGGAATTCTTCATGAAGTCACCTGATTTTGTTCAAAAGCTTGCCTAATTTTATTCCAGCTATGTAGTTGGTTCAATAAAAAATATCACCCACAAAAACCCTTGCTTCCCACATAATTTCTCGCATCAAGAGTACAAACATCACTCCGACACTACCTAAGTCTAGTCAGGGATTTCAAGCTGTGAATATCAGTGTTGCATAGAGGTCCACTCAGGATGGCAGGAAGGTGCCTAAGTCTGTTAGAAGTAACAGAGGAGTGAAACATCTTTCAGAAACATCTTTCCCCCAGCTCTCAATCTGAATTCCAGCTCAGGTGGTGTAAGCTCTTCCCACTCCGCATATTAAGTGTTGTAAATTCCTGTCCAGAGCCTATACCTCTTCCCATTTACAGGGTAGGGACCCCCTCCACCAAACTCAGCTTTGTAAACTCCACCCGCTTTGTGGCGTGCCTGCATGAGTTTCATCCTAAACTCTTCACTTTCGTCTCTGTCTTTTTATTCTGTATTTGTACAGCATATAGCATGCCAACTAGGGCTCCTATGTAAAATAGTAGTTTAGATAGGAAAGAAGAATAAAATGATGAAGGTAACCAATTGCAGTTATCAGCTACTGAATACTCCTTGTCTTGCAACACAGCCCATACATTGGACTGCTTTGAGTGTGAATGAAGACCTATTAGTTTATGTAAGTACAATGAGGAAGATCTGTATGACTATACAGACTTGAGAGGAACTAGAGTGATCATGGTGCAGAACTAGTGAAGTACTCAATGCAAGTACAGATCCAAACACCACTGAAATCAATAGAAGCACAGCAATAAGTATTACATCAGTGGCCATAGCAAGTATGATAGGTTGAAGCAATTAATGGAGCTGCTTACAGGTATTCCTAAAGATGCCAGACATTGCGTGCAAATGCCCAATTCTCAAATCCCAAAACAAGTGCTCTACTCCCATCTATCTTATGGCAGCCAGAGGAAATGCTACAAGAGCACATTGAAAGCATACCGCAAAAAACCAGATGCTGACATCAAGAGCTGGGAGAACTTGGCTGCTAAACAACTCCAATGACACCACAGCTTCAACTAATCAGCAGCTCATTTCAAGGTGAAGCAGCTTGCCCCCAAAGCAGAGAAGAGAAAGCAGAGAAAAGACAAAGAGAGAAATCCCAGCCTACAGCCTACTCTCCTTGTGGAAAGACCTGCAACTTATATGGGCAGATCTGTGACTCAAGGATTGGTCTCTTAAGTCATCTGAAGACCTGCCAATGACCATTCCTAAAAAATGCCTGGAAAAGGAAAATCAGCAGCCTCATTCAGTAACAACAGATGCAGTAAAAGCCACATTAACCAGCACTTTATTAACCAGCATGCCAATCGATGCATCAAAAGAGAAACCAGAAGTCCCACTTCCTGTTTCACCAAGCCCCACTTTGGCCAACTTTGGACCACGGCCTGGGGCAAAGCACCCTGCTCTGGGCTCCCCTCCCTGTCCCCTGGCACCCTGATGCCAGGGAGGGGCGGCAGTGCACCGGATGTGGTGGGAGGGGCGACGGTCCAAAAAGGCAAAGAAGCCCGTTCACGCCTCTCAGGTAACCGGCATACTCGGTTATCCAGCACTTCCCATTCTTCATGAGTGCCAGATAACAGAGCTTTCATAGATTTCATAGACATTAGGGCTGGAAGGGACCTTGGAAGATCTTTGAGTCCAGCCCCCTGCGCTAGGGGCAGGAAGTCAGCCAGGGTCATAAGATCCCAGGAAGATAAACATTCAAATTTCTCTTGAAGGAGTTCAAAGTAGATGCTTGAACTACCCCTGGCAGCAATCTATTCAACATCTTGCAGGCTCGGACAGTAAAGAAGTTCTTCCTCATGTCCAGCTTGAAATGGTCCTAGAGGAGTTTGTGACCATTCAACCTTGTCATCCCTTGGGGCGGTCTGGTGAACAGGCATTCCCCCAGATCGTGGTGAGCACCCCTGATAAACTTATAGGCAGCCATCAGATCACCCCTGAGCCTGCGCTTTTTCAGGCTGAAGAGTGCCATGGGTCTCAGCCTCTCATCATAAGGCTTGTTTTCCTGACCTCTGATCATGTGCATGGCTCTCCTCTGAACTCTCTCAAGCTTCTCCACATCCTTTTTCAATTGTGGAGCCCAAAACTGGACGCAGTACTCCAGCTGCGACCTCACTAAGGCTGAGTACAAAGGGAGAATGACATCCCAGGATTTGCTTGAGAAGCATCTATGGATGCAAGCCAGCATTTTGCTCACTTTACTAGCTGCAGCATCACATTGCAGGCTCATGTTCATCGTGTGATCAACGATGACCCCCAAGTCCCTTTCATTCGTAGTGCTAGCTAGCATAGTAATGCCAAGCCTATAAGCATGCAAGTTTTTCTTCCCAAGGTGAAGAACCTTGCATTTTTCAGTGTTAAACATCATCAGGTTCCCATCTGCCCATTTCCTGAGTCTGTCAGGGTCAGCCTGGACCACCTTTTCCTGTCCTCAGGTGAGGACGCTTTACCCCAAA
>JAGPOW010001918.1:17168050-17186106 GCA_030014935.1 Caiman crocodilus | reverse complement strand
AAAAGGTTGGACACCCCTGATCTAATGTTTTGGTGCCTGACCTTCAGAGTTTCTGCATTTTCCTATGCCTGAGGAAGGACGGATGTGCCCAAAAGCTTGTGAAGGAAGAAAAATTTTTTTGCAACTGTCTAGTTGGTCTAAGAAAAGATATCACACCTCTACCACACTAACTGCTTCTATTTTTGGACCAACACAGCTACAATCTTTATCCCTGAATCAACACCTTGGGACCTGGAAGCCCATGCCTACCCCCTGCTCCAGTCATTTTTATTTTGAGCCAAATTTGCAAACTTGCAGAGCAACCTCAACACAACAGAATTTCCTTGCCCAGGAGAACCTTTCCATCACCAATCCGCCTGTGAACTATCAAACATTTTAACAAGAACGAAGCATAATTCAACATCCTGCTTAGCATCAGACACCTCTGAAGTAAATAGACTGCGCCAAGTTTTATCAGAGCTTAACTTGCATAACATGAACTTTTCCAGTCAGGAGACCTTATGCCACCCTCCATGTCTCCTGTGCAATATGGATTTTCATGTCTACCAGAGAGAAATTTTACATCTTTGCATTCCCCTATGCCTGAGGAAGGGCAGGTATGCCCAAAAGCTTGCAAATAAAGACTTTTTTTTTTTTGCAACTGTCTAGTTAGTCTAATAAAATACATCACCGGCACCACACTGAATGCTTGACCTTCAGAGTGGAACTCCAAACCCAGAGTTCAGTGACTAAACTCCTGATATAACAGATGATATATATGGAGAGCGTTAGATGTCTTGGAAGGATGGTTAAAAAAATATTGCCAAGCAAGGAACTGGTTAGAGCTAGGCAACTGGCAACAGGGGTGTGAATGAAATTTCAACCCTGTCTGAAGCTTAGGGACCTGACTTAGGGCTTCAAGGGCTGTACCTCCCTACACTCATGATTCAGAGCCCAGCTAGAAGCCTGGAAGTAGGTGCTAAGAACAAAGTAGGGCTCATGAGATGGCGAGAGAAGAAGCTGTGATGCTGTCATCCTCATATTTCCCAATGGTTAGAGCACTCAGGATGTGGAAGTCCTAATTTTAGGCCAGGGGTGGGCAAACTCCAGCCCATGGGCTGGATTCAGCCAGCAATGGACTCCATTTCCCATCAGCCCTTTCCTGCATGGCTGGGGCTAGTCTCCATGGAGACCCCAGCCTCAGCTGTGCTGTGATAGTGCAAAGCTGGGCTTGCCATGGAGAGCGGCCCTAGTCACGCTGGCAGGGCGTGCAGCAGGGCAGAGGGCTGCTCCAGAGCCACTGGGATGTTGCAGTAGGGGCAGAGCTGGGATCTGAAGCCTGCGCGCTCTGGGCAGCGGTGCGCAGGCAGCAGATCGTGGCTCTGCCCAGCTCGGGACCGCACTGTCACCACTGCAAGGAGCCAGGGCAGAGCCATGATTTGCAGCCTGCATGCCCCAGGCAGGGACGTGCAGGCTGCAGATCACAGCTCTGTCCTGGCTCCTTGCAGTGGTGCCAGCTTGGTCTCGAGCTGGGGCAGAGTTACAATCCAGAGTGTGCAGGCTATAGGTCTTGGCTCTGCCCCGGCCCCGGAATAAGCTGCCCCCACTGCAAGATCCCAGTATGGAAACTGGCCCCAGTCACATGGCAAGGGGCTGCTGGGAAATGGAGTCCAGCTGCCAGCCAGATCAGCCATTTTGCTCACCCCTATTTTAGGCCCTATTCAGCCCATATCTCCCACCTCCTATTAGAGCATCCTAACTACAGGCTAGATTGGGTGGGGCTATTCTCCACCTGTCCTGGGTGCAGAAGGAAAGCCAAATACGCATGTTCAGGAGCTACTAGTAGTCAGGGCCTGACTAACCCCAGCTGGCCCTGCTTACCCGTGGGCCTGGCTGCCAGCTGCCTAATTGCAACCAGATGGGTGCACAGGACCAGCAACCCTATTCAACAGCATAAACGCTTCTCTTGATAGCTGAGAGTCAGCCTGAATCCCTGTCTGGTTCTGCCTCTCTCTGACTCCAGTTCAGGCCCCTGGCTTCTGACCTTCATTCAGCTCTTGGCCCCTGCCCTTCATCCACATTTATCAAACCTTGAACTGTCCACATCCTGCTTCTTCAGAGGAGCAAATTAACAAGGAGTATTTATTAGCACACTCACTCACCTCAGAGTGGGGAGTCTTGGGTTCGAATCCCTCGTCTCAGCGCTACTTAGCATATATCTCCTTGCTTAATTTCGGTTTAATGTAAAATGCATAAATAAACCAGAGAGGAGGGGGGAAAAAGCCAGAGTGCCCTCCCTCCTTTGGAAGTCTCAGTGGGTATGCATCATTCCAGCTCACATCACATTAAAACGATAGAAAGTTGAGTTATTAGTGCAGGTGTCCTCTCTCCAAAAGGTTATGTACTCATTAAAGAGATATTAACGTGGAAAGAAAGAAAAAAGCATGAAGCAGTCCAATTAAAACCATTTGTCATTTTCATTTCATTTTTATTCTGGACTCTCACAACGCTAACCTTTCACTACTACACAAAAATGGTGAGCCAGTGACCAAAATCAGCTTTGCCTCAGTAGAGGGCAATTTGGAGAGGCGATGACAACAAGCCTGGCATATGTAGCCCTACAGCATATACCACTGCAAAACTGACATCTAGAATCAGGGGTCCCTGAGCAGTAAGGTGAGATAGGAACATAATAATATTTTTTACAGATGAAGTGATGGGCTGGGAGACTGAGGGAAGACTCAGCTTTAACTTATGTGAAGCACCCAGGGCCAATCCCCAAAAGGCTTAGGCATCTAGTTAGGTGAATTATATTAATTATATGTGTGCAGTGAAGCATGCACATACTGCTTAAAGGCTCAGGGATGTGATTTATGCAACGAACAAACATTTTATCTTGAGAGGAGCTCAAGTCACTTATTTTAGTACCTAAACATAGTTACATATACCCATTTTAGCCCCATCTGGACCATCTACGTGTTACACTTAAATTGTGATTAACCAGTTAATCGCCTCTTAAGTTGTCACGCATTTGCTCAGTTAATGGCTTGAGAAAAGAAGGAATAAGCCGCTAAGTTATTCCACAAAAGAGGTGTACTAATAATTACTGTGTTGCACATTCCTATCATGCCATGAATTGAATGTGTGATCTGATCAGAGCCCCATCAGGGCTCCCAGGTGGGGGCCCATGTGCACCCCTGAGCACCTTATGCAGGCTCCCAGCTATGGGAGCACATGCCCGCACAGCTGGGAGCTCCATCGTTCACGGGGTTCCCAGTCACAGGGGCACCCCATGCATCCCATGGCCAGAAGTCAGCAGCTGATATGAGCTTCCAGTCCCTGGGGTGCTCCAGGACACCCTGCAGCTGGGAGCCCGCATCAGCTGCAGACGCCCAACTGTGGGGACGCCTGGAGCACTCCTGCAGCGGGAAGCCCATGTCAGCTGCAGACTCCCAGGCATAGGGATGCCTGGAGTGTGTCTGAGGCTGGGAACCCAGGTCAGCTAATGGGGCTCATGGCCATATGAGTGCATGGTGCACCCCCGTGGCTGGGAGTCCTGACAGCTGAGAGGGCTCCCAACCATAGGAGCTTGCCACTTGCCGGTGCTGGGGAAGCCCAGAATTATGGCTCCTCCTGCATCAGGCATGATGGGATCCGACTCGCGATCCCACAGCCACTTCCTGCCATGCGAGTGACATGACAGGACGTGTGATTGTGTGGACTGCACGTCAGATACCAGCGTGCCTTCACCTGCACGTCTAGAAGGGCTGCTCAGCACAGAAGTCTGCAAATACTGTAAGAGATTAACCAAGTAACTAACATCATACAATAGGTGACTACGGTGCGTTACAATGGAAGAATCCCAAATCTGAGGCATGAAAGATGATCCTGCTACTCAGAACGTGAAAAAAAACCCCCAGAAAACACAAAACCTGATTCACCTTATTTTACAGCCTCAAACACACTTAACATTTCTTGCCTACTTTTTGTTTCTTCTAAGAGGGATTTGAAGGGAGCAAAGAAGATAATCAAAAAGGTGCTTCCCCAGTATCAGATTTCTTTAATTGCTAGCACTTCCCTTGAAGTGGTACTAATTACATTGTAGCTGGCACTGTATGTACAGTAGCAACTAAATTACATATCATTAAACATTTGGTCTAATTACACTGGAAAATGTTTGTAAGTGAGGAGTTTGTTCACTGGAGTCGCTCTGTTAATTACTGCATAAAGGTATGTAGCTCCCTTCAAAATATTTTATTTCTAAAAATAATAATAAAGAGAAAACTGTTCCACAGTGGAACAAAAGGTCCAAAGCATGCCATTTTCTCTAGGATGGATTTCCTTTTTAAGAGAACTGAAAAAACTTTTCCAATTTTTCCTCTTTCCAGCTTCCGAGGCGGCCACATCCTGGCTTCTAATATCCTTCCTGAGTCCCGTTGAAAATTTTCTCGAGAATACAATGTTGCCACGAACGCTTCTGTGTAATCAAACACACATTTTTCTGAAAGACACTTTTCAGAAGGTGTCCAACCAGTTTCTATTAAAACCTACCTGCTGCTTGCTGTATCATGAGAAAACCCAATTGGTGACATTTTTAGGAGAGTTAAAAATATTGCTTCCTTTCACTGAATGATTACATTAGCTTTTGTTACCCAATCTGCAAAATGCTTTAAAAAGAGGGGAGAAGAATAAAAAGAACAGTCTTGGTATGACTTTGCCTTGCTTTTTTCACATAAGCTTTTTTTTTTTTTTTTGAAGGCATTTTCAATTGTATTTAATGTTTTGCATTTTCAATGTCTGCAGATGTTGTTTGGCAGCAGGATTCACACTCAAGTTGCATTCACATGCCCACATTTTCCATCCATGCTTCTGTGATTGCTTTTGCTTCAGCCATTACCAGACTTCACCATGGGATGTTAAAATAAGTGGACCTTGGCAAAACAGCCCAACAGTTTTTTTGAATAAGTTGTAGGGAGACCTAATTTCTTTAGTATTCATACAACACCGCACACCAGGGAGGACATCAGTCATTTTTGCATAACGCTGAAACAGCATTTCCTTTTGATATGTTACCATAGGTATATTCATCAGTACCTGATACTAACAGATTAGTAAGCGAACTAAACAGCAGTCCTTTAAAGAATTCAATAGACTTTTCATATGCCACAGGAGAGACATGGAAAATAATGCTTCATCTTCTAGGAAACTTAATGTAATCTGTAAGGTAAGACATTTCAGGTACAACCTCTGCATTACCAAATAGTGCATTTACACATTAGGCACCAACACTCATCCAGCAGCTAACCTCAAGGTTAAACAATCTGCTGATGCTAAAGAAATGAAAGCAGTGGTTATGAATTACAGCGCGAGATAAACTGTTCTTCACAGGAAGTGACATGACAACCCAAGCAATCATACAGAACACAGAAATGGATCGATTACTGACTGATGATAATGCTTTTCTCTTCACCAATCCAAGAACAGATAAATTTTCACCCAAGGAATTCAGCTTTACTGCAAATGAATGAGAGACTAAAACAGCTCCTGGGGGTCAATAAGTATTTGAGTGTGTGAGGCTCAGCGTTTGGTGGTTCAGTTAAGATGAGCATAAGTAATGTTTGCATGCCTTTCAGAACATTATGTGAGCTTATCCTCCCTCCTGTGAGCTAAAAAGTTGGGCCCTGAGCCCACAAACGCTGAGTTATACGTGCACACAGTCACGTGGCACAGTCAATCCAGCTCCTGATGAGTTGAAATAAGCTGATAGATCATAGCAATAGTCGACTTTTTTAAAAGCACATTGAGAATGCAAATTTTATTAAATATTAATATTATTGTAAAAAAATGCATTCTAGTAGACTCCAAGTGCAACAGAAGTTGCTTGATGGATTTTTATTTATTTTTTTGGCTGTTGTGAATACATTTGTTGCCAATTTAAAGGACTGCTGAGAAATGTGGACGGGCCTGATTCTTCGTTTTAAATATTTTTCCCACGCGGTTCGTAGAGCCTGGATTGCACTCTGCCCTCAGCCAGCACTGAGACTCCCACTGACATCAGCAGCGTGTGCTCATCCAAAGCAGCTTGTGGTCCTCAGAGATTAATCGCTACTCCTTTTATGCAATGTATAACCTACATCAGCAATCCATTTTGCATGTTGCTGGGTCAGATGGGCACTTTTACATGTGCTCCGGGAGGAGGGCGGGGGGCTGGGGCAGCACTCGAATTAGCGCGGCTCCAAGAAACACTCTAATTAAAGTGCTGCCGCATCTCATGTATCGCCATCTCCATGCTTCAACATGGCAGTAGGGGCGCTTGAACTCAATGCCATACCTAGGCTCTTGGCGACTCTGGGCAAACTTTTAGTATTGGGCTATCCTTTGCCAGATATAAGGCTAATACTAATCGCACAACAGGAGAAAAAAAACATTTTCAGGCCCCCTTTCTGTCCAGGCCCCAGGTGGCCACCCAGTTTGCCCATGCCTGTGTCCAGCCCTGCTTGAACTACAGCTCATTTGAAAGCGCAGCCTCTGCACTCGTGTACAGGCACCCACAATGTGCCCATCTTTATGAAGTATTTTTCCCATAGGTCGCGCCCCATCTCTCTTGTGCTGCAAGGTCTCTCACAGCGATGTATTTGAATGACTCCAGATGCTCTGCTGCATGAGAAGGTACATGGTTAGCTAAAGATACAGGATACAGTCAATGAAGAAAAATGACTAATTTTTAAGAGTGCTTCAACCTGGTAATTGTGCAGATCCCAGGTTAACGTTGCAAGGTGGGTTTTAAATAACATATCCAGGCCTGGCTAAAATCAAAAGCCTTTCTCGGGGGGGGCGTTTCTGAAGCAGCATTCTGCTGAGCTTTTTAGCAAAAATCCACACTAGACCACATTCTCACGGTGTGATGTTTTAAGGAAGGGTATTTCAGCTCCTTCTTAAAATAAGGCAACTTGAAGGATGTCAGTAGCCACCGTGGAATAGCTTGATCTACTTGTTTTTTAGGAATACATGGATCTGTTCTGTTCTGGTCTGTGACCGGCATCTCTTTTCTCCAGCGTCCAACATGAAGCCAAGCCTCACAGAACTACTTTGAGACTTGAAAAATACACATACGTATACACATGCACATATATATATATATATATACACACACACACACACACACACACACACACACACACACACACACACACACACACATAAACATGCACACACACACACACACACACACATATATATATATATACACACACACACACACACACACACATAAACACACACACATACATACACACACACGTGCATGCACACACACATCCTAATTAAACCAGAAACAGTAACACGGGGGGGGAAAAAAAATCTCCACACCCATTCCTCCTCCACTTGGAACCATCTATATGTACCAGAAGGCTTGCAAACGAATATGATCTTCTTCTAATCTGCTTTCATGGACATTGAGAGCTTGCAGTGTCATTCTTATATGAACCGAACAACCAGCGCTTGTGGGCTCTGCCTCATACCATCACCTCATACTGCCCTGTAGCAGGTGCCCTGACTCAGCAGGCTAGATGGGCTGTGATTAGTAGGGCTGAAAGAAAAACGACCACACTGATATTCAAGCTGTTTGAAGAGAGGTTTACTGCCCCCCAAAGAATCGTTTAATTATAATACACCATTTTCTTTAGATCTGCATATAAAAGAGTTAATTTGCCTAAGCACGCACCAATGGGGCTAGCAGATAAAGGTTTTTTTTATTAGATATGTGCCAACCAGTTCAATAATTATTTGAATACTGTGGAGACCTCTTAAGTGTGTAGTCCTGGCAAACAATAATTCTGTTCAATTAATAAGTTTATTGCCTTCACAGATACCCTTTTCAAAATGCTCCGCCATCCACGTAGTGCCGCTGAGACGCACGTTGTGAATATCTTAATTGCACGGATAAGTTCTGGGGACTTGATACTGTTGAATCACAATGCTTTAAAAATGGCTTAGTGCCCCCATTGCCAATGGACTAACCCTGATGTAACAGAAGGGCCTATGTGCCAGAGCAGTGGTTTTCAACCTGGTTTTTCATTTGCAGACCTCTAAAAAATTTCCAGTGGAGTTGCAGACCCCTTTGGAAATTCAAATGGAGGTGCAGATCCCTTTGACTTGTAAGTGTTAGTATTCATATATTTTCCATTGATCGTAGTCATCTTTCGCAGACCCGCAGGTGCCCACGGACCTTGGGTTGAAACCCACTGTTTCAGAGCCTTCTTCGATAATCATTTCGAATTTAGGATTTCCGCAGGTTCCTGTTAAATTTAGCACCTCAACCACTACGTCTCAGCTGTGCCCCTTCTCACCTCCAAGCAGGACTCGATGTGGTGTTGAGCAACGGCGGCCTTGCGCTGTGTGCCCTGTCACTTCCATCTTCCCACTGTTGGAGCTGTATCAATTGCTGCCACCAAATCTAACTAGGGTCCTCATAACTTTGGATCTCTAGATGCATATTTTCTTTAAGTGACATGCCCCATACTTTTAAAGCAATGATAAATTCATATTCATGATCCAAAACATGTCATACCAATGAGGAATACGCCAGCAGACCGGGGGTGGGGGTTGAACCCTGACTGGGACACGATGCGTACGTAGAAGCCTTTATTGTTCATGAAGCTACTCTAGTAAAATTGTGCATTTACCAAGACTGTTTTGCTTGGCTCCTGGGTCGTGACTTTACTATACCACTGCAAAGTACATGTCTACTCTAGGTGTGCTTTGCCGGCGTAGTATACTTATCTTCCTATACGGCTCAAGCACTCCCAAGGTAGACATAACCTAATCTATAGTGTTTAGGACCATTACCGCATCCTGGTGTGCTACTGATTTATAGCTGTTGTTTACCTGAAACATCATTGGCGTTAGGAGGATATAATGCTTTTTTTTCTTGTTAATAATAATAAAACCAAGTTATCTCTTAAATTAATAATAATGCATAGCTTGGGCATTATTAGCTCAGGTATCTCTTAAATTATTGCTAATACTTAGACCATACAAAGCATTTTGAAGTCATAGAATCCAACCCCCTTTATGGGGGAAAACAAACCTCTTAGGAAAAATATTTAAAATGAAGAATCGAGCCATTCTGCATTTCTTGGCAGTACTTTAAATTGGAAACAAGTGTATTTACAACATTCAAAAAAAACCCCATCAAGCAAGTTCTTTTTTCAATTCAAGTCCACTGGAATGCACTTTGGGCTGTAATACGCATGTTTTATAAAACTGACATTCTCAATGTACTTTAAAGAAAAATAGAAAATTGCTATGATCTATCAGATCACTTGTCAAGAGCTGGAGCCCACAAACCTGAACAAAAGTTAGTGACTGCAATGTGAGTGTGTGTATATTTGTAAAGCAATACTGGTATTAGCCTCCATTTTATACACTGGGAAACAGAAAAGCAGAGAATTTAAGGGATTTACCCACAGCTGCACATTGAGTAGAGGCAGGGTCAGGAATAAAACTCCATTGTTGCTTCTGCATAATGCAGATATGATTTTTTTAATGCTAATGTCTTCTCTAACTATGGTTCTAGTCCTACAGACACCTGTACAAATGAACAGCCCCATTATGTGCACTAAGTATTTGAAGAGCCAACTCTTGAAATGAGTTGGATTCAAATGAGCATTTAGGATTGAATTTCAATGGGTCCTTTTTTTATTTCAATATAACATTTCCCTTCAATTTCCCGTATTAATTTTTCTTATGCAGATTATTCTAATCAACTTTTTAATGCCATTCACAAACCCTCACGCTAAGTTTTCTATTACACTTTAGAACAACTAACCACGTATGACATCTAATCTTTTATCATGTACACCGTCTTTATTTAAGAGAGATTTATTTGCAATCTCTGTTCTGTCTGCTCATTTGGGGGATTATCTGGAGATCAGCAAAGTGACTCAGGACAGAATCAGGCCCTTCTCCTGACAGTGTTCATTCTAGTGCAAAAGTTACCAAAACTCCAAGTTTGAAGCCTTGGAACAGCTAGTCCATCCCTTTTAAAATGATCTGAATACAAGTCTACGAAACAGAGAGAACAAAGCAATGCAGATGTAACGCTTAATGCCAAAGCCCTGTAGGAAGCTTTTTGACTATTTTACTGGTTTCATTGTACCTGGACGGGCACTGAATGCATCAATGGATGCCTGAAATACGTCAGCTGTAGGAACCCTAGTGACAAAGTGGTTTTATTTTGATGCACTTATAAAAGTATGCTGTACCTGAAAAGGTTCGAGTCTCATATTTGCATGCAAGCAGCATAGTTTTCATCAGCCAGCATCCACATTCTGATTCAAGACCTCTTCAGCTCCTCGGGTCCCATCACTCCACTTCCTAATTCCATCCTCCATCATGACACTGGAGCCTTCCTCCAAACCCTCCCCCTCCCTCTAACAAACTTCCACAATTACGCTCTTTCCACGTGGCCGATTCCCTTGCTGACTCCTCCTGGTCAGTGAATTGCTGTTCCCAATAGGGCATGTAATCCAAGCTCATGCCTCCCCAGGGCTGCTTCCTGGTGCAGTGTATATGGTACAAGCACATGCTGCGAATCCAGATTTCCCACCAGTAGAGAGGAGTCACAGGAAGACATTCACCCTGCTGCCTTTGGAGGCTAAGCTTTGCCATTAAGTTCAAACTAAATCGTTCTCCTTATCATTTGTGGTAGCAAGAGAAAAAAGGAAATGAGCAAAACCTGCAACTTACAGCATCTAAACGTTGGAAGTCTTCCCCTTGGCATTGTCTTAGATAGGAGTCTCTTTTCCTGCTGAACCTGGTCCTTTGTCTTCCCATAGCACAGGCTCTGTGCTTCTCTGCCTCAGTCTCTCTCAATCTATTGCTAGTAGAGTCCTGTCTCTTGCCTACTCTGTTATCAAAGCCCCTGGGTGCCATGCCTACCTCCTACACAGTTTTCTTCCCTTGCCATGCTGTCATTTGTATTAAGGTTATTTGCATTACTCCTGGTGAACCTGCCATTTGCTGATGTGGCTTGTGCCCCTCCAAACTCCAAATTCGCCATATATCTAATACTGTGCACCAGCTTCATTTTTTCCTACTATGCATGAATACCATCTTTAACGCCAAAATAGATATCATTGGGACTTATTTAATTTCTAATGCATTTGATGGCTTAAATATCCTGTTAGTCTCCATTCTGAAATAGCACGCAGGAGAGACTTTAATTTCTCTGCATAGATGTGAAGTTGCAACTGGAGTTGATGCTACAGCAAAATATTTTTCCTTTTGATTTTAGCAAGAAACGAGGCTCCCATCCACGCTGCAGCCTCGTAATAAAATAGCTCTTGGCCTAGATTTATCACATGCGACTCTCCCTCTGTTTGGAGGAACCTTGCAGGCAGAAAATTTAGGTGAGTGAACTTCACTGTCTGCTGCTCTCCTCATTAGGCAGGTGGGAAAATTAAGCTGATTCTATCATCCCTTTACTAATACACAAGTGGCGCATTATATGCTGGGGCTTGCTAGCGAAAGAATCTGACTGTGTCTCTTTCTCATTAAACTAACAAAACACTTTATTCTGTACTCGAGCTGAATGCAGAGTTTTTGCCGTGCGGCTCGTGTTTCAGGCAGCCAAAGGCTTCAGATCAGTTCCGTTCTCGGCTGCACAAGTCCCGCAGATGCCGAACAAGAAAGATGAGAGCTCCTCTAAAACAGATGTTCCTGGTTTGAAACACTCTCTTTGGCTAGTACCTACGAGTTTCTCTCTCCACTGCGTCTGAAGGTAAGCGTGGCTCATTGCCAAGATGACCCGGCTTCCCAGTTGCTTCAAGCGGTTCCATACGCCTGTTATATGTCTACTAATTTAGCTCAAAAGCGTTCTCCCAGGAACTCGTTGCACTGAATTCTGTCCAGCTGTAGTTTGTGTGCATCGCCATTTAAGCGCTGAGTGCATCCTCTCTTGTGCTGGATGTTTATACCCGAGCTCTTGAAAAAAACTACGTTAAAAAATGGGAATATAAATTTCCTATTCAAGTCAATGGGAGCTTCAGAGAGGCATGCTTTCTAAAGCAGTATTTTGTTCTTAATGGGTACATGTGCAATTACTACGTGTGCAATTACTGTGAGGCAACAAATTCCGGTGCTTATCCCCATATGAACGTGCGCCCAGGACTCCAGCATGTTGAGCCGGGACCAAGCAGCCCCCCTGTACTGAAGCACCCTCATGCCTCAGCCAGTGAGGTCAGTGCCAACACATGCATGGCTGTGCACTAAAAACCCCCGCAGCAGGGGAGTACTTGCATTTACAAGTGCTACCCGATTTATTGGTGTACTAGTTTATTAATTTACTGTAGCCTAATAGGGCTCCACATGTAGACACTGAGACGTTTACTGTGGAGCTAATTAGGCAGCTTCCCAGTAAACGTCTGATGCAGATGTGCCCAGTGAATAGATGCACCCAAAATATCTATTCCCTCCAAGTTGGTTTGCTAAGGATTATTTTAATATTGTAAATATTGCTCTATCTAGTGGCTTCATAGAGAAGGATACACAGAAATGTCGTTGCCCTATCTTTAACATGACCTGTTTTTCTTGGTTTGCCCATCAGTATAGTTTCTGTATGCGTTCTACAGCTATAGTCCAGACACTTCCATCTCTCTTTCTCTTCTTTCTACCCAGAAGCAAACAAAAATATAGCTTTTAGTATATTCTAGAGAAATGGTTCCCAACCCTTTTTTGCTGTGACCTGCTGCTGGGAAAGGAGTGCGGCGGCGGCAGTGGCGGCCACCCAGGGCGGGGGGAGCTCCCGGTACGTGGTGCAGCTCGTCTTTTGTGTGCGGTGCCACTGGCATTGCCCCTGCAACCCTTATTTGGGTCGCGACCTGATGCTGGGACTGCTTTAGAGCCTAAGCTTCCCTCTTTTCCTTCCCCAGCCTGAAGCACGAGGGTTAGCCACAGTGTACAAAATACAGCCACACCAAAACCCTGCCAGTCATCACCTGTGTTCTGGAATGGGAGAGCAGACCCAGCTTTTCTGACGATGTCATTTATTGACTGATTTACACCCGCTCAGAAATTGGCCTCGAAAATCCTTGTCTTGTCGTATTTTCTTTATCTCCAATGCCAGGTGGGATGCTGCTTCCACAACTATCCTGACACTCCAGTCTGAAGCCCAAGACTTAGCACAAGTCCAATGCCATGTTTAAGGTCTGATACCCAGTCAAGTTATTGTAGAGTAAAATCTGCCTTCATTTCAGCAAATTCATTTCAGTCACATCGGATTTAATTTCAGCATTTTATCCCAGGTTAATGAAGTCTCAGGCATTTTCAAACTAAATCAACCTGATTAGCTGGGTGCAAACAATTAGCAAACTGAATACCTCTTCAGTAGCATAAGTGAGAAGGGCGACCAGGGTAGCAGCCCCTGGCACTGCCTTCTCCATGGAGCCACCCCTTCTCCACCTCTGCACCGAGCAACACCATCTAGTTGTACCCTATTTATTTTGTGGTTCCTAAAGGTGTTGAAGTAATAGCTGAGGGCTGATTGGTAATAATTATATATCCACCTCCTCAAAGAAGGTCGGAATGCCTCAGATCAGGACTCATTCAAAATATTTTTTTTTACTGCAAATGCAAATGCAAGCTGCTAAAGCCTATTCTCTCTCACACAGTTCATTGACTCAGACCTAGAAGCTCACATACCCCAGCTGTCTGGACTCTAGAGTAAAAAAGCCCAGAGGAGCCAGCCCCAGGCTGGCAGGAGGAACAGCTGAAGCAGGTAACAAAAAACAAGGACAATATTTTCAGCCTGCTTTCTGCAGGTCTCACTCTAAACCAGTGAGAAAGTATTATTTTTTTATGCAACACGCATTTTTTATGCAACTTGTGGAATTCATTGCCACAGGAGGTGGTGGAGGCAGATAACAAAATCAGGCTCAAAAAGGGACGGCATAAATTAATGTTCAGCTCTACTAGTAGCTGTTGAAAAGAGTGGCTGGAGATGTTTCATCTGGCATCTCTAAACCAATAACAGCGGATTCCAGGGGGGTTAGTGAATGGGGGATTGATGGCTGTAGAGATATCCAGTACAATGCTCTCCCTCTACAGCATCCATTTTCACCACTGTCAGAGACAGGGTACTGGGCTAGGCAGGCCATTAGTCTGACCCAGTATGGTACTTCTTATCTTCTTTATGTTCTTATTTGCAACCAGGGCACCACAGAGTGCCATGCAACATTAGCACTGGTATGCATTCAAACATGACTCGCAAGACTAAACCCAGAGCTTTCAAATTTGAATCTACATTATTTAAAATATGCTGATCTCTTGTGGTCTGAGTTCTTTGCAGCAACAGAAAAGCTGTAGCCAAAAACTAAGTGAAAACTAAGAGCTGGCATTTTCTGAGGGGATGCTTTGAGTCTAGAAAAATTAAGAACCGCTATCACAGGCTCATCTCTCCACTGACTGAGCATCTATGCCAAGCCTTCCTGTTCCCATCCCCATACCTCTTGCTGCCCTCTTTTCTTTTCTCCTACCACTTGACCCATCTCTTGATTCAACACCACAGCAAGTATTGAAGAAAAAACAGAACAAAGCAAAGGCCATAAAATAACACCGTATCTGACATCATGTTCTTCATGGTGCTTAAATGTTCATTTCCTTCCACAATCCCTTTCTCTGCATTGTCTGTGCAGACTGAATCTTTATATAGTGCCTGGTGCAATGTTCGGTTCCCAGTTGGCCTTGAGAGCCAGATCTTGAAAGCCATGTCGGTGCTTAACACCCATTGAAACAAATTGGAGCTAGGCAACTAAGTACCTACACAAATCTGAGCCTTAAGCACAGCAGTAATAACCACTTTCTCCTGCATATAGTGGATCAAGGACCTTGGATGTTTTTTATTATTTAGCAATAAAAAGCTGTTTCTATTGGGCAAGGGCGGTTCTTTAATCTTATATCATTATGGAACCATCTATTGTAAATTCAAACCCTGTATATGGCACTTTTGCAATCCTCTTATCTGACTTATTTTTTAAATGATAATAATTAAAGTAATGAAATACAGTATAAAAAGCCCATGAGCTAAATATATTTTTGCATAGGAGACCCCAAACTTTTCGTCTTTTTTACTGTCAAAATACTTATAATCCTCTTTATACACTTTGGACCATATCCAGCATCTCTGACCTTTATTACTACTACTATTAGTAGTAGTAGTAGTAGTAATGATAATAATAATAATGAAAAGGAATATTTCAACCTAGCCCAAGGAGTGCTTAAACTGAGTAGCGACATAACCTTTTGTCTGTAATCCATGCCCTTCTTTGTTCTTCCTCGTTTAAGCTACTTTTTCCTTTGGCTGGTTAACCCATCATCAAGGGAACAATACTGTAATGCCATCCACGGATACAGACTCTTGCCACATTTGTGTGGAATCCAATTGATTTTTTTAAGGGATGTCATCTTGCATGCCTTGTCCATGCCAGGGGATTGCACTGCTCTTGTTCTGAGTAGCGTGATTCGGTCTTCTACCTTCTATCTTGGGAGTGCCATTCCTCAGCAAATGATGCTGATAAAGAAGCTCCATGATCAGTTAAACTCATTGACTCACCGAGGACTATGTCCTGGTTGCAGTTTCTTCTCTGATCCTCTCTCATGGGGGAGCTATTTTTTTTCTAGGTCTCTCTACTTTTTGCAGTGATGTTTGTTTTAGGTGGGGTTTTTTTGCTACTAACAAAATAATAAACTTAGCGTGATGAGTGAAAGGGTGAGAGTCAGTGTTACGGCGGAGCCTAAAGCTCATTCACATCTTTGCAATTCTCACATTTTGATGTTCTTCCTCTTGTTAGACTAGGGAGCTAACACCCTGAGCCTCTAGGATATGAGATGAGTTAATCCTGTCCTGGGGATGCATCCTCCAGGGGATACTTCCTCCTTTACCTGGCATATTTCAAGTAGGAAATAAAGGGATTATGGTAGCTGGAGGGAAGGTGGCTGCCTGAAACAGGAGGTACATAAAGAAATCTAGTACAGAATAAGTACTAACAGCACCTGTTATGAAGTCCTGTTAAAATGAGGCTTGAATACATCTCCAGCAAGGTCCTGGTCACCACTCTGCAGCTAGCTCTTTTCTGCTTCCTAAACAGCAAAGGTACCAGATTACGGCAGAGCAATTTTCTTAATAGGGGAGAATAGTCTGAGGGTGCAGACAAATGTTTGCCCCACCTGGCCTAAAAGCACATGGCTTAGTTTGATTTGGGAGTGGCGTGTGGTCACAGTGCTGGAAGCTGTGCTGAGAACCTGGTGTCAGTAACTTGGGCGGGGGGGAGAGGCAGGCAGAATTGGGCTGGGGTCTGTGGGAGGGTTTGGCGGAGGAAGGGAGCTGGTGGATCTGCGGAAGGGGTTGGGGAGTGGTCAGAAGGCGAAAATAGCCTAGTCGGGGTCGGGGTGTAGAAAGAGCATAGCCTGGGGCTGAGTTCCAAACACGTGCAGACACTCAACGGTTTGGCCTAACCTGTTCCCTACTTAGGTGAAGTAACTTAGATCAGGCCTGCTATTTTTATCCTGGCAAACTCCCCCAAACTTCTGCAAAGATGGCTATTTAAGGCATTTATACACGTGTCTTTGTCCGCTTCAATGCACTGGAGATCCACCACGTGGGAACAGACTTGATTAATTGAGTCTGTTTGGCACGTGACCTGATGCGCCCAGCCCTGTCAATTTAAATGTAGCATCTGCACATACCCGGACAGTTAATAACAGTGAGCTAGGCCATTATACTTCACTAATCACCATTATTATACGATTGCATCTCATGAGCAACATTTTCCACTTCTGGTTGCCAATGTTTCTTCTGCAACAAACAGCTTCTTGTGGCTACAGGCTAGCATGGCATTATATGAAAAATTGCCTGCCCTTTTTCAGCAGCCCAGAAGATAAAGCATGTCAACATGGAACGCCTAAGGCATTGCCTGAGGCCGGTAAGTCTTGTCTTTATTTCCATGAAATTAGCATCAACTTTCAGTTCTTTTTTGTTGCGTGTGTGGGGGGGAGGTTTCACATTAGTAATCTAAAGAGAATCTAATTGATCAAAGGATTGATTTAGTTCTGCATGTACATAATCGGATTTGGATATGTATTGTTATATCAGCACCGGAAAACTGTTGCAACTTCCAGAGAATCTTAATAGACTGTCATCATCTGAGGATGAGTGTTAAGTAGGATTTTTTTCCTGTCAACCTCTGCAGACAAGGATCAGACTCATTTTTGCCATTGGACAATCTCCAGTTGGACTTTATATTTGTGCTACAGTGTCGGTCAGCTTACTCCTAGACTTGGACTATGATACACTGCTCTGACATAGTTGTTAGGTACTTAAATAACTTTGTGGGCCTGGGCCCCTCTGACAAGAGGCGTGTCTACATGAGGTGCTTTAGCGTGCAGGAGACTAATCTACTGCACAGTAAAGCATCACCATGTACACGTGCAGGTGCTTACTGTGCAGTAAATTAGTCTACTGCACAGTAAATTCACTACCTGAATATGAAAATGTACTGCTCGGTGCTCAGGAAAGCCAAATAACATTAACTGCATGTATAGATGTGCCCTATAGAAAGTAAGAGTAGGTCTCTATTTTCTCATTGACCCCGATGCAGAAAGTTTTTTTAATAGCAAGGGTGGGCAAGGTCTTTTTGTTACAGCTGGCCTGAAAATAAATACCCAATAATCTAGTAAAAACAGACCTAAGATTCTCCCTTTCACTTGAACAAAGGCAGCTTCTGCATGCACAAGAACTTCACTCACAAATCCCAAAGCTACACTCATATACACATAGTTTTACTGTTGTTTCAGGTATAGAACCATGTTTAAACCCGCGCAATACAAGTGGCAATTTGGATGGCACCAGCCACCTCCAAAGCACGGAGCTTGAGCTAAGAGAGTAAGGCTCCATAGTGGAGAAAAGTGGTCTCATATTCTTGGGAACCATTTATGTAGAGTTTGTGAGGAGCTGAATTTCTTTCCTGCTGATGGGCATCTATTGGAGCAAATAGGTAGGTATAAATATTAAACACACGGAC
>JAGPOW010001918.1:17116075-17167641 GCA_030014935.1 Caiman crocodilus | reverse complement strand
CCCAAGTATTTTCAAGTATGTATCCTGATTACGTCTCTCCACAATGCACCATGTCATTGGCTTGCTTTTGTGCAAGGTAATAGGATCGGGTTCCTTTAGTGTTTAAATTCTCCTTTCATGTTACCAGCTCAATGCAGATATTTGTAAAGTTCCAGCCACAGTAACAGGCAAAGGTATATGAAGTTCAGTTTATTCCAGTCCCTCCTGCACTCCTCCCCACCACCCACTTGTGGCTTTCATACTAACAACTTTGTAATTGAATGTGAGACCTTAAAAAAGTGAGGGGCATAGGGTCTTTCAACACTGGTACCTTTTTTCATGTTTCTATTTGAGGGTGTCTGGAAGTAAAATTGGGGTCGTACAGAATAGCCTTTGTAAAAACAACCATGTCATTACCTTCACGGTCTTCAGGGATTCTGCTAATTCTAAAGGTATTATGGCACAAGTTCAATCTAATCTACTTTCTAAATCATCACAGCATTTCCCTAGCTGGCCAGAACTAGCTTTATAAAAGTTTATTTTCTTTCTGCAATGAAGATGTGGTCTCATATTTTGGTTCCTGATTTCATTTCAGCAAAACTCTTTTATTCCAATGAGTCCTAAGGCAATGTTAATCTTTTATAAGACTACACTTTTTCCCCCCCAAAATGAGTAATTAATGTGGTAGTTGCTATCTTAATCTACAAGGAAAAAGCAATAAGGTGATGTACTACCATTTGAGTGCTTCACCAAGTAAAATCCAAGCCTTTTCCCTTTAGTTTAAATTATCCTTAGTCTAGGATAATTAGTTTAAAGTTCAGCAGAAAAAATAATGCTGAAGAGCAACCAGAATGGATTCATAGCAGGTAGATCCTGCCTAACTAACCTTGTTTCTTTTTATGACCAGGTCACTAAATGCTTAGATGCAGGAGTTGAGGTAGATGTCATTTACTTGAATTTTCAAAAGGCCTTCAAGATGGTGTCTCATCCCATTCTTAAAAATAAGCTAAGCAGCTGTGATGTAGATGATTACACGGTCACGTAGGCGGTGAATTGGATTATGGGACGCACCTGGAGATTGATGGTGGATAGGTCAGTATTGACCTGGAAAGATGTGGGCGGTGGAGTCCCCCAAGTTTTGGTCCTTGGATCCATGCTATTCAATAAATTCATTGGTGACATGGATGAGTGCATGAAGAGTACTCTGTCCAAATTTGCGGACAATACCAAATTATGTGGCAAGGTAAACACATGAGCGGGCAGGGAATGGATTCAGGCAGATTTAGACAGGTTGGAAAAGTGGGCAGAACAGAACGGGATTCAGATTAACAAAGATAAGTGCAAATTGCTGCACCTAGCGAGGAAGGATTGCCAACACACATACAGATTGGGAGATGACCCTTTAAGTAGCCCAGTGGCAGAAAGGGATCATGGAGTCATAGCAGACTCCAAGATGAATATGAGTTGTCAATGCGACAAAGTGGTAAGTAAAGCTAACCACACTCTACAATGCATTAGTAGGTGCATCAAAAACAGGTCTAAGGAGGTGATACTTGCCCTCCATGTGGCATTGACAGCAACCTGTTTCATGACTCTAAGGACTATTTAGGCCCAGCAAACTCTAAGAGGCACAATCTGTTTAATTTACTGTTGCACAATTACGTTTTTAAGTCAGGATGTTTATTTGACTTGGTTCTTACATGGTACTTCTAGTTATAAGCATGTTTATTACTAAGACACCAGTCAAGTTCAGGGTCCATAAAGGGCACCGTACAAAACAGCTGCAGACCATCCTTTCACCAAATAGTTCTCAGTCTACAAAGGCAAAACAGAAAATGGCTCACAGAATGGACTATCACCAAGCAGAGGAAACAATAGAGAGGCAATATCACCTTATTTCTATGCTTTCTGATGGCCAAGGCTAGTTTGGAGAGAGCTTGATGAACAGAAGTCTAAGGCGTGGGAGAAAGGTGAGGGAAAATAGAGCAGGGGTGAAACAGGATAAAAAAAGGGTGCGAGATTGAGGTTGAGGTGGAGATGAAGCTCCTGAGACAGTAATGGGAGACAGTGGGAGCATCTACACGTGCATTACGTGCATTTCTCCTAATGTGCATTAAATTCAGTACCTCCAACATGAGGTACTAAATAAATGTGCATTAGGCTGCCCTAACGTGCAGTACTGACAGCATACTTTTTTAAAGTGATGCTTAATGCGCAGTAGCCTATTGTATTGCGCATTTGCATAACTGCACAATTTTATGTGGCATTCTAATGCGCAATAAAATGGGCTATTGCATATTCAAGCGCACATGTAGACATGCCCACTGGGTAGCAAATGGCCAGTTAGCACAGGGCAGGGAGAATCCACTCTAACCTCCATCAGATACAATCAGTGCCTATTGATCCTTGCTCTCATGGCTTCAGCAGCAGCTCTGGCTATTGCAGGGGAAGCTATGACAAAATAAATGTGTCAGTTTTAGAGCACATTTCAGATACCCTTTGTGGACACCCGTGGAGTGCATTTTTTTGTAGGTTAGCCTAATCCTCCTATTAAGTGGATTTAAAAGGCCCTCTTAGGTGCAGAAGGGAGCTAATGCAAACTAGTTATTCTAAGCTATTTCCTTTTATAACAGTCTTTTGTCTCTAGATGGCTCTTTCCTGCAGCTTTCTTCCCTAAAGCTGCATGCTGAAAATAGGACAAGCATTGCACCTGGATCCTACTTCTTCCAAATGGTCAGGCCCCCTGCATAGTTTGGGGTCCAAAGGGCAGCTGGGAGAAAGGCAGCTGGAACCTGATTTTTCTAAACATACTGAGGACCCACAACTTGAGAAGAAAGCCAAAGGAGCTTGGCGCTCTCTGTACTTTCACTTACGGTAAGAAACGGACTAGATTTTCAACTCCTGGCTAGCCTCAAAGTTTAATGCCTTTAAAATACCAGTAAACATGGGTATCATTTATCAGAACAATTAAAAAAAGTGAAAACCCACAAAGCTGTATCTGAGAAACCAAGTAATTAAAAGAATGCCAATATAAGCATACTGAACAGATGACAATGGTTTTTATGCATGGTTTCTCACATGGCGATTAAGTATAATTTACAGGACAGAGTAACTATAGCAATGTAAAGAGAATAAGACAGAATGACAGGAGGTTGCAGCTGTGTTTTTCATTCAGCTATAGTCTTGGTGTTTTGGGCTTTCACCTCAGTTAACCCACAGGAGTTTCCTTTGGCTTGACTCTTATTCAGCCGGATATAGTAACCAAATCTCAGCAGGAATGCAAATATTAGGAATCAGACACCTCATATTCCCATGCTTCTTCTCTTTGTTCCCCAGAAAAAAAATGAGCTCCTGGAGACGCAGTTCAAGTAAAACACGGTGCTTCCTCTAGTCGCAGAATGCTTAACCTCAGACCCACTGGCCAAGTCCAGCCCCCACAAAACCATTGCATCTGGTCTGGGGGCGTTCTGCACAGGTTGGAAAATTAGGTGGCAGAGGAGCAGTGAGCATCAATACTGCCACCCTCCCCCACTTGCAGATTCCCATGTCTCCTCCTTCCCTTCCAGGCAGCAAGATCAGGGCCGGGCCAGGCCCCCTACTCCTCATGCAGCTGAATCAGGGCTGGGCTGCCCCCTGCTCCCCTCCACGAAGCCACACGGGGCCCTGCCCTGGGCAATGGCTCGGGGCCACCAGCCGGATCTGGCCTGCAGACAAACCAGGCACTGCCCATCCAGTCCGCCAGGGAAAAAGGTTAAGCACCACTGGTGTAACACAATCAAAACCCTTCCCATAGCTCTTTAGATGTCCCTTCTTTGAATCATGGTTATGAGGACACCGTAAGCCCAGTCTCCCCAAGAAGCAGCAAGCAGTACTAGTAAATGGTAACAAGACAGGTTTCTCCCCTTTCCAAGGGACGGCACTGAGCTCAGGCCAGGTTTTGTAGGTTTATCATAGGATCTCAGACCTGGAGAACTGAAGCCCAAGCATTCTCTGCCTCATAGTTCCTCTGTCCAAGGTCTCAGTAATAGGCGGTTATTAAAACACCCAGATAGCTCAAAAAATGACAGAAATTGTCAACCGCTCCTCTACTGTTTGCACACACAGGCTGAAAGCATGCTTTCCACATGCCACTGCACCCCAGGATCGTGGCCTATTTACACCAGTAGTTGTTTTTGGTTAGGAAGAGGTCATGGGGAAATTTCATTGACTGCATATTTTCTATTTGCAACGAAGGTTTTACCACTTCCGCAACAGCTGACAAGAAGATGCGTGTAAGACCCTATGCGCAGGCCAGTATTTTGACAGCGCTAACATACAAGGCAGCGTATCGCTGAGAAACTCATCTAGGTTGTGCTTCATATGAAACTTCTCCTCATCTATATGCTAATTCAAACTCAAGGCAAGTATGATTCTTTCCAAAGATTATGCTCCTCATGCCTTTTTAACACACAATTTAATATTATAATTTGGGGACAGGCAGTAAAAGTTGGTGCCTTGTGTTGTTTTGCAAATCCGTTAATAATTTCTTTGAGAGGAGCTGTATCAAGTACCGGCTTCTTTGCTGAAAGGATAAGGTCTGTCAATCTGTTCCAGCTCATTGTGCTGCTTAGCCATATATGCAACTACTGAAGAGCATTAAATAACGCTTCAGAGATGCAAATGTATAATAAAAAATGACATGGTACAAAGGTACTGGGGAGGTTCTATTTTTACCCTGACAACTGAACCACTTATCACTGAAATGCCACCATTTGCATGTAAAACTGACTCTCCAACCGGCTTTGAAACTGTTGACTTTAAGACCTTTGCGGGAAAAGAAAAATGAATTGCCAAACTGTGTGAACTGCACCCAATTCAATTACAATGAGCAAGTGGATAGTTCAGAAGCAGAAAGTATTTTCCAGCGTGCACACACAAGCGCTCGTTCCCATTTAACCTTATTTTGTTTCAGCTGCCAGCCTCTCAAAAAGTAGGAAAAAATTGATGGGTTACTTCTGGGGAGATTTTGTGTGCTGCTGTAATTTTATAGTAAGCTTCCTTTATAGAGATGGCAGAGCTTGGATTCATGGCACAAGTGTTCATTGCACTAGGCCATGCTGACCTTCTGGTACTAGTATCACGGGGGGATTGGCCTCTTACCATCCTCACTGGGGATCATCTGCCATGGTGATGGACCCAGCTATGCTGTCCTGTCTGGTCAGTCTCAAGGCAACCTCTCCGGAGTCTGGCATTTTACCTTTACTTTTTACATGATCCTTCTAGGCCTATCCCAGAAGGCCCTGGGTCACAATACCCTTACAAATCCCCTCTTCTTGCAAAGGAGACCCTGTGGGATTCAGCATCTCTTCATTTTTCCTTCAGGCTTTCAACTAGCCATAAAAGACTGTGGCCAGACCACTCTCTTAACACTGAAGTATTGCTTAATTTTAATAGTAGGAACAAATTAAATGATTTTTTTAAAAGAGATGTAAAAAGAACAAGACAGCCTGGTAGCACGTCCTGGTGGTAACAAAGGATGACTTAACTTCTTCAGACCCCCAGCAAGTTTGTGTTTGTGCCTGCCCATTGCCACAAGTAAAACCTGTCTCTCTTCTGAACGAAGAATCGTTTTAATGATTCGTCATTTTTTTTTCTTTTTTCAATCTGGGGGTTCCCACCAGGGGCCTTAAAAGGCCAAAAAAAATGTTGTAACTTGATTAGAGCCCACAGATAAGCTTTTCACAGTGAACCTCTCAGCGTTGTTTCTTAACCAGATTAAAGCCGCTTTTCAGAGATAATTAGACTAGTGCATACCTATGTGATGAGGCTTTGCGTTCATGTGTACGCAAAGAGGGAAATGAATTCAACTGAACAGTGGCTTATTCTGAATGGTGAATGGTCCGTGCACTCTGAAGTCCTGAGATCTGCCCACAAGTTTCATCGCTAGCTCCAAGACAGCCAAAATAAGATCTGATGTTTAATTCAAGGTGTGATCGTACACTGAAAGCAAGAAGCGTAACTTGTAGTTTTGTGATGTCCACCTCCCTAAAAGTAAACTAAGACCAACAAGGTCGAGTTATCCTGAAGTGGTATTTTGGCCTCAAACCCGAATTTAAATGCTGCAAAAGATAGAAAATGCAACCATTTTCCAAACTTAAACTTATTTTAGCTTGCACTGATTTCTGGCAGCATAACCTCTCAAATTAAACATGTGTATCATAATAGCATATTAAAAATGAAATCAACCTTGCAATCCCCACATAATGAAATGTGCAATATATAACCTGTTAAATGGTGACAGCAAAGGAAGTTAGAGCTATTTTGACTCTTCTCACATACTCTGAAATCTGTACCTATCATACTCACTGAGGAAATTAAACTCAGTAATAATAAACAATGAAATAGCTTTGTAGTGTTTTCCCAGCATGGCCTGAAGCTGCAAGATACTGAGCACCGCTTACTCGCTTCATTTCAGGAGGAAACGATAGTACTCAGCACCCTTTCCACGTGTAATCTTATCAAACAAACTCTAAGCATTAGAAAGGTAAAGAAATTATTAAGAAAATTATTAACTGTCTGGAAAAGTTGAAAAGCAATTATAATCAAAAAGTTATTTCCCTCTCACTTGTTTCAGCTGTCCATATGCAGTAAATGGCTTGTAAAATTTGCTACACAAAGATCAGTCTGTAGTGGTTTATGAAATTTTAAAAATCTCATAAAACACTGCCAGCGCATATGTCAGATAATCAACAAACCCTCTGCCCTCAAGATGTCCTGTGTTTTATATGGATCCTTATGCGGATTTAAGAATCGGCTCATTCACCCCAAATTAAAAACCACCCAAACAAGCCAAAATGTTTGTCTCATGTAAATAAACTCTCGACATATTATTAATCTGCCCTGCTTCTTGTCAGATATGGCACCTTGCAATCCAAGGCTGGGGAGAACCTGAAATTGGAAGGAGGGGAAAAAACCCAAACAAACCAGAACAAAAAAAACGTGTAGAAAAATTAAAATGAGCTTTTTTTGAGCGTCCAGAAGCTTTTCCTTGAGTCGGTTCCATGCGGATGCAGGGTTTTATGTAACCAGAGGCAAGCGTGCCTTAGATTCATTGTGAGCACTTTGTGTGTGTGAGGACAGCGCCTAGGTCATTACCAGGGATCCTGGTTTTCCCTGATAAAAAAACCTGCAAATTCTCTGATTAAAACCCCCCAAATCTGTGATTAATATTAAAGATCCCTCACAACCCTCGCGGCCTGCTGGTGCCCCTCACTGCCCCCTGACCCCATGGCCTCCCAACCCTACTGGTGTCCCTTGCCCCCTACCCACAGCTTCTGCCCTCCCAGCTGCCAGGGCTATGGGACAGCCTCCTACCCCAACAGAAGGCAGTGGCTGCTCTGGGTTTGGGTGGGGGGTGAGGCTGGCTTCCCACTGTAGCGCACACTCCCCTTGCCCCCCCCCAGATCTGTGCATGGGGTGGGGGCTGTGCACTGCTCACTGCAGGCTCAGGCTCCTGCCCTCCTGCCCTCCCCCAGGGTCTCTGCAGCCCAGTGGGTGCGACTCAGCACTGCAGGGCAGAGCACGGCCACACAGGAAAGCAGCTTGAAGCTGTGAACTCGGTGCCGCTCTGGCGACACATTGCCCATGCGCATGGCCACCACCTGTGCTGCCCCTGCACACGCAGGGAACACGACTCCAGGGCAGTGCAGAGCTCACAAGTAGCTTTCCTGCATAGCCGCAGTCTGCCCTGCAGCCATTGGTCGCACCTGCTGGGTTGTGGAGGCCCCAGGGTGAGAGCCCGAGCCTGCAGTGGGCAGCCTGCCCTACCCCCGCCCCATGCACAGTTCTGGGGGGCATGTGCCCCTCCTGCTCCTTCCTGGAGTTCACGCAGCAGCGGGGAGAGGACTTCACCTCCCCCGTCCCTGGGCAAGCAGCCCATGGTCCTATCCTGGGACCCTGCAGCCATATATTGCGACCCCAGGTCCCAAGTCCTACATACTGCCTTGCAGGGCAGCAACTTCTGCAGCCCCTGCCCTGCCCAACTCCCTCCTGTCTATGGGGGAGGCCTCAATCCTCCCCCACTTACCTGCAGAAGTTGCTCTCCAGGCTGCCTGGGGCCATGTACATATACGTGCACATGGAGCCCCTTGCCTGGCCGCCCTCCTCGTTCCCTCCCAGCCTCTTGCAGGCTGGAACTCTACCCGTCAGCAGACGGCTCACTGCAAAACCACAAAATCCATGGGTTTCTCTGCTACAATGAGAAATCAGTGTTTTATTCCAGTAAGGGGGAAAATCCACATTTTACTGCATTTTTTTTCCATGGGAAATGTAAAACAGATCCCTGGTCATTACAGAACCCAGCCAACTACAAAGAGGAATGGTAATACTTGTTGGAGACTTAAAAACCTAAAGTTGAGGTTCTGGTAATGGGCCAATCAGACAGCAAACTGCCAGCTGACACAAAAATATGTGTTATTGGTTAAGTTGAACTGCGTCTGCAGTGTCAACATAGGTAATGCATTTTATACAGTATTTAAAGTATAGTAGAAAAATAACATATTTTAGAAACATAACAATCCCTTTTCCAATACAAATTCACTGCAACATGACTATAGGTGGTATTGATTATTGAGGCTGGAGTGTAGTCCTGAATAATGCTGTTATCCTGGGGATCCGAGGTACTAAACTACCATCAATGATTGAGATTAAGGATTATTAACAACTGGTACAGGAAAAGGTCTGGGTGATCTAATGCAATGTTCTGAGCCTTGCCAGATTATTTTTTTTAATATACGTTCCAAAAACGTTTCTGGTAAACCTGTAAGTGTTCGTGGCTATTCTAGCAAATCAGCTGTGAGAGTATTCCTGGACCAGTAATTCACTGCCTGGGGTTACCCCTGATCCCAAAATGAAGAACTGTTCCCCATCATATCCTGCTTTCTGGGTGATAATGTTATGGATATAACTTGCATGTATATCTAGCAACTAAATAAAGGTACCACAGTATTCTCCTGGCATTTCTTGTACAAAGTTTAGTTATTACCATACACTCCTTGGTAATAATACCTAATGGCATGAGAGACCTAAAATCTGGGGAGATTAATAAAAGCTAAAGAATGCCCCACTTCCTTTCACATCACTACTGGTCTCGCAACTGAGAAAAGGCAGTGATTGCCATTTCAGTAGAAAAGTACACTGTATTGCACTGTTCAAAACTATCTTCCCCTCAGAAAAGTACAGTGTATTGCAATTCCATACCACCATAGCAAGTCATGATCAGTTGTTAACTGAGAAAATGGTTTCCTGACAAGTTTGCCCTCCTACCAGCTAATTGTATCATTGGACGCTATGACCGCACCTTTGGAGGTGGCACGAATCAATCCAGCAGGCTGGCTGCATACGCAGTGGAGAATGAGCTCTGCCATAGCTGCCAGAGTTTCAACACCTGCTACTCAGATACACGCCTCTTTGGCATATATTTTGTTAGTGACCGTATGAAATTAGATGATTTTGGTTGAATTAGCTGAAAATGGTTTGTAGGCAACATTTTTGGCTTTTATTTTGGTGAAACAGAAAAACATAAAAAGAATAAAAGGTTTCCTTTCATAAAGTAATTGGTCATAAGAATCAGCAATGGGACCAAGAGCACTGGTTTGAAGCAGACTTGACCTCCCATTCCCTCCCCACCCCCCAAAAAAATCAATTTTCTGTAGGTCAGGATATTATGATTTACCAACAAAAATCCAAGAAGCCGGCAACAAAACACATCATGACCATTGGTTCCAATGGGGCATGGTATTTCAGCATGCGTGGGGGTTTTTCTTTAGCTTACTTCAGAAACATATTGCCTGATCAAAAGGTGAGGGGGAGGAGGGGGGCGGTGTTATTTGTTTGTTTTTTAAAGACCACGTACAAATTGCGCTTTCAAACAGAACAAGTTCAATTCATTCATTTGTAAGTGTAGATAATGCGATAACATTAATTGGGGTTATGAAGACATAGTCATTGTCAGTTATATGCGAAACAATGATTGGCCTCCTTTTAGCAATGATACGAAGTGAGAACACTAACCTCTGATTGAAATGGCATACCACTGTACTAAACTCTATATACAGCAAAAGCCGCATTATCCAGCACCTTACAAATCGGCATGCTCTACTAACTGGCATGCCGGTGGACACAGCAAAAGCAAAACCGGAAGTAACTGTTGAATAAAATCTTTGAATCATTTAAAATATAGTAGCTGCTTATTTTCTAGATCTGCCTTTACCATTTTCCTCTGTCTTTCAGGAGAATTCCCATCTTCTTTCCACTTTTCAACTCCTCAAATATTGCACAGTACATGGAACTTCTCACATCTTCCAAGTTTCCCAGGCTTCAAAGTTTCCCAGCCTTTCAAATGAGCCCAACTGCTGCTTAGAACCCGCCAGGTAGATGATCTGACAAAAATGAATTGTGGTGAAAGAAATGATGCTTTAAAATTGTCCAAAGTTAACATTCAGAAATAATATACCACATTCAGAGATGAATGAGCCGCTTCATTCAGTCCGTTACCAGACTCCAAAAGGCAGCACATCAACCATAAAGGCTAGAAACTTTACTATTATTACGTTAACAAAAACTATAGTCTTCAGGAAAACATTGACAATGCCAGAATCTAGAGACAGCATAAAGTCATAGTATACTGCCATGTGAGACTCATATTTGCAGCTGGGTCTACATCTTAGCTCTCTTGCATAGAGCGGTCTATAGGCCTTCAAATTTCAATTGCCCATAGGCTCATGGTAGTCACATTATACAGGTACCCAACAGCAATGCTGTAAAAAGAAACCAACCAACAAAAATCTCTCATGACAAGCAAACAGTATGTGTTTGTATTTGCAACCTGTCAGGCTCTACATATAATCCTTTCCAAAACCCAAATTAAAATTAATCGTAAATCAAGTTTTGGCACAGTTTGGTGAAATCAAAGCAAAGAGTTTCCAATGCTTTAGGAGTGAGACGGAGGTTCAGAAATACAGGAAGACATACAGCTCCCCCTCCTCCCACCCCCCACACACTTGCATCTTTGAACACGCTGAATTTTCTAAACTGAAATGAATGAATTGTAACAGCTATTCACACCAGGAAAAAGGCAGGATGAAAAATTAAGTTAAGCCATGTAATCCTCACAGAGATAGTTTTAAAAGAATCAATACCACTCATCATGGTAGTACAGTAATATTTGCAGTAGTAAATGTTGCATGATGAATCATTTTGCTTTTCACAAGTATCCTAGCTCCTGATTTTGTTCCCTCTCAGAAGAAATTAGTGTGGGCCTCCTTTTTTTTTTAAACAGAACTAGTGACAGTCAGAACTTTATAAAAAGGATAAATCAATACTATTGTTCCCTAACGAATGACTGTTACCACCTTCTAATATAAAACGATGAACAAGTCTTCTCCAGAGAGCTGCTGAGAATATCAAAGGGAAGTTCAGGGTCAACAATGACAATGAGTTAATGGGCTGATGGGAAAAATCAACTTATTTTCCCACCAAATGGAAAAGCCCTGCAGGCCGACCAAAATAAATTCCATTTTACTTGAGCAAAGCATCAGAAGCTAACACACATCAAACATTAATAGTTTGCAGGTGCTTTACTGGACTAGCATAAGCTTAGTACTGTACGTCAGCCAGCTATATTTATCAGTTGCTTCCACAAGCAGCATCAGGTTAATAACGGAGACTGCTATTGCAAAATACAGCACCCAAAGGAAATATATATATGCTGAAGAGGACTGGAACACAGGGCCCCTTGAGGGATTCTGATAGTCTTCTGGCAGGCTGCAGGCACACAGCTGACAAACCAGCGAAAATGCTGAATCATGAATACTGATCGACTGCTACATGCACAATGCCCCTACGCTGCAGATTTCTGACCCGATAAGCTGTACATAATATTTTAAGTATCAGAGGAATAGAAAAGAAAGGCTGTGGACTTTTCAGTTAGTGATTCTTTCCGTCGGGTGGAAAATTAGCTGAGCGTCGCCTTGTAATTGTGAACCCGAGATGCAAAATTCTTGCAAAGAATTTAGAAAAAAAAAAAAGTCACCAAAAGTTAAAACATGAACTCTATTAGCAGAATATGCACTGTCATGGACACCGAATTTACCGAAGCAGAACATACATTTTAAACAAAGAAACCCAGAGCAAGGCTGATTCTCCTATCTCTCAGTTGCTTTTGATAGACGCTTGACTGTGGGGTGTGCTTACCCCATCTACGGGGGGGGCCACCAGAACTGCTCACATTTACCTTTACTGACTATTCAAGAGAGATGTTAAATGACATTAAGATATGAATTCAAAACAGAATAGCTATTCCCGATGAGCCCCCTATGTGGACACGCTATCTTTAGAGTAAGGCTCTCCCTTCTTCTGGGTGAAGAAGAACGTGCACACAGGAAGTTAATCAGGAGTAAACTAGTATTTAAGCCAATAGTTAATCAGAATAGTAAATGATGGAAAAAAATTCCCACATAGACAAAACCTCAGTCTCAGTGATATCTTATTTATGGGAGCAATCCTTTTTCTTTCATTTTTTTTCTTCTTTAACAGTAGCCTTAAACCACTAGACTGAATGATGCTGTGGGTTGAAGTGTCAACAGCAAATGAATGCCATGTGGCTGAATGTATCCTTCTTATCTGGAGCAGACAGCTATATCACTCAGCCACCCCCACGTCTGGAAGAATAAGTAAGTATCTGGATGAAAAAGTGGCTTTGACCAATTAAGACAGAAATAATGCTGATAGGGGAGGAGAAGCAAGGATCTTTCAGGGGGATTCTCTCTTTTATTAGACCAACTGCATAGTTGGGAAAGATTTTAGACAAACTTTCAGGCACAATATGCCCTTTCTTAGGTCTGACAAAGAGCATACATAACATAAGGAAGGAAGAAGGGAAGGAAAAGCATTTACACTATGTGAGAATAATGCCCTTGATGAAAGTTATCCATCCAAAAATAGTAATGGAATGATATGGGATGGGACTAATGCTGTACGCAGAATTTCACCGTGCAGCCAGTGAGTACTGGTCTCCTCACCCCTTTTTGGAAAGAAGTCCTCAGAAACATGGACTGGCGCATGCTAATTCACTCTTTTATTGCTGGTTAGAACTTCTGTGAAGACCAGCAGACTAAAATGAACGTAGAACCAGGGTTGTCAACTGTCCACACATTTACAGACAGTGGGCACATGAGACATGAGAGGCTACGACGGCATAGCTGCTGAAAACAGCCATGTGCCATCCTAAAGCAAGTACTAAATGACGGTGCAGTAATAACTGTGCCATTTGGGGGGGGAGGGGGCACGTATAGATGCAGCCAGTCAGTAAAAACTAAGGCTAAACCCCCCTGTCCGTAAAGTCTGTAAATAAACCCTCTAAAACAATCAAGCAATAAAAGCTATCAAGCTCCAGCTGCTGTATGAAACGCCCTCTTGGGAAGAGTCTTTACAGCCAGAGCTTGATTGAAACACAGCACCTTGCAGGGAGCCTGCTCTTATTTCTTTCCCTACCCTCTCCTTTCTGGGTTGCTCCTCTAATTCTGTTGGGTTGCAGGTAGGCTTCTTTGGGGCATAGGCAACTGGTGCATCCTGAGTCTGGGGGGGACACCAAATCGCCAATGGGGGGAGGCACCACTGACTGCTGATGGGAGGAGGGTCCCCCAGAGGCAGAACACCAAGCCAGCAGCAAAGCCAGAAGTGTACTTCCACTCGCACTTCCTGTTTCATGGCTGGTTTTCCACGTGGCGCATGGCCAATCTCATGCATCCACATGCATGACACCTATGTGCTAGCTGAAAGTTGGTCCAACACTCAGTGGCCTATGTATTTTTCACAATAGATTTGCAGATTATATTGGTCTGCCTGCATTGCACAGGTTTCTCCTTTAATACTGGATGCTGTCCCATGGAAAGGTGATGGAAATCCTTTGCATAGATGATTACAGCTCAGGTCTTGCCGCAGAATACAGCACAGGAAATTGTTTTCATAAGCATTTGCTCAACAAGCCAAAGTCATATTGAAAATACAATCTCAGCCCCTTCCAATGGTCTTGTGAAGATCAATAAATATAACCCACCAAGACTGGAACAAAGGCGCTTTCCTCACACCAACAATGGCACTGTTAATTCTTATTTTTACCACCAGAAATACCATGTACCAGAGACAAATGAGTAGCATTAGGCAAATAAGCAAGCCAGATAAATAAAAAATGAATCCTTAGTAACTAAAGTATGGGAATTAGAGACTGGGAAAACATATGGTAGTTTCCATTTAAAAGCCAATATTTATCTAAAGTTACCATACAGAGATACTAATATATTTCCTATTCCAAGCGGACTATAGTGAAAATAAAATGCCATTATCTATAATACCTTGTGAACAAACGTTAACCTTTTAAAAGGCATTTGCTGGGTACAGATAAACAAATCAAAACATCCTCTCTAGTTCTGCAATGCAACAGAAAAACTCAAGAGCTGAAGTGGAATATAATAGCCAAAAAGAACGGATTATAAAGAGAAAGACATGAAGAAAAATGCAGGTACTTTTTCCCATGGAAAACTGGATCTCTTTATACACCTTTTATCAAAATTAACTTGATTTTTGAGTCTGGAGTTGGGGAGAAGACAGACTTAACAGAAGCATGCTGTTTTCCACAGAAGCTTGCAAAGCAAGCTATGTTAAGCTATTAGGAGAATTAAAATGAAAAATACAAGATCTTATTTAAAGCATCATGGCAGCAGGGGTGGGGAATGGAAATATCACCCCAGTTTACACTATCCAATCTTTGAACATTCACGTTTTAATGGGAAACAACACAGAAGTACCATATTTACTCAAATCCCAAACGAGGCTTTTCTCCCCATTTAGCATGGAGGGAAGCCCCTCATCTTGGATTTGAGTACAACGTGTGGGGGAGGGGGCAGGTGCTGTGGCTCTGTTGCTGGCCATATGCCCACTTGGGGGCAGTCAGACCCATAGCAGCTGCCTGCCTCCCCCCACCCACTGGTCCCAGAAGCCTTTCCTGCCCCCTCCCCTGCCTCCCCCTGCAGCTTCTGTCCCCTTACCCCCCAACCTTACTGTCAGCCATGGCCCCAGCTCCAGCTCCACCAACTCCCAGGGCACAGAGCACATTGAAACTCTGTCCTCTGCCCAGCCAATCAGCAGTGACTCAGATCCAGGTTCAGGACTCTGCGGGTTGGAAAGGGGCTGCACTTCTATGTGGTCCATCCATCCAAGAGGGAATGTAGCTTGAGCCACATCTGACAGTCAGGGGGGAGGTTGGGAAAAGGGATATAGGGATGCAAATCCTGTGGGGAGTAGTGCGCAGCAGAGACTGTGAGAGGCAGGCACTGGGGCAGAGGCCAATGGATACAGATGGGAGGGGGAAAGGTGAGCAGGCTGCAGGGGAAGAAGTTGTGGGGAAGAGGGCAAAGGGGTGACCCACTGCCTGCTCCCTTGCTCCTGCTTTCCCCACTGTAGCAGATTCAGATTCTATATCTGATTCTGTATCTAGAAGCAATATCAGAGTCTATATCTAAAACAATAATTAATGTATTATAATTTTCCAAATATTGAATCTAATTCTTGGGGGGAGTCTTAAATTAAAAATCATCTTAGATTCAGATAAATATGGTAATCAAAACATCACTTTTTTGGTCCAATGAGATATCTTCTTTTGGGTTTTTTTTTTAAACCTTAAGACATGAAATAAAAGCAAAAATGAGAGCTAAGACCCTGAGCTCTCAGAAGCTTGAAGAAGGTAGTTCACCAAAGGTTTTTAAAAGAAAAAGATCCCTTCTTCTTTGGTTGAGAATATTTAAGTAGTGCATGTATCAAAGTGACACTGAATACAGCTTGGAGTCCATGAAGTTTGCTTCAAACAGAATAGACACTTTTAAGCAGCCAGTGAAACGTGATGCTTGTCTACATGAAGATTCAGTACAAAGCTCAAGAGAACTGCCAATACCTCCTATCACAGTGCAGTTGATTAAGGATGCCTTCAACAAAAATTATCCATGTAAGTGATTTTTAGTTTCCAGGAATTGGCCAAACTAGGGAGTGATCCAACAGGCTGTAGAGTGAAACAAAGGGAAGTTTCATTTTCTGAATTTCCTTCATATCTAACTCTTTAAAAGGAGAGAACTGGCATCCTCTGGGAGAAAAATGAGACCAGTTTTTCTCGTCTCAAAGAGCTGGGGAAGCTCTTTGACAAAATTATCCAGGAGCACATCTGTGAGGGACCAGCAGGGGAGAATATGCTTAGGGGCAACCAACATGGGTTCATCAGAGGCAGGTCCTGTCAGACCAACCTGGTGGCCTTCTACGACCAGGTCACAAAATCTGTGGAGGCAGGTGCCGTGGTGGACGTAGTCTTTCTGGAATTTAGGAAGGCCTTTGACACTGTCTCTCCCCCCAATCTCATTAAAAAAAATTAGGTTACTGTGGCGTCAATGCCTACACAATCAGATGGGTCACAAACTGTCTGGCAGGCCGCACCCAGAGAGTGGTGATGGATGGGCCTTTTTCAACCTGGAGGGACAAGGACAATGGGTTCCCCCAGGGCTTGGTCCTCGGACCCGCACTGTTCAACATCTTCATCAGCGACTTGGACGAGGGGATGAAAAGCACCTTGTTTAAATTCGTGGATGACACTAAGATGTGGGGAGAGGTGGGCATGCTAGAAAGGAGGGACAGGCTACAACTAGATCTAGACAGGTTACAAGGGTGGACAGATAAGAACAGGATGGGATTCAATACTGACAAGTGCAAGGTGCTGCACCTAGGGAGGAAGAACCAGCAGCAGACCTACAGGCTGGGGAACTCTCTTCTCATCAGGATAGAGGCAGAAAAGGATCTTGGCGTCATTACTGATTCCAAGATGAACATGGGCCAACAGTGTGGTGATATGGTCAGGAAAGCTAACCACACCTTGTCATGCATCCACAGGTGCACCACGAGCAGGTCCAAGGAGGTGATCCTCCCCCTCTATGCAACATTGGTCAGGCCGCAGTTCTGGATGCCACACTTCAGGAGGGTTGTGTACAGCATTGAGAGGGTCCAAAGGAGGGCTACTCGCATGATCAGGGGTCAGCAGGGCAGGCCTTATGAAGAGAGGCTAAGGCACCTGAACCTGTTCAGCCTCCACAAGAGAAGGCTGAGAGGGGACTTGGTGGCCATCTATAAACTTACAAGGGGGGACCAGCAGGGAATGGGAGAGTCCTTGTTCCCCCATGCACTACCAGGAGTAACTAGAAATAACGGCCAGAAGTTGACTGAGAGTAGATCAAGAGTAGGTATCAGGAAGCACTACTTCACTGTCAGGGTGGTTAGGATCTGGAACCAACTTCCAAGGGAAGTGGTGCTGGCTCCTACCCTGGGGGTCTTCAAAAGGAGGCTAGATAATCACCTAGCCTGGGTCATTTGACCCCAGTATTCTTTCCTGCCCATGGCAGGAGGTCGACTTGATGATCTGCTCAGGTCCCTTCCGACCCTACCTAGTATGAAACTAAGTTAACTGCCCATCTCTCCCCAACATTGACTTTTGCCTGCATTGCATCTCTCTCGCTCACATTGCACTTCAGAACTGTACCCTAAAAGGAGGAATCTCACAAATATGAGAAACAGTCACCAACTTACAAGTTTTATCTTTCCAATTCCCACTTATATCAAATCTAAATGGGTCAGATAGTCATTTTGATTCCAGGAAATGATGCCTGTGTGAATGGAAATAAATGTGACTCTCCAAAGTTGGCTGTAACTATTTCCATCCATTTGAGGTTCTGCCTTGAGGGAACAACAATGGTTTTACCTCGTTTGGAGTGCTGGCCACACCGATGGCCTAGGGTAGTATGAAACGTTGGCCCCAACTTACACGTTACTCACGCTGGCCTAAACTTAAACTTCTCACATCACTAGTCTTTGGGTGAGATTACATGTTAGAGTTAGCAAACACTAATTCTAAGTAATACAAGTCTGTTTTAAGATTAATTAATGTTAGTGATCAGTTACTGTAACAGGGGCTCAGGCCGGACACAGGTAAATGGGTAAACACAGGTCACGGGTCATGGCAGGCAAGTCCTGAGGGGGAAAGGAGCGGGTAGCCGGCACCCACTCAGGCACATATTCAGGGTTAGTACCCTCTCTAATGTGCACTACTCAGACCTCTAGCTAGAGGCTGGGCAAGCAAGAGCATGGGTAGGTGTTACAAGTCTGCCCCATATCTGCCCTGTTCACTGACTCTCTAGCCATAGTATAAGTTGGGGAGGAGGGAAGTAAGGGCCCCATGCCACTTGGATCACTCCCTCAGCCTTCCAAATCATCCCACTGCCCCTCATCAGCCCCTAGATCCCTCCAGCATGCCTAGATTGACCCTCCATCCCTGGATTAGCCCTTCTATCCCTGGATCACTGCCCTGCCATCCCAATCAGCCCGAGAGCAGCAGTGGTGGCAGCAGTACAGGGGGAAAGAGGAATTCACCCTGCCTCCCTGAAGCCTACATCTCCCCTACCATCTGCTCCTCCCTTCTCCTTTTTCAGATGCAGGGCCTGGTGCAAGCTGGATCTGGGCATGCAGGGGAGGTGTGGTTTGCATTGAGCCCAGAAGTAGGAAGGGAATGGGGACCTCCACACCAGTACCTCTACCACTCTTGGGCTGATCAGGGCAGTAGGGAAGAGATCTGGGGGCAGAAGGGACAATGCGGGTGGAAGGAGAGGAAGTAATTGGAGTGCCAGAGGAGCTATCTGGAGGTGGAGGGGTGATTTGGGTGGCACACAGGCATCTCCCCATCTGCCCCTTCCCCCTCTAATCCTGCCCCTTAACCCTTTCCCCATGACCCCTTCCACCGTTTTCCCTCCCTCCCTGTCACCTGCCTGTTGCCCGCTGTTGATAGCTAGTACACCTGGGAGCAGTGCCTCCTAGGATGCTGGAGGACTGAAAATCAATATCGTCTCGGGTGAATACCCAGAAGTTAAGTTAACTCAAGCTAGATAGTACAGCCCAAAGATAATTCTTGCCTAAAGTGGCATAACTTTAAGATGCCTAAAGGGCACTTAGCTCTTGTTAACAAGCCTTAATGTGTGATCATTCAAATTTTAGGTGCTCTCAAAATGATCTAACTGTAATTAATAACCTCACCCTTTGGTTTAGCCCGAATAACTGAAACTCACCATTTCCTCTACCGTCAGCATGCTGTGAAACATCCTGGGAAAGTGCTTGCATTGTCCCCCGCTGATGCTGACCTAGGGAACAACTGCCTAATACCACTATCAATATTCTATTACCTCACATAAAAGTGGCCTACATGTTTCAACTCCTTGACATACGGCTATCAACATGATGTCACAAGATGGCATTTAGGTGAACGGGTGTTATTTTTATCCAAAGAACATTTTTAAGGTTGCAATGCCAAGCCATCAAAAATTCGAGGATGTTAGAATTGCCTGGCTAGCACTAATTGAGTCGCCTTGAGTATGTGCATTGTATGATTGTGTTAAAACTTAATTACATGGTCGTACTGGAGGGTTTTGTTTTGTTTTTTAAATTAGAATCTCAATCCATTAATAACTTCATATAAATTGCATTGTGAACTATATCCATGTGCAAGCATAACATTTTTTTAAGTTGAATTTTAAATGTATTAACATTTGTAACAGCAGTGCAAAAATGAACATCTTTTCAAGCTTACAGTAATATTAATTCATATCAATGACAATGCTTCATTGTCAAGCCAACACCATTACAGGGTATAATTTTCTATGAGATTAGACAGTGGAATGGGCGAGGGAACATCAGAGGTATACAAATGTTTCATTGATCCTTAAAATATAACAGTTCAAATCAAATATCCTGATTTCTGTCATAACAGAAAACATCCGAAAACACTGTAAAGACTTCAATGACAATAAAATGTTTCAAAATGAGCAAGTAATGATTTGTCTTCAGATTACCTATCAAGGTTTGTCAGAATTGACTGGATTTCATCAATTATTGCTTAAATTTTTTTCCTCCCCAAGTTGTTGGAATGAGACAATGACATTTTCCAAACCAAATGCTTTCCCAGTTTGAAATTTTTTTGTTTCAAAATTTAAGCTAATATTACTAGGAAAAAAATTTACAGTAAAACACGGGGAAAAAACAAAATGACCTTTTAAAATTAATTAAATGAACCACTTTGATTTTACCCAGTAAGGATTTTTTTCCAGTTTGTTGGGCCATACAAATTTTTAGAATTCGTCTTTTCATCCCTATTGAGGATAAGAAGTGTTTTTTTAAATCTCAAACACTTTCCTGGGACGTGAAAACCATTTGAGGCCCTATTCAAGAAGTACATTTTGATGGCACTGGACTGTCTGGGGAAGTAAAAAGCTAATAGGCTTCTGCTTCCTTCTGTACATTTAAAGTGTTGCAAGGGCTGCATCATCAAATTTAGACCATTTCATTACAGACTTTTTTTTTGCTACAGTAGTATTACTACTACAACTCTAGGTATCAAATGCACTGCAATTATCCCTAATGCATGTCCTTTTTTAGTCCCCAAGTGCTTTTTAATTTAATGAAACTATTTTAAAAGGCATGTTTAAGCTTTTGCAGCAACTTGAAGTTCTAATTTTTGAACAAACACATATGTCAGTAAAATCTAGGTCAGGGTCATCCCTAGTGCAACTCAAGTTAAGTCAGTAGAGATCTACCACAAATGAATCTGACCCAGAGAGCTTTTATTTTTTTAGGTTGTCGCTTAGGCCAACCTGTTTTGAAGACTGATGGTTCCTTAAATTTAACATTTTCATGAATTAATTGGGTAGAATTCAATATATTCCTGATACATATGAAGACATAGGTACATTGAGTAGCACCAGATATTTGATATGCTGACCTAAAATAATTAAACACTGCTGACCACATCATAGAAATGCTCATGTAACAGACATAAAAAAAATGGCCCAAAAGGGTAAGTATGGGAACCTGAATGAAGAAACAGTTTGTTTTAGGTTTTCATTTAAGCCCAAAAAAAATGTACAAACTAAAGGAAATCTAGTCGTGAAAATACTCCTTCATTTCTTTTTTTCAAAGCCATGTTGGATTAGGGGAAAAAAGTTTGACATTTTTAATTACAAAGAACTCTAAATTAAGTATGCTTTCTGAGGGCAAGATGAGGGTGTAGTCAATCTAATGGCTTTTGTACAAATTGTTCTTTACTTATTCCCCATATGGATGCACTTATTACACTCTACAATTTCTTTATGGATGTAAATACATGTCACATTTCTGCCGAAAAGCCTTTTTTTCTGGAATCCTAGGATACCGGTCTATTATCCCACCTTAAGTACCTGTGAACTATACAAGATAAATGGTGCTAACACTTTTCCCTAAAACAGTGCTGAGTACAGCTGTAAGTTAACAGTGGCTCGTTCATATTAATTGCCCTTCATTCCAGGGACAAGCCTGTGGGGCTGCGTGCTCTTCCTGTCCGCTAAGCGGAACTGCGGGGCAGAAGGGCTCCGCATGTAAAGGCTCCTCTTTTGTTCTGGGCTTCGACTTTTGATTGTTCAGAAATGCCTCAAATGACACATCTGTTTACAACCTATACAGTTTAACATCATCTAATCTAAAGCGGAGTGGCCACATAGGGCATTAATTCTGAACCAACTATTCTGGGCCATTTCCCTACGTAGACATGGAAACTCTTTAGACAAACTACATCTATAGCCAAAAAAAAGTCTCAGCCTCATAAAGCTCTACTAAATTCCGAAGAGGTAGTCATTTCACTTACATAAAAGGATTATTTTAACATGAATTAATATTGTCTTGAGGCTCGACACTTTTAACTGTCACAGAAGTGATTTTAAGAGCAATGGAAAATGCAGGTAGGAGACAAATTAAAATAGAGCAACCCTGGGTTTATTATTTGGTTTGCCTCAGACTAAATTGTTTGATTATGAGTTAATATTTTAGCATTTAGGGATTGTGCAAACCATGCTGGGAATACCAGACATGAAAGGAAGCAAATATCGTGTTTCATTTTTTTTTCTGGAGGGGAAAAATAAAGGAGTAAAGCCAAAAGGAAAATACCAGGAAAATGCACTCGATTTAATCTGTGAGAAAATCTGTTAACGATGCAAAAATCAGACAGGTGCTTGGTTTATGCCACGTATTTAACACGGGTTGGCAACTAACAATTCCTGCGCCAAATCTGGCCATTTTTTCTGGTCCATGGAGCTGCAGGTGCGTGTGCGGGCGGGTGTCAGTGTTGTGGGCTTCATCTACCCAGCCAGTGGAGAAAGCTGGCAGCAACTCAGTCGTGGGGAGATGGGTGACCTGAGGCTCCAGCTGCAGACACAGCGGCGCAGGCTGGTTGGAAGCAGCCCACAATCAGAGCTAATCTCCATTAAGGCAGACTCCTACCTTGTAATAAATAGATTTTCTGATCTTCACTGGTTTTGTGATGTTTATATCGTGTGAATGGTTCACACTACAGTCTGTATTTGGCTAGCTGGTTTTATAACGTGGCAGGCTCCCCCACTTTGCCTGGCACGCTGGGCTCAGAGAAGGTCACTTCTGATTGGTGGAACATTTCCACCAATAAGGGAACATTTGGGAGGGGCAGGGCAAAGAGCCCTGGACCTGAGTGAAGCCTACGTTTGCAGGTCTGACAGACCTAGAGGCTGTGCACAGGGCACAGACCTAGAGGCTGCTCGGGACGATCTGGGTCTGCATTCCCTAGCAGACAACCAGGGTATGGTGCAGAGATCGCTGCATGGAGCTCAGACCCTGGGGGCTGCTCAAGGCAGCTCAGGTCTGTAACCCTTGGCAAGTGGCAGAAGGGCACAGTGCAGAGATCTCTGTATGGAGTATCCGGGAGCAGATCACGGCTCTGGGAGCCGCTTTGGGTGGCTTGAGCCCCATTCCCTGGCACACAGCCAGTTAACTGACACAGGCTGCATCAGACCAGAGGGTCCAAGAGCTGATTGAGCACCGGCATGGCATGAAGCAGCTCAGGCCTCCAACTTATCTGGGCAAAAGGATGAGCCCTGTGGTGCATGGGGCCACAGTGGGCTGCTGCACAGGGACAAAGAACCCGGGCAGTGGAAAGGCCACCCTGGTGGGAAGCGGGGAGAGGGGTTCGAGGCCACTGGTGGTAGTACTGTTTTCAGGTTGTTAATTACTGAAGATAACATTGTATGTAAAGTCGAATAGTACATATGTATTCTCAGTTGAGGGTTTTACCTGTATTGACATATATGGATGAATGCATGTGTGTGTGTGTGTGTGTGTATATATATATATGTATATGATAATAAATTTGTAAATAGTTAAGCAGTCTTGTCCTGGCCTGGCTGTATAGAGAATAGAGGAACTGGTACAGAGATGACTAGATCCCTTTTACAGCACTACTACCTGACCGCTCATCCCTTCCATTTGCAGATGGGGCATGCCCTTGGCTGTACCCGGGCTACAATAATATAAAATGAAAGAGTCTCGTTTTCCAATTAGCAGAGGACATAAAGCACATTAGACCAGCTAGTGTAATGTTACAGAGTTCAGGTCACATTTACTAAGGATCTGACCCATCTTTTCTACAGAAATGGCTATATATGGAATAGATGTTTATTTAACTTGAACTGATTATTGAGCATTTTTTCAGTTGTGTTTTGAAAATTTAATGAATATTCACTTCCTTTTTGTTGGAAGATGTTAATGACTGCTCTCCAGCAGGTTTTAATTTGTCTTTTTTGAACAGTCAGTGACCTGAATAAAGCCAGTAGGGCGTGCTACTACCTTTCCTTAAGGTTGAAGTTACATGTTACATTTAGACCATAATACAGGCACTTAAAATATTAACATTTGCATGTTAAAACTCATTAACTCATGCAAAGTATCCTCTGAGCATCTCAGAGTTATGCCACTTATGGCAAGAGTTAATTCTGGGCCATGTTACCTAGCTCATGTTAGGGTAGCTTCAGTCTGCTCCAGGGAGATAAAACAAGCAGTTTACAGTCCCCTGGCATTCGAGGATGCACTACTCCCAGCCTCCCTTCCTCCATCTCTCCACAACAGCCATAGCAGGAATAGAGCCTGTATGTCCTGGCTCCTAATCATGTCCATGCTCACCAGCCCTTTCTTCAGTGGCAAAGTCAGTTATACAGGCAAAAAACTGGTCTTACCCCTTGACATGCAACTACTAGCAGCATATTTCAACTTTCGCACCACTTAACATACCACAGACTTCGTATGGTCTAAATGTAACATGTAACTTCATCTTTAGGTTCAATGGAAGGAGAAACTAAACTCTTTCAATGGTATGTAGCAGGTGTATAGAAGTCTAAGTACTGCCAGAGAGATCCAGACACACACACTGAAAGTAAGCGTAGCCAAAACAAGCTAAAGGCCTAAGCCTGGTTTAACGTAAGTAAATGACAGAGAAGTGATCTTAAGCCCCAAGATAAAGGAGTTAATAATAAACCAAAGTAATAGGTCTACTCACAAGTATGAAGCAAGAAACTACAGATAAAAGTTAAATGTTTGGTATTTAAAAATCAGTAAGGGACAAAATCTAATGCTCATTAAGGTGGGCAATTAACCCATCATCATTAATTAGGGACCCTAAAAGAAGCAATGTACATAGGCCTAAATTAGGCAAAGGAGAAATGTTGCCAGTCTGAAAATGTAAGACTAAGGGGCATTAGTGTTCTCAGTATATATAATATTTCCAGGTATAATGTCACCGGAGGAAAAAAAATATCAGAATATTAACCCTTTAGTAACAGGATGCATCTCTCACCTACTTCAGATCTCCCAACACAGGACTGTGTAAGTAACACTATGCTAGTTAGTCTGTCTTACTTGACTTCCTTTTGTATGACACAGATGCATTGCTTTCTTTGGACTTACTAATAAAAGTGTATGATCTTACCTGTATGACCCTGAGTGCTCTATTAAATGACAACTTATCTTTTGTACCAACTAATTTGGAAGCTGCACCCCACCACACCTCTTCACAATACTTTCTAGTTAACCTTAGTGATATAAATCATCTCAGTTACCAATTGGGTGGCAGGTAAAAAAGCTGGAACCAGCCTGGTCTACAAGATTGCTTGGCAAGCTGTATGTCTAGCAACGTATGCCTACTCCCCAAGGTATCCAGAACCACATCCACATGGTAAACTTTCCCAGTCCTAATTCCCCCTCCTGCTGCCATATGCATCTCCAGATGGCCTCCAAACTAGGAGGAAATGCTTCATATTATTTTTCTACAGATTCTAATTATGTTGCTGGCCACCTGCTTCACAAGATTTCTTCTTTAATACCCAAAGTTTTTATTCCAATGCACTATCGTGATTTATAAAAGTGAATTTTTCGTATAAACTAAACCTGTGGTTTGGCTTGCAACCTGTGATTAGGCTTACAACCTTCCTGGCTCCACCAATGAACAGGACTTGCCACTGTTAAAAAGTCACTGGAATCGGTTCAGTCCCTAATAATTCTCTTTCCGTGGAGCATGTTCTATGCAACTGAGGGAAAGGAGTACTTGTTGGAAAAGGTCCTTTCGAGCACTCACAATGTCTGCACAGATAAACCATTGAATACCTGCTATGGCAAATTCCTAAACATTCAATTTTTGTCCGTCTCCTGGGCGATTCTTGAGGAGTAGACTGTAGACTATCAGTCAAACAGAACTTGCTTCAGCAGATCATCTGTGTTCTTTCGTTCTTTCTCCATTCCTGGGAATGGAGATACTTTACGAAAAATAGAGTAGGATTCCTGCCGCGTGACAATCAGCTGGGCTGGATGATGGAGCCATCTTAGTTATTCCACTTCTGTAACTGACAAGATACCTCCATTCACTTAGAGGTGATATCAGGATCTTCAGTCATTTCTTTCACCAAGATTGAAGGATCCTCTTGCAAGCCTGGAATACCACCATTTTTTCTCCATTCAGGGACCTCCTGAATGTTTGTTTTGATTTGTTGCCCAGGTTGAAAAATACATTAGGAAATCTGGGTTGATAAAAGAGGCTTTGAGACGTGCCTTTGTACCAACCCTGTGCTACATGCAAGGAGTTTGATGTCCATTTAAAGATTGTGAATAAATATATATGTACACACACACTGGAATGAGACAGAGACACAAAGAGAGACACAGAGACACGCAGAGAGAGAGAGAGAGAATTTATCATGATGTGGTCAGTTGCTGTCTTGCTAATTTTTCATTTGCTGTTTCCAGACCGCCAAACTCACAAATATGTGACGATGGCATTTCACAAATGATAAATTTGCAAACTGTAGCCTCTTATGAAGGAAAAAAAAGTAATGAATGTATGTTCCTTCTTTTTCTTGCAGGCAGTTAGAAAGCTGAAAAGGCAGTCCTGAGACCACCGTTATTGCTGTGGAGAGGAAGTCTCCGAAGAGATGTAAGAGAGGGGCTAAATTAAAGAAACTAGTGCAGATACAGGAGGAAAAGGAACAGAGAAAATTAACAAGGTTCATGGAATGAGAGAATTTGGAAATGGTGTGAGAGCCTGAAGTTAAAAAAAAATTGTTCACCATGACATTGAAGAGGTTCAACCACCTGCAAGTCATCAGGTACTCTACAAGAATGTGCTGAGCAGCCAGTATCCTGTACAGGGCTGGGTACCTCTGATGGTCCCTATGTAAGGAGAGATAGTTAACCATGTTAAGGTCTCAGGTCAGGCAAATGCAGGTAAATATGTACCTTATAGGACTCCTCTAAATATTACAGGTATTACACAATTAACTGAGACCAGCTATATGTGCAGAGTACTTACTGCACCATAATAACGTATCACCTGGACGAAGGGCAAGAGGTTGATATCATATACTTAGACTTTTAAAAAGCCTTTGACCTGGTGTCCCATGATGTCCTCTTGGAAAAACTGGGCAACTGCGGCCTCAACTACACTACAGCCTGATGGCTGGGGAACTGGCTTCAAGGGCAGACCCAGAGAGTGGTAGTTGACTGAACCAAATCAAAATGGCACTCATTGACCAGTGGTGTCCTCCAAGGCTCCATTATTGGACTGTATTCTTTAATGTCTTTATAAATGATCTGGACTCTGCTGTCAGAAGTGGACTGGCTAAGTTTGCTGATGACACCAAAATTTGGGGAAGAGTGTCCACACTTGAGGATAAGCTGGTGATCCAAGCCAATCTCGATAGGTTTGCAAAGTGGGCGGATGAAAACCTAATGGCATTCAATATGGAGAAATGCAAGGTGCTCCACCTCGGGAAAAAAACCCACATCACACTTATAGGTGAGGCAGTCCTATACTCACTAGCCCAGTGACTGAAAGAGACTTGGGGGTCATGACTAACCACAAGATGAACATGAGCCACCAATATGATAGTGCAGCTGGCAAAGCAAATAAAACTCTGGCTTGCACCTACCGATGCATCTCAAGCAAGACCCAGGATGTCATCCTCCCACTGTACTCGGCCTTGGTGAAGCCACAGCTGGAGTAGTGCATCCAATTCTGGGGTCCACAATTCAGGAAGGATGTGGAGAAGCTTGAGAGAGTGCAGAGGAGAGCCACATGCATGATCAAGGGGCAGGAAAACAGGCCTTACAGAGAGAGGCTGAGAGCCATGGGACTCTTCAGCCTAGAAAATGCAGACTTATGGGTGACTTGGTGGCAGCCTGTAAGTACATAAGGGGTGTGCATCAGGATCTGGAGGAATGCCTGTTTATCACAGCATCCCAAGGGATGACAAGGTCCAACAGTCACAAGCTACTGCAAGACCATTTTAGGCTGGACATAAGGAAAAACTTCTTTACTCTCCAAGACCCCAAGTCCTGAAATAGACTCCCCCCAGAGGTGGTGCAAGTATGTACTCTGGACACTTTTAAGGAACATTAGGATGCTTATCTTGCTGGGATCCTTTGACCCTAGCTGATTTCCTGTCCTTTAGGCAGAGCACTGGACCCGATGATCTTACGAGGTCCCTTCCAGCCCTAGTGTCTAGGAAATCTAAAAAAAAGTCCAATCAGCTATAAAGTTAGACCTTGCATACGTGTACCAACTTTATAGCTGGTTGTTTATCCAACCTTAATTTGCATGTGTAGCAGGGTCTATAGACTACCTGAATAAGATACATGTAGAGCACAAGCTTTTGTCAACTCAAGTTCACTTCATCAGATGGTGTGAAAAAAACAGCATACAGTAACACATAAAATGGAGTGATTGGGATACAAAAAGTGGGAAAAAGGATGCAAAGGAAGGGGAGGAGGGGCCCAAACCTCATGTATCTACTAGTGTAACATGAACTCCTCACCAAGTACTTAAGCAAGTGTTAAGGAATGCTACAGTCCCCGCTTCTCCACCATCTCCAGTGCATCACGATGATCTGCAGTGTCACAAAAGGGAACTGTTCCTGTGGCTCAAACAACTCAAGCAGCTGCAGAAGGCACACAATCATTCTTGTTCAACCCCTGCACGATGCTACCAAAGGAGAATTAAGAGGCCTCCATGCATCAGACCCCAATACCATTTAAGCTGTCTGACTTCACCCCCCGCACCCTTCCCCACCATTAGCTCTGTAGGTTGCACTTTAGTGCACTTCAGTTTTCCAGACAGCACTTTGCTTGACAGTTTAAAAAAAATACTTGTTGCAAGTGCTTGGCAGTTTTGACCACATTGTTCTAAAGCTTTTCCTAGCCTGTATTAGCTTGGTTAATGAAGTCCTCTGTTTGTTTACGCACTAGTTGTTGTCCACTCAATTTCCAAGAAGCAGAAACTGCATCGCTGGTAAAAGGTTTTGCTAAAGCATTAAAAAAAACCCCAGCAAGCAAGCTACATAAGCCAATAAAATGAAAGCCCACGTTCTCAGACCAGTAAGCACAGAGTTACATTTAAATTGATATTTAATTCAGGAAATAAATCAAACTTTACCCAATGCAATACATAAAATTAATCAGGCACAAAATACCCCATGTAGATTAGCAGTCCCCTCACCCCAGAAGTTTCTTTCTTAAAAAGCCTCAGGCACTTAAAAAACCCTGCAAGATGTTGGTACAGCATATTCCAGTGCGTTTTGCTATCTACAAAACAGCACATGCATTTGCCTCTGTATACTCATTAAAACGGTTCTGTGGTATAGATGGGAACTCACATAGCAACCCTAATCTTCCTTGCTCTCTTCATGTTGGGTCAGACCTGTTTATAAGGTCACCTTCCTGTTGTGTGAATTGGCCAAGTACGCCAGCAGTCTGGTGTTCCTTCAATATGAGGTAGCCTATGCCCAGTGAGAGGCTATGTCGAGCATAGGAGATCATGCCAGTCATAAGTTTGGCATTTGCCATACTGGAATCCACACAATTCTAGGGCAAAGCCATCTTGCCTTCTGCCTTCCACATGTGCCCTCTGCTACCATTCTGCTACTGCTAAGGGTGTAACTGGATTTTTTTATGCTGTTTGAACACATTTTTCCTAAGCTAGGACAGAAGAAGATAGGGAGAGAGCTCCAAACTCATAGAAGGCATCTACAACACTGAGATGACCGTGACATTCAAATGGAATAAGGTGTAGCTTTACCAAGCCTTTAAATACCACATATCCTCAGATCTGTGACATCATGTACATTGCCAGTGCTGCCTACGCTGGCGCTCACAAACCTGCCATATGGTTAATCGAGTACAGTGACACCAAGAAGTAGAACACCCTATATGCTTAACATATTAGTTGGCTCCACAGGATGGCAAGGTATTGGATAATATGGTCTCAACAGTTTGGATACTCTAACCCCAGCTATTTTATTATGTCAGGCACATTTATGATGCCAACAACCCCAAGGGAAAACTATTTTTGTAATGGCATCACAAGCATTCATCACAACCAACCTGTGAATTGATATGCCACAGATCTGTAGCCATTTGGGATAGCAAGTTTCTCTATAGCAAGATCAACAGCAACCTGCTTTTATAACAGTAAGAGTATCCTCCACTGTGTGCCAAAGCATCACGGCCATGGGGGGAAAATTCTTTGTACAGCTCCAGGAAGCCGTGGTTCTTCACCCCGAGGTTCTGGATCAGTATCAGTCAGCAAAACGGTACCGTCCACTGTACTCGTTATCCTGCTCCATTTCCTCTAGTGTATGCCTAGAGATAGAACAGCCATCACAACATCCATCAAGCCTTTTGTATGCTTAATTCATGCCCTCCTCATCCAGTGCCTTTCTATATACACTAGCAAGCAAATGTGGACATGGATAACCAGGTTAAACTCACATTAGACTAAATAATATGGAGAGGAGGAGGATTCCTTGCATACTTCAGGCCTGCAGATCATGAGCATGGGTACCCAACAGAACAGACATATCCTTCAAGACAAAGCAAGCAGACAGTGAAAGGAGGAGATATCAGCTTGGCTCTGAGAATGAGACATTTCAATTAAGGAAACTACTCTTTCTACTACATTAATGGAAACAGGACTCTGTGTGTATTCTCTGTAAGTGGACTGGCACCAAAGAATATATCCAACTCAGACAATACATTTCTCCTCCCAATAGACACAATCCTGCAAGGCCACACATGATATTCAAGCTAAAGGGGCAACGCTTGTAATAAAGGACTACAATTTGATTCAGAACACTGCAATTCTATAGTTTCTACCATCAGAGATCTCTAAACATTTTACAAACATTTATTTAGACTTACCACAGTCTTCGGAGGTAGGTAAGGTCAATAGTATTATTCCCACTTTACAGATGTTAGAAGTAAGGAATGGAGAGCTCAATATTGAACTCAGTTCTCCTGCCTTTCATTCAGATTATAAGAAAATGGGACTGAAGATAACCCATCCTGGGTCATCAAGTTCAGTCACCTGGTACCCCACAAGCACCGGTTCACATAGTTTCCTTCATAACTTTACCAAGGTCTATGTTGCAAGTTGCTAGGTTTTTTGCCCTGATTATTCTGATCAGAAGGCTGTTCTGCAGCCTGACTTCTCTGATTAAGAAGTAGAGCTTCGTGAAGCTACAGTCCCTGATTCAATGAGGCGGAGATTCGGCCCGATTCAGTGACTGAATCTGTGAACCTGAATCAAACCAAAGAACTCTTTAGTCTCAGAATAGAATCAAAACCCTGCAAATCCATTCAGAAAGATTTGACGATTTGGACATAGACACAGCTTTAAATGTTTTTTCTACATACCTCTACATAGTGGGCAGCTAAAGATCGCTGCAATGCTGGGGCAAATGGAGCATCCCAGAGAAACATGTGCATGTGGAGGGTCCCCTCGCACACTCCCGTGGGACGCTCCATCCACCCCAGCATTGTAGCATTCACGAGCAACACTGGTACCTCGAGGTATGTAGAAAAATCATTTAAAGCTGTATCTGTGTCTGTATTGCTGATTCTGAATCAGCATTGAATCTTCAAATTTGGATGTGGCCGAATTGAATCAGGGACAGTGATCCGAATCAACAAATCAAATCCCTGTCCCTGATTTGGGCCAAATCTGAATCGACTAGGGCCCGCTTTGCACACCCTTATTAGGAACCTTATTCTGATTTCCAGCCTAAATCTATTTGTATTATGCACTTCAGCCACAAAAAAATCCATAAAATCCTAGTTCAAGCAAAACCTGTTTGGGTACTTGTTAGCTAAATGAGTAACGCCGAATATGCCCTTTGTGTAACTGTTAATCATCTAAGTAAGCCAAAACTTTCCTAAAACTACATACGGCATCCTCACACAAACCGTACATGACAGCTGAGAAGTGTCACACTAAAACTATATATATCAAACACACATGCTCGAGGAGGGGGATTTCTTTGAAAAATTAGACTGGAGGAGGTTTTTTTAAACTCCCAAGGGTTTGTATGATCCTATGTCAATAGGTATAAATGAAATACCATCTGCAGCCATCCGTAAGTCAATTTATGCATTTGTTTTGTTTGCACTGAGACTCTCTGTTCCTATATGCTGAAAAGCATTTACAGTTTCATGGAAAATTTAGTGTTCCTTCAGTCCAGCTGACTGCTGGAATTGAAGTTATAACAAATAGCGTGCTTGCAACTCTAGAGTGAAATTAATAATAATGTTTACCACTTGTATAGCTCTTTATACCCAATATCTAATTAAGCCTCAGTACCTCAGTATGGTTCTGTAGGTATCCATTAGAAATGGGCCAATAATTTTTAGTTAAAGAAACGGATAAAAGTTGCCTTTTTCTATTTTTAAACAATAGTCTCGAATCACAGGTTTCACAGATTTACTAGTTATTACTACAATCATTTCAGCAAAAATATTTAATCATTTGTAAATGTTTTATAGTGGGTATTCCAGATCTAAGCAGTGGTTCATTTGGAACAGGTAGGCTGCATAATGACGAGAAGAATCAGGCTTCCAGCATGAATGCTTGTGCAGACCAAGTTGAAATTAACTCTCCATGAATATTCTAATGATTGTTTAAAATTTGCTGCATCTGAATTTTCCTGCCAACAGACTCACTCAGTAGAATGTGTGTGGAAAGCAAACACATAGGAAGTGGAAGCAGATTCAGAGTAAATCCTTTTGAAATTCAATCCACAGTGTACAGGGGGAAGAGAACTGGGGTGGTATTACAGGTCACCTTTAAACCTTTCTAAAAGCACTTAGAACAGGAGTATCCACAAATTAAGGGGTGTTAAACCATGCTAACTTCCCTCTAAGCATCTTAAAATTGTACCGCTTCAGGTGCAATCAAGTGAGGATTATCTTTGAGCTATTCTACCTAGCTTAAGCTATGGTATTGTTCGGTCTGCTCCACTGAGATAAACTAACCAATTTGCAGTTATCCAGCACCTGGGGATGTACAGCTCCCAGGCCCTCTATCCCTAACATACTTTCCACTTTTGCAACTTCTACTGGCTAGGGGTGTGTGACAGGGCACCTTGGTGCCTGCCGTGTTAAGAGGTCTGAGCAGGCCATGGAGCAGCTGGCAGGAGTGATGCAGCCTAAAAAGGCAGTCACATGACTGCGGGAGGGTTCCTGGATTGGAGGATGGGGCTGAGCAGCTTCAGTATAAACCCAGGCCCTCAGACCTGAGCGGGCGGTTGCTGGAGGGAGCCAGAGAGATAACACTGCTGTTCCCTCAACACCTGCCAAGAGTAGGAACTATGGGGATGAAGGAGGTTCCTGGTCTTAGGGAATGACCTAAAACTATACCTTGCTAGGGTTGGCCGGTGTGGTGGGGCTGCCTGTGGTGGAGTGGTCTCCAGGAAACGCCACACCAGTGCCTCCCTAGTGAAAGGCAAGTATGGGGTGCCTCAGCCCCCGCAACCTGGTGGGTCATGCCATAGAGGGGACTGGCAAGAGGGTCAGGCATGTCATCAGGCCTAAAACCCCAGGGGCATAAGGCTGAGAGCCCTGGCAAGGGGGGTGGAGTAGTGGGCCCAGTAAGAGGGTATGTGGGAAAGCAGTAGGCTCAAGTGAGAAGACCACCTACAGTAGGGTCTGCAGCGGTGAGCCTGAAGGACTGTGCATGGGCCGGCCTTGGTGATTGAGTGAGCTGGGTTTGAAGGGGTTGAGAAGGTAGGCCCACATGTGAAAGAGAAGGTAAGCAGCTCAATAACCTAAACAGAGAAACTCTCGACTGGTCAGTGCTGGGGCCAGGACCAGAATGGTCAAAGGGCCAGAGTGCCCACTGTGAGGGACGGCCAGAGCCAGGGGCTTGGAGTTCTGACTGGCCTAGGGGTGCGGCTAGGGCCTGAGTAACCAACGGTCCCAGAATGGGCAACTGCTGAGAGGAAGAAGGGGCTTGGGGAGCTTTGCAGCCTAGAAGGAGGGCAGAGCAGACCGCTTGAGAAAGAGGGATCCGGGTGGGGTCCGAATGGCAAGTGGGCAGAGAAGGAGGTCCATTGCAGGACCAGAGCCATATAATAATGCCATCTGCAAGGCGTGGGACATGGGAAAAGGGAGAGTTCAGAGCCATGTATAACACCTTTGGCATCGGACAGTAAATCAGCAGGCTTCTACCTTATAAACAACTAATTAGATGCATCAAAAGCATGGCAGGAGAAGCAGGTGGGTGGACTACCTTAGACAGGTAGATGGGCCAATGATTTGACCAGCTGCAAGATAGCCCCCTGGCACAGGGTGGCACTGGTCCCAAGCCAACACTCTCACCCACCCCCTGCGGGCATGACCCTAGCTGACATGGCACGATGCTGCTGGCCCCAAGCGACCCAGAAGACTCAATCTGGGCCCCTGGGCCGGGCATGCGGCCCTCCTCTCAGGTGGACAAGACTTTATCCCCCATGTAGCCAGAAAAAATTGAGGGGAGATGAAGGGGGCTGTGGTTTCCCTTCCCAGGCTCCCATGGTAGAGGGGATCACAGAGTACTGAGCATGGTGATAGCATGGATCGCAGGGGGGCATGCTCCATGATCTTGTTATGGTTCACCCCCAGAACTCTGGTCCCAGAGGAGGGATAGAGGTCTCGGTCCTGGCCATGATCCTGCTTTCCAGGTCTTTTAGTGGCAAGCTACAATTGTGCAGGTCAGAGATAGCATTAAACCTTAACATGCAGCCAATCTGAAACTCTTCTAATTTTAAGGCCACCCAACAATCCACAGATTTAGCATGGCTGCTAGCTGAGGTATACTGGAATTAGAAATCAGAAGCTCCTTATTCCGAGGCCCTTTGCCAAAATTACTGAAAACACTTCTTTTCATTATGTATACATAGAGATAAACATCCAAGTATTTCTAAATTGTTTTTCCATGCACAGTATATTCCTATTTGCACAGGCTAATCCATTCTCTCCAGATAGGCATCACTTTTCAGAAGCAGTCATATTACATGACCATATTAAATCTCTAAAGTGGAAAAACATTGCAAATGTCCTTTGATTACAGTTGGGGTCAGGCGATGCTATATCCAATGAAAAATAAGGGAAATCATCACTTTAGATGTACTTCATACGTATACCAATCAAAATTATTCCAATACGTTTTGATTCGGATTGTACAGCATTTGTACCTGTCAAATCGCATACAAGAGCCACTGGGGAATCGGCATACACACAAACGCAAGCAGAAAAAGGTTAGCTGTGGCCAAAGATGTGCCGAGATTTTTTTTTTTTTAAATCCAGAAATGTATAAGCACACAGAAAATACAATATTCTTGTTTTAACTCTGCTTGTTTTAACTAAGCATATTAAAAATCCTATCAACATAACAGATGTTCTGGTCTTTTCTAGAAAAACAACTGTTATTTCTATAGTTACATAAAAAAAGATTCGATAAAGTGTCCCCAGCGAGTAAAGCACGCCACAGAGATTCAGAGCATACCCTGACTTGGCTTGATTGGATCTTTAAGAGTAAGGCCTTCAGTGGGAGGTGGCTGGGAAAGCAGGGAGGCGTTCTGCCCCACAAAAAGTCTGGCATTATTTCTCACATAGTTTGCACGCCCTCTGCCTTTCGCCAAGCTGTTTTTAGCAATAGGGGTAGAAGTGTGCAGGCTGGGTGGGGAGCTGCTCCAGGGTCAGGTCTGGGATCCTGCAGTGGTGATGTGGTCTGGAGCCGGGGCACTCACAGTCCACTGCCTGCACACCGCTGCCAAGGGTGTGCAAGCAGCAGATCGTAGTTCTGCCCTGACTCTGGACCATGCCATCTTTACTTCAAGATCCCAACCCCAGAGCACCTCCCTGCCCAGCCACATGCCCTCCGTGGAAACCTTGGCCTGGCTCTGTCCCAGCTCCACCACTGCTGGTGTCTTCACGGAAACCAGCCACAGCAACGTGGGCAAGGCCTGCTGAGAAATGGAGCCTGCCATGGGCCCCGACCTGGCCCATGGACTGCATTTTGTTCACCTCTGCCCTTGAGGTTTCAAAGAGCAATTCATAGCATCAAAACATCCTGCCCTGTGGTGGTCTTAGAGTTCTTGGCAGCAGCAGAATTGTTCTTTCCATTTCTGTATTCAAACAGTATTTCAAACTATATTTCTGTCGTGAAAACTAAGAAGTGGACTTCTCCAAAGGGTAGCTTAAGTCTAATGAGATTGAGAACCACTGCACTATACTGTAACATCCTTAGTTCATCCCTGGTGGAAGCCTACCCTGAAAACTGTGCTGAACTTGCAAGAGTGAAGTCAACCCCTGTCACCTTCTCACCCTGCCTTCATTTGAAAATTACCCAGACATGCAGACCTCAGCCACAGGAAGTCAGCTAGCAGCAATCCCATAGTTCCCTGTTTCAGTCTTCCCATCCTTCTGCACGTCACTCAACCGCCCATCAACAGAGACAATATTAGAAGGAAAGACAAGTAGCGTGCAGACTGATTTCCTAGAAGGGTTTTGCAGCAGAATACAGGACACAATGGGGTGTTTTGCTCAAGAAATAAAGACAGCTTTGCTGAGAGATAGAAAGTACAACATAGACAGAAAAGGGCAGCTTCTGTGACTGGAGGAGGGCATCCTCAAGGTTAACTATAAATATCAGTGTAGGCAGGCCCTAGAAAGTTCCCAAGCGTAGCACATTCAGAAAACAGAGAATTGCACATAAATAAAAAGGGAAAACACACCAAAACTGCAGATCTTTGGCTTTTCTAACATGGTCGCCCCCAAGCACCTACCTGCTATGTTTTCTTCATTCATTGTTTATCATTTTCATGTATCTCAGGAAAGGATTTCAGCACTGCAGCATTTCTTGCCCATCTGCTAGTACTGTAAATGTGCTATGAATCAACCAGGTGGCAGGATATCCTGAACTTGCAATCAGCACACCAGTTTGAAGCAGATCCAGAGAGCATTAGGCATCCCTTTCTGTTCCTATTAAATTAGAAAGTTGTCTAGAAAAAGACTATATTATCATCCTGTTGTATACAAAAATCTTAGCCAAAATAGAAAGTCGGGCAACCGAATTTTAAATTGGGTAAATGAAGAAAAGTGGCCTGATTCCCAGAGGTGCAAGTTCCCTTGAAATACTCCTGGATCCGGTCAATATAACTGCTGAAAATGAGAAGTAACCCCTATCTGAAGCAATATAAGCATACTTGCAAAAAAAAGTAGTATGTGAGGAGAATCAGAACCATTGGCAGTATCAGGTGCTCATCATTCATCACTGTAAATCAGGTCAGTTTTATTCACGTGCTCAAATATAGATTTAAGCACTAATATAAGGAGAAGACATTGACCTACTAAGTGGCCCCAAATCACACAGCAGGAGAAGGACAAAGCCAAGGTTCATGGCTGCCCCGCTCCATGTTCACTTCTCTAGATGACACGGCTCACATACAGAGACAATGGTTCATGTTACTCACATTTGTTCAAGCAAATGAAAACTCCTGTTCTACCATGAATGCTCATATGCCCATCATATTATACACGTATCTAAGAGCTTTGTTTTGCATAGGCAAAATAAGCTTTGTGAGTGCACCTAGATGTTTGCACAAATTTGCTAAATTTTGAAAATCTGGTTTAATCTGCCCTCCACGGAGTTATACATTATGTCATTGTAGTGACACAGTCTCATCGACAAAGCACTAGTGATCATATTATCTCTTCCCCCTCTAACTATCCAACTCGCCTGCACAATGGTCAGAAAATATTTCCAAACTGCACGATCCCATAACTGCTGCCTATCTAGAGGGAATGTAGAAATGCTGCCATAAAACTGCAGTTCCTCTCTGGACTGCTCCCCATCCATCATGTTCTCATAGCTCATCCCTCCGTTACTGTCACTAGCATTGTTACATGGACCTTGTACAGATGGGTAAGTATTGATGGCTTTGCTGTTGAAAGTTGTGGATATGGAAAATGTATTGAGTTATGCAGGCACTGACAAAGGAAGTTGGGTGACTATTTCCTGCTGGCACCTGTAAAAGTCCCAGCCCTAACAAATGTCTCACACAACAGTGTGGCTAACAGATAGGGCACTGGGCAGGGAATCAGGAGAATGGAGTTTCAGTCCTAGCTCTGTCACTCACTGTGTGACCTTGAAGAAGACATTGCGCTGTTTGAGTTGCCTTTGCCTGTCTTGTTTATTCAGACTAACGGGCCTTTGGGGTACAGGCGCTCTCACAGAATCACAGAAAATGAGGGTTGGAAGGGACCTCAGGAGGCCATCTAGTTCAACCCTTGCTCAAAGCAGGATCATCCCCAACTAGATCATTCCAGCCAAAGCTTTGTCTAGCCGGGTCTAAAAAAACTCCGAGGATGGAGAGTCCACTACCTCCCTGGGTAACCTGTTCCAGGGTTTTACTACCCTCCCAGTGAGAAAATTCATCCTAATATCCAACCTAAACATCCCTTGCTGCAACTTGAGACCATTGCTCCTTTATCTATCATCTCTCACCACTGAAAACAGTCTACCTCCATTCTCTTTCAAACCTTCCTTCAGGTAGTTGAAGGCTGCTATTCAATCCCCTTTCAGTCTTCTCTTCTTGACTAACCAAGCCCAGTTCCCTCATTTCTCCTCATAAGTCATGCGCCCCATCCCCCTCACCAGTTTTCTTACCCTCCACTGGAATCTCTCCAATTTGTCTACATCCTTTCTGTAGTGGTGGGGTGGGGAGGGGCAAAAATGGATGCAGTAATCCAGATGTGGCCTCACTGGTGCCGAATAGAAGAGCAGAATCACCTGCTGGCAACACTCCTACTAATGCAGCCCAGTATGCCGCTAGCCTTCTTTGCAATAAAGGCACACTGTTGGCTCATATTCAGCTTACTGTCTACTGTAACCCCAAGTTGCACCCCTCCACCTATACAGTATAAACAAACCGAGGAAGTCCTCGGTAAGGGAAAGGCGAAAGCACCACATGAATAAATAAAAATGGTGTGGGCGCAAGGTGCCGCTAGGGCCCCTGCCCAAAGGGCGCTGCCTCCCTGGGGCTTCTCTGAAGCCTCCACCCAGATGGAGACCACAAAGGGTCTGGTATCTTCTGGCCCCCTGGCCTGCAGGGGATGCCTGGAGGGGCTGGGGGGGCAGAGAATAGGGGCCCCCACACCTGTCCTGCACGTGTCCATCTTAGGGCCCTGGAGGGGTAGGTGAGGGAGCTCCAGGAGGAGGTTAGCAGGCTGAGCGGGATCAGAGAAGCAGAGGATGAAATGTAGGGGTATTTCCTTTCCCTGCAAGGCCAAGTACCAAAGGAAGAAAAACCCCAGGACGTGCCCTCCACAGCAGAATGGCAGACGGTTCCCTCCAGACCCAAGGCTGCTCGCGGTGGTGCAGTACCAGCTCCCCCAGTCCAGCTGGGGGACAGGTACGAGGCCCTGGCAACACTGGAGGAAGAGGAACATGAGAAGGCAACCGCTGGTGAGGAAGTCACTCCATGCACAGAACTGGATGAAGGAGGCAAGCTGACCCGAAGGAAGAGATGCTGGGTACTCATCATAGGTGACTCCATCCTGAGAGGAACAGAGGGTCCCATCTGTCACCAGTATCCTATGACACACGAGGTCTACTGTCTCCCCAGAGCACATATTCAGAACGTGATGGAGATGATCCTGGCCCTCATCCGGCCCACTGATTACCACCCCATGGTCCTAATCCATGTGGGCACTAAAGATGCAGCAAGGAGCAGTCCAGACTGCCTGATGAAAGACTACCAAGAGATCCTTCCAGTGAACAGGCGTGGAAGATGCCATGAGACCTACATATGGGATGTCAACTTGCAGCTTCTGGAATAGTGTCTCGCAGTAGGCTTCATCTTTCTGGAGCACGGCCCTCACTTCAGAACAAGAGACATGCTCAGGTGGGATGGGCTTCACCTCTCCCCCAAAGGTAAGCATGTATTCTCTTCCAGGTTGGCTGATCTCCTCCGACGGGCTTTAAATGAGGCATGTTGGTGGAAGGGGAGTGTTACCAGATTTGCCCATTACTTTGGGGTGTGCTATACAGCAAAATGCAGCATCACATCAGGGTTCCCAAACTAGCTCTAAACAAAGTAGCTCAGGTACCAGAAGCAAACTAGCTGCTGCATGTATTAGCCTTGCTACACTGCATCCACTGTCTGACCCTGATCATTCAGCTCTGGTGTCTTCATCTGGAAACTGTGCTTCGTAGAAATACAAAAAATGCCCAACTGCAACTGCATGTACAGCTAATAATGTTTTCAGAAGAATGGGCCAAAAACCATCTCTTTGATTAGCTGTGGCTGTTGGGAATCCAAGAAAAGAAAGAGAGAGGCTCTAGGAAGAAATAGATTTTTTTTCCCTCACTTTACTGCTCTCCTTTGCTCTCCAGTCCATGTGTGGGGGGAGGAGGTGGGCTTTTTAAATCTACTCATGCTTCTGGCTACTGTGGAAAAATGATGAGACGTTATAGAATGCATCTCCTGTGAGACATTTTTTGGAGTAAAAAAGTTCAAGACCCAAAAATACAACCTGTCCTTTATTTACTAAGCAGCAACCTGTCCTCCCTCTTTGCTTACAATCAAAGATCTACCCCTTACAGACCAGGCATAAATAAATATTTGCATCGTTTTTCCAAAGACTGGCTTATTTAGGGTATGTGCAGATGTTCGCCACACCCAGTCTACCATCACATGGCTTACATTAAAGCCATGAGATCGTAGATTAGGAGTGGCGTGCATAGACATTCACCAGTACCTGAACCACACCAGGAATCTGGTACAAGTGGGGAGGGCTAGAGGATTCACAGATGGTTGTGGCAGGATCAGGTGAAGAAAGGACTGTCCATCCAGGGGTAGGGGACTAGGGTGGTAAAAATTGCCCAGTAAGGTTGGGGGAGTAGGAAAAACATAGCCCCAGAGCTGGAGCAAATGGCTGGATTTTCCCAGCCCCAGGGCTATACTCTGAATGTATACAGACATTCAGTAGATTGGATTAACTCATGCCCAATCTAAGTTAGTTCACTCCCTCACCATTTTTGGCTGATTTAAGCTCCACAAACATCTGAATGGACAGGCATTTAGATCAACCTAACCTGTGGGTCTTCAAGAGGAGGTTGGATAGATATCTGGCTGGGGTATTATGATCCCAGCATTCGTTCCTGCCCAGGAAAGGGGGTCAGATTTGATCTGTTCAGGTCCCTTCTGACCACAGAAACTATGAAACGTAACGTGTGTCATACCCCAAGTCTGGATACTGTAATAGGAATGCTATCATAAGAGTTAAAAGGCTATGTAGATTTGCACCTTCCAGACTAACTAAATCCAAGGTGGATAACATAAGCTTTTGTGAGCCCAAGTTTATTTCCTCAGATGCTATGAAACGACATGCACAGAGCAGTGTGCAAAATAGAGCGTGATCTAAATATAAAAGACAGGGAAGGAGGGAGCCATACAAGAGAAAGCAATAAATCCATATGGACAAAATGGGTCACAAAAGTTTATCCAGATAATGGAATAAGAATCTGTAGTCCCCGTTTACACAAGATTTGAGGTCCCAGAGTACAAACAGGCATCATGCTGATATACTCAACTACTGGTAGTCAAGGAGCTCAAGCCAGAACTCTTTAGTTTTATATTTAATAGAAATTCACAGTGGCACTCTGGAGTTTATTTTATTCCTTGCATTAGCAGGGCAGGGGGAAATGAGGCTATCTACTGTAAAATCTGGAACCACAGATTTGGGCTAAAGATGGGCAAAAACAAGAGCTCACAGGTCTCTTCTCTGTTCCCTGAGGGCCCTCATCATCTCCTTTTCCTCATCCTAGACTGCTCTTCCGCTCTTCACTACCTTTTTCTTTGATGCTTCCACAACACAAACTTTCCTGTTTACTCCTTTGCTCTATATCCCCTTCCTCATGAGTGCATTTTTTAATCCAGCCACGGAAGCAGACTTTCCAGATCACCACTATGGATAAAACCATCTCCCCAAGCTTATTGGGTGCCTGTACACAAGCCAGGAGGCTGCTCCGAAGTGATGTAATTGCATCATGTTGGAGCAGACTCGACTAATCAAGGCTGTTGGAGCATGGTCATTTCTGTGCTTCAGCAAGCCTGTTTTATGGATCATTATTCCCATGCTTCAAAATGGTGAATGGGGTGCTTTAACTGAAGCTTGTTTGACGAGTTACAAAAGCTTGTTTGACCTCCACCGCCAAGTTGAAGCGCAGGGACGCTAATGCACGAAATGCTTTGGGCGTTTTAGAGTGGCTCTCAGATCCAAATTAAAGAGCCCTCCCACCCCGAGAGAACGTGTACAAACACCCATTATTCCTAGAGCTAAAAAAGGAACAATGGGGAAATGTGCAAAGGATTTAGGCTCCTGACTTCAATGGGAATTGGACACATAACTTATGTGCCTTTGAAAATGCAACCCAATATGACTAAAACGGGAAGGCAGAACATTTTCCAATACTCCTTATTCGGCGTTATCAGTTCAGTCAAACGCTTAACTCAGGGCAGCCTTAAAACTGTGCTCCCCACAAACCAACCAACCAACCAACCAACCAAAAAGGACAGGAATACCATCAAGTGGAGGCTGAGGGGGGATTTGGTGGCTGCCTACAAACTCGTTAGGGGAGATCAGCAGCAAACAGGAAAAGCCCTATTCTCCCCAGCACCACCTGAGCTGATGAGGAACGATGGCCAGAAGCTGCTAGAGAACAGGTTCAGGTTAGAAATCAGGAGGCACTATTTCACTATCAGGTTAGCTAGGATCTGGAACCAACTTCCTAGGGAAGTGGTCCTCGCTCCTACCCGGGGTAAATTCAAAAAGAGGTTGGATGAACACCTGTCTGGGGTCATGTGATCCCAGCGTGTGCTCCAACCAGTGGCGGGAGGGTCAGACTAGATGATCTGTTCAGGTCCCTTCTGACCCCTAACTACTATGAAATTATAATGCGCATGTGCAAACCTGCCCGATTGCAAGGGTAGAGGCAATGAATTGAAGCACTCTAACAAAGCACTGTCAGTTTTCCCTGTTACATTGCTCGATTTCTTCAGCTGAGACTTTTGGGGTCACTGTTTACCGCTCATCCAGGTCTGTTCGTCATTCAAAAACTTAAGCAGTGAACAGCAGTGAATTCAAGTTTGAAGAGACCTGTTCGAGGTTGAACATGTGAAGAACTACCTGCCTTTCTCTGTTTTATATCACATCAATCAGCACTCGCTCAAGTTCATCCCTGTTGCAATTCCATCAACGGCAATGACTCCAATGGACTTACCCCTGGGAAGTATTTGGCTTATTAGAAGCAACTCAGAAAGGAACAGTCCTGTGCAACAAGCAAAAAAAGCAACCAGTGACATAGAAATCCTATTAGTGCCTTCTGCCATTATTGATTAACAGCCTAAGAACAACCATGTTCTAATAATCTGTTTACTAAAATGTAGCGTCTGCCTCCTTCCTGATGTACGTAGACATTGATCGTGGGGGTGAACCAGCAGCATATTAATCACACTGACGGAAACTGCCATTTATTGGACAGTTTCCATATGGACGCAATCAAAAATAGATCATTCCATGATGTTCTCGTATACAGACGGCTGAACATGAAGTAAAGGGGGACATTTTAAAACATAGGAATTGTCATAGTGACAGACTAATAGTCTGTATTGAACAGTTGCCAGTATGAGTATTCAAGAAAAGGTCAAATATTTCCTTTTCGGTGGTGTATGACTTCTTCCATAGCGTAAGAAATGGGTAGTAGTGATGGCAAAGCTTTCTACATTAAGTGCAGGGAAATACCTCTTTTAGGTCAGTTACATTTATTTTTCAAACAGTTTTAGAAATCAAAAAGGGTTCTTAGCAATTTTCTGGAATACAAACTAGAAGAGGGAGGATGTTACAGAAAGCAGGCTTAGCTGCGTGCATTTAATTATAAGTTATGCATGTTATACTCTTTAAAATATGCATTTTCAAACATATCCTTGGTACACTTTATATTGTTGATACTATTCAAAAAATGAATATAAATGAAAATGTCACAATAAATAAAGGATCTTTGCCAGCCACTATTAATATTTAAAAGCAACGTGTGAGGTTTTATTAACTTGAGTAAGGACTCTTTTTTTTTTAAAACGTAATTTGCATAAATTAAATATCCCCTTGCTATTATAGATACTTTCCCTTTCTCTGCTTCAGTAGTCTGATTTAGAAAAAAGATAAAGGGGGCGGGGGCTAGAGGGCGGGTAGATTTCATGCAGAAATTCTAATAGACCTTCCAGATATATAGCATCGTGTTAAAAATTCATGCAGGGCAGAATACTAGCAGGTCAGAAAATGTCTTTGAAATTCTGCCAGGGACTCTTCCTGATAATTCATTCAGGTTTTAAAAGGGAAAATTCCTCATTAAAAAGGAGCTAATGCTTATTAATTTATCCTCCTAAGGCAGAAGCTGAATATTAAGTGGTGGACTCTATTAATCCATTTATTAAATATCAAAGACCATATGTTTTCACCGTGTGTCCTTGCTTATTGATTAATTGCCTTAGACCCATACAGATAAAAGTAGAGAAGAAGCTGATTCGAAGATAGGTCTCTGTGCTGATTCTTAACCTGGTAGGAAAAAAAATCTCTTTTCTTAGGTCTTTAAGGGCAGATGCTGTGGTGTCTTGTGATGGTACAAAGCCACTCCAGCCTGGAGGATCTGGTTAGACAGGGATTCCCTTTAGCTTATTAGAATCCTTTGCCTGATAAAGAACCACTGTTACGCTACCCATTTTTGGCTCTCCACTAATGGCAGCAGTGATTGAAGAGAAGGAGTCATGACAAAAAGCCATGACTCCATGCTTCAGCTCTCCAAAGGCAGCTACATAAATTAACTATGACAGCTAGTAGCTATCCGATGTTGGCATTTCTTCCATCTCAGAACCAACCACAGAACAGACTACTTTTTAAAAATCTTTGGGTTTTTTTGCACTTCTTTTTTCCCTTCTTATCAACACTACCTCAGATGGATCTGATACAACCCAGAATCGAGGATATAAAAGGAATTATAAATACCATTTGGTATTAATAAAACTTATTCATAACTGCCAAGCTAGCTCATTCCTTTCCCCTCTTATCATCCCCAAATTTCTGGAGTTGCCAGTAAGCCAACGTTGTAGTAGTGCATGACCGTTCTGACTTTGGTTCACTAGGGGCTCGCACTTTGTCACATAATGTATACCTCTGGGAAAAAATGCACCAAATTAATTAAAAGCCTTCTGCTGGCTCAGAATCATTACACTTTACATTCACTTCCCACTGGTATACAAGATGACCCAGGATACAAATCAGTAGAAATCAGGCCTACAGTATATATGCATTATATCTTTCATGGTAGCCATTAGTTAATATTAGGGCCTTATTACATTGTAATTTTGGGCAACTCCTGGAGCTCTTGACACCTGGGTTATTCACACATGAACACCCAAAACTGGTTGGACAGTTCAAAGTGATGCCACTCCAGGGGAGGATAATCTCTGATCCATGTTACCCAGCTCACTTTATACTAACACAAGGGTGGGCAATTATCTGGGTTGGAAGTCCACTTAGGAAGTTTTGGTGAGCTGTTATGGGCTCGGTCAGCACCCTGCCCCGACCACGCTGGGTCAGCGCCCCTCTCCTGGGCCTGCAACAGCTCACCATAAATCTCTCATATCCACCCTGGCCCCACAATGCCACTGCTCAGCACCCGTAGCCCTGGGAACAGGATGAGTGGGTGAGACAGAGCCTTGATCTGTTCCTGGCATGCCTCTGCCTGCAGAAACGGCACCTGTTATAGGGGTGTGAGGGCAGCAGATCATGACTCTGCCCTGGGCCCCAGCCCCACACTGTCACCAACCCACAATCCTGGCCCTGGCGCCAACCTTGCCTGCCCATTCCCATCTGCTTGCACAGGTCCTAGGCTGGTCTCTGTGGAGATCTTGGCTGTTTGCTCCATCTAGTGCCCCCAGTGGCAGGTGCATAGTGGATGGGCCAGGGTGCCTGAGCAATAGGGCTGGGTCCAGTGATGATGGTCATATTGGCAGTGGCCACCAGAAGGAGCTACTGGCACCAGGGCTCCTGGGAGTTGGAGTCTGGCCACCACACCGCCCCAACCCTGCGGCATGCCCAGGAAAAGGGGGACTGGCTGTATATGCCATGGCTTGGGCTCCCCCCATGCCTGGGCCAGGCAGCACTGAGGGACCACTGTGGGTCAGAAAAGAATCCCTTGGTGGACTGAATCCAGCCCACGGGCTGTATTTTGCCCACCCCTGCACTAAGGTATAGTGCAGAATGGGAGGGGAGGAGATTCAGTCCTCCAGGCCCCTGCTAGCCTGAACACATAACTGCTCCAAACTTAAACTAGTACTAACACTCATCAACATTTGTGTGGCTACAAGTATAAGGTGTAACAAGGCCCTTACATTCAATTTTCCATTATAACTTTGGTTTCACAAATAGTAGCTTGCTCAAAAAATGCATTCATTTTTGAAGCTTTCACAAAAAATGGCTGATTTATGTATTTATTTTTTGACGAGGTGAGAAAAAACCTTGCAATCATTCTTGTCCAACAGGAAAGTTCATGGGGTGCACATGAACACACTTGACAAAATAAAGTAAATAAAATCTTAGCTGTGGTATATGGCTAGTTTTTTTTCATACACAGACATCTAGCTAAACTGACTGAGGATTTGTTTGCAAAAAGAGACTTTACAAGCAATTTTACAATAGTTTTTGGAGCATGCTCAGCTGCGCTCTGCTCAGAGCAGGAAAATAGAGAAATGTAATATCAAGAAAAATCTTAATCAACACAGAAATGCATAGTATTAGAATAATCTAAGTGATGGAAGACCCATTCCTAGAGAAATATAAGACTAGACTGGGCAAAGAACCAGGAAACTGACTGTCAGAAGCAATTTTAATTAACACTCCCAGGATGATTTATAGTATCTGTGTGCAAAATACTGTGCAGGGAACCCAGAATCCCATCACAAAGAACAGGAGTTCCTTTGAAATCTGCAAGCCTGAACACGATTAGGCTCATGAACACGTTCTCTTTACAGAGCCTCGTCTCCTCAGCTGCTATCCCCCAAGTCTTCTTCTCATGCATCTACCGCATTTGACCCTTTAAGCTTAGACCACAAATCAGATTACTTCTGATATTTTAAAGGTGGGCTTCTGGCCCACTCCTTTTGACTGCTGTTCATTTCTGAAAGGATAGTTGCTCATTAGCACCTTCTGAAGTGAGGGCTTCAGCGTTTCCCAAGCAATGTAGGTTTCTAAATAGGACAGCAAGAGTTAACAAGAATTTTAATATTGACACCAACCCAATCTCTACTGACTGAGCATAGATGGCTTGAATGATAAGACTACACCCTAGGTACGTTAGAGGTTCCTTGGCAACCGCACTGAAGAGCTCCATCCATTATGGAGTTGCGGTAAAACCAAGCGACGCTCAACAAGTTTAAGTGAGGATTATAGAGCATCTGCCCCTTCACTCAAGAAACACGCAGAATCCCAGCACTGAAGGGAAAGGTTGCCTGATGTTTGGTATGCAACAGGGGAGAAGACAGGGGTTTTCCTCCCTGTAGGCCTTGATCTTTAAGCAAAAAAATGAAGGGGTCAGCAAACGCTGGTCTGGTCTCCTACCATCCTCTGCAAAAGAACCTCATTTCATATTGATTAATGACTCCATTAACTTCTGCCCCTCCTTACACACAGATATTTAGAGTGTCCTTGAAGAGATCCATACCCATGTCATTTGGAGTCAGGTTAAGGGAATACTTTGGACCTAAAGGACTGTGCCAGAGAAAAGAGGGAGAGCAACCTTAGATGTGATCCCAGTGCCAACAGAAGCACATGAGAAAAAGGGATAATGAAAACAAAATCTACTACAGTAGCCTAGTTTGAAAAAGGGAGACAAAAACAAAAAATATGTTAAACAGAGTTAAAAGGGGCCTCTAAGGAGGTGAAATAGGAACACCACATTGGAGGCACAGGGCAAATACATACTGCAAATGAAGAAGTGGAAACCAGACCAAATGGTGCTTAATGGCAGAGTTGCAGAGGCAACAAACAGAAAGAAGACACTTTAAAAGACAGAAGACAAATCCCAATGAAGAAAATAAAAAAAGAGCACAAACTTTGGCAAGTCAAATGTCGAACGGTAATAAGACAACCTAAGGAAGAATTTGAGGAAAAAACTTACTAGAAACATAAAAGGTAAAAAAAAGCAAATTTCTTTAAGTATATTAGAAAGCAAAGACCTGCCAGGGAGCCAGCTGGGTTTTTGGATGATCAGTGTGTACAATGGGTGCTAAAGCATAAAATGATGCATGTGGGCAAAAATAACCCAAAGCATACCTGCACTAGGCTGGGCTCTACACTATGGACAGTTCACTGAAACATCAGCTCAGCAGCCATCAAAAAGGCAAACAAAATGTCAGGGGTTATTAATATGGGAACTGTAAACAAAATGGAACCTACCATTATGTTCCTTTATAAATCCATGATGCATCCATACTTTGAATACTGTGCCTGGTTTTGGTCCCCACACCACAAAAAGGATACAGAAGAATGAGTGAAGGTACAGAGAAGAGATTAGTGGGATGAAAGGGCTGCCATATGAGGAGACTCAAAAACAGCTAAGCCCATTCAATTAAGAAAAGGAGGGAGACACGTGATAAGGGTTTACAAAATAGTAAATGGTGGAGAGAGAGTAGATAGGCACTTATTTACTATTTTTCACAATTCAAGAACTAGGGATTATAAAATTAAACTAGTAGGGAACATCCACACATGCAAGCACATGCGCTTGCAGCAGCTCAAATAGAAGCAGTGCAAATTTAAGCTGGGCCTTGTTGCTTCAACGCACGTGCTCAGACATGCACTTTGGTGTGGAGCAAATTGTGCCACTTGGGGCAAAAAAACCCTGCCTGGCTCCTCTCAGATCTTCACCTAGGGAGAGCTAGAGCCCAGGGCCAGCACCTGTGCTGTCCCCAGCAATTTAACAAGCTGCCCTGTTCTGGCCCCAGCAGTATAAAAAGCTGCCCTGGCAAGTAGCTCAGGGCTACTAGCTCTCAGGGGCTTCTGGGGCTGAGCCAACTGGTACCTGGGGACACCACCCTTTGTGCCAGCTGGACTGCTGAAGCAGTCCTGAGAGTACCCTGCACCCTTTACCCACTGCAGCAGTCTGGCAGTGGGAGCTGCTGCCTGTCTGTGACCTGCTGTGCACCTGTCAGACCCAGATAGGAACTGCACAGCCAGTAGAGGCATCTGCCCCTCTGGGCCAGCTGCCAGTGGACTGTGGCTGCAGGGTTGGCCTCTGTGTGGCACTACTGCCACATGTGACCCCTGCCCGGCCATCTGGGCAGCTATCACCTGGAAGATGTTGCAGGTGTAATGGCTTGCTCTGAACTGTCAAAGCATGTCCTCCAGCTCTGAGCAAGCAGGGTCCTGCCACTGGCCTCCCTAGCAGGGATTCTGGTGTTCCCTATTGGAAAACTGAAAAAATCCCTAATAAAAAAAAATCCCAAAGTCACTCTGTAAAATACGCCCAAATCCCTGTTCCTCCACAAGTAAAACAAAAGACCACTATAAAGAGCAAGAGTGAGACAGAGACAGCAATCAGTTAGACCATGTTTTATTGATACATCTCACAAAGTTAAAACAAGTCTCTTGTCGTAATAAAGTGAACTCTAAATACATGTTTCATGAATTCAGAGTTTGCTGCCTTCCTACAGGGCAATGGCCCCCACACAAGAGGTTCAGCCCCTACACAAGGGATTCAGCCCCCCCCAACAGGGGTTTTGGCCCCCACACAAGGGATACACCCCCCTACAGGGACCACCCCCTGCAAGGCCCACATGCCCCACTCCAGCCTCCCAATTGCTGCACCTCCTGGCCCCATCCCCCACCAGCTGCTTCAGCCCCGGTGTGGGGTCTCCAGGGCCTCCAGGCAGAGCCCCCTGGGCAGCACAGGACAGTATGGCGGCCAGGAGGACCTGGGCTTGGGCTGCTGGGGCTGTCAGTCTGCCCCGCACTATGCGGGTGGGGCCCCAGTCAGCCAGATGGCAGTTGGAGCTGCTGGTACGTGCCAGGGGGTTGTTTTGTTTTTTTTAACTATGGGGTGGGGGGCAGGGATCAGGGAGGATTGGGGGAATGGTGCCAGCCAGGGAAGGGGGTGGGGACCTCGGGGGCTGGGGCTGGCCAGGGCAGGGGTCAGGGGTGCTGGCACAGGGAGAGGCCAGCCACGGCAGGGGTCAAGGGCCTCAGGGGACCTTGGGGGGATGGGGGTGGCCAGGGAAGAGGTTGGGGGGAGGGGCCAGCCACAGCAAGGGTCAGGGGCCTCAGGGGGCCTGGCAGGGGGAGGGGCATTTTTTCATTCTCTCACGTGGCTGTTGCCCTGCCTCAAAGGGGCTCATCTGGACATGCCCCTAGGTAGCAAGTTGATAAGGGTACAAATAGAAGTGCAGCTAGCTGCCCGCTGTAACTGAGAAGGCTTTCCAGAAAGCACTCTGAGTTACAATCAATCGGTTGGAGCGAACAGAAGTTTGCTGTTGGTTCCAGGGAGGAGGGGAACCTAGCTGCCAGCTGCAAGCCTGCAGCCTCTTTCCCAAAGCAACAGCCCCTCCTCTCCCCCAGTCTGTCATTTCAGAATGGGAAGGGAGAAAGGGAGCAGAGGAAGTTCAGTCTGGGGGCTTGTCAGTCCCCACTGGATGAGGGAGGGGGTGAATTGGAGGCCTCCCACCTCAGCCGAAAGCCCCTGGACTGAATTCACACTCCCCTTCCCTGCTCCCGTTCTGAGAACAGTGACAGGCTGGGAGCTCTGCAGACATAAGTTGCAAAGGATGGATATTTTGAAACATCTCTATCTGATATCTCATGCAAAGAGGGGTCGGATTTTCACCCTGCTGGCCTTTTCTAAGCTGTCCGTGGCCGCACACTTGTGTTTGGTCATGGCTACAAAATGCTTTCTGTGGCCAGATTAGACAAAATTTGTCATTTCTGCCTACACTCTACTAAAAATGAAACATATTTGCGAGAGCCCGGCAGGAAAAATTATGCTGAAGGGAAACCAGCATGGGTTCGTAGCAGGTAGATCATGCCTGACTAATTTTTATGACCAGGTTACAATACACCTGGACGCAGGAGTAGGGGTAGATGTCATTCACTCAGACTTCAGGAAGGCCTTCGATATGGTATCCCACACCATACTGGCGAACAAGTTAAGAGGCTGTGACTTGAATAACTGTACAGTCCAGTGGGTGGCAAATTGGCTAGAGGGTCGTACCCAGAGAGTCATAGTGAATGGGTCAGTATTGACCTGGAAGGGTGTGGGCAGTGCGGTCCCGCAGGGCTCGGTCCTTGGACCGATACTCTTCAATGTCTTCATCAGCGACTTGAACGAGAGTGTAAAGTATACTCTGTCCAAGTTTGCGAATGACACAAAACTGCGAGGAGAAGTGGACGTGCCCGAGGGCAGGGAACAAACTACAGACAGACCTGGACAGGTTGGACAAATGGCCAGAAAACAACAGAATGCAGTTCAACAAGGAGAAATGCAAATTGCTGCACCTAGCGAGGAAAAATGTCCAGCACACCTACAGCCTAAGAAATGACCTGCTTAGTGGCACAGAAGCAGAAAGGGATCTTGGAGTCCTAGTGGACTCCAAGATGAACATGAGTCGTCAGTGTGACGAAGCCATCAGAAAAGCTAATGGCACTTTATCATGCATCAGCAGATGCATGACAAACAGAAC